>JABMCL010000951.1:0-112500 GCA_018857735.1 Alviniconcha marisindica | reverse complement strand
AAATTGTTCCTACAGCCCGCACCCCCCACCCCCCACCCCATGTGCAATCACATACATAAAAAAAAATCATGACCAAAATAGCAACCTTTCATACAAAAAAACAGTTTGTTTGTTTTTTAATTTATTATCAAATCTCAGAAGGCTAGTTCCTTTAAGGACCACTGTCAGATGATTTTCAGGGTGGTATTAAAAGAGTTTTTTGTGTGTGTGTGGTTTCACTGCAGAATTTCCTGTCAGTCTTGCTTATGTTTTTGTCTATGCGTGTTCTGAATTTTTTACATTTCCTCCCACTTTGTCCATATACATACACACAGCTGTGCGTGCATGTGTGTTTATTGCAGAATTTCCCTATCAGTCTTGCTTATGTTTTTGTCTGTGCGTGTTCTGAATTTTTTACATTTCCTCCCACTTTCTCCATACACATACACACAGCTCTATATTTGTGTGTGTGTGTGTGTGTGTGTGTGTGTGTGTGCGTGTGTGTGTGTGTGTGTGTTGTGCGCATGTGTGTGTGTGAAAGTGTGTGCAAAAGTGTGCATGTAAAATTCAAACTAATTTCCCTGTAGTACCAAATTTGCAAGATCAATGATTCACAGTCCATAAATCAAGACAGCAAACAATACTGATGTGTACATCTGAGGACTGCAAAAATATACGGTACAATGCCATTACAAAAACAACAACAAAAAATCTCATGCAAAAACTGGCAGAGTGACTACAAACAAAAACAAATAGAAAACAAACAAAAAATAATAAGAAGGCAAAAAAAAAAGAAAAAGGGGGCTCTCATGAATACTCCCATGTGTTCTGACCCTAGTGAATACTCCTGAAAGATTTTGTCTTCCTGAATACTCCCATCTGGACCCTCCTAAATATCCCAATTAATTTGGCCCTCATGAATACTCCAGACAGTTCGGGCCTTAATGACTACTCCACTTTGAGCCAGTTTTGGTCTGAATGACTGCGAGTACTACTACAAACTCTCATACAGCACTATACCCTGTACAAAGGTATGAGCTTGCCATGCTGTGAATACTCCAGTCAGTTTTGGCCCCCATGAATCAGTCAGCTTGGCCCTTGTCAATACTCCATTCAGCCAGTCAGTTCTGACCCTCATGAACAGTCCAGTCTGTTTTGGCACTCATAAATACTCCAATCAGCTTTGGCCCCCATGAACACTCCAGCCAATTTTGGCCTGCAAGAATACCTCAGTCACCTGTGGCCCTCATGAATACTCCAGTCAGCTTTGGCCCCCATGACAACTCCCCACCCAGTTTTGGCCCTCATGAATACTCCAGTCAGCTTTGGCCTCCATGAATACTCCAGCTTTGGCCCCCATGAAAACTCCCACCCAGTTTTGGCCCTCATGAATACTCCAGTCAGCTTTGGCCTCCATGAATACTCCAGCTTTGGCCCCCATGAAAACTCCCACCCAGTTTTGGCCCTCATGAATACTCCAGTCAGCTTTGGCCTCCATGAATACTCCAGCTTTGGCCCCCATGAAAACTCCCACCCAGTTTTGGCCCTCATGAATACTCCAGTCAGCTTTGGGCTCCATGAATACTCCAGCTTTGGCCCCCATGAAAACTCCCACCCAGTTTTGGCCCTCATGAATACTCCAGTCAGCTTTGGCCCCCACGAAAACTCTCACCCAGTTTTGGCCCTCATGAATACTTCAGTCAGTCAGCCAGTTTTGGCCCTCATAAATATACCATGAACACATGAATACTCCACCTGTTTTGAACCCCCCTCCCCCCCCCCCTCCCCTCCCAACCACTCCAGCCCACATGCTCGAGTCAGGCAGTCATGAATACTCCTGATCAGTATCATATACATGCCAGTAATGGTTTGGCAGAAGACAGATAAACTAAACTGCAAGCTAGTCACAGCTCTGTCAACCAGAAAGTCCACCCATTACAAACTGAACAACAAGAAAAGCAGGATTCATTTGAGCCATAGTTAAATAACACAGAAATAAAATGGAATAAACAACTAGATCACACACTGTTACAGAGGAGGGGAACAGATACAGAATGAAAATCAAGTGCCCAGTTGCATATCTTTTATCATAGTTGCATGCAATAACACAGCTCACAAGTTCACCATCGCAAAATGCTGGATGGCGCAAAATGGTTTTCAGGTCTGGAATACTTCTCCCTTACTTTCTCTTCCCACCCCCACCCCCCCAACCCCTTTTTCTTCTCAAGGACCAGTCTTTGGTCAGAGATTGAAATAATTCTGTCAAACTGTGAGTGTGTGTGTGTGTGTGTGTGTGTGTGTGTGTGTGTGTGTGTGTGTGTGTGTGTTATGTGTGTGTGTGTGTGTGCATTATGTATGTGTGTGTGTATTATGTATGTGTGTGTGTGTGTGTGTGTGTGCATTATGTATGTATGTGTGTGTGCGTGTGCGTGCACATGCATGTGTGTGTGTGTGTGTGTGCATGTTTGTGTGTGTGTGTGTGTGTGTGTGCATGGACATATTCCCAGCAATGTTTCAATGCCTGCTTGTGCCAAAAACTGTCCTCAGCAACTTCACCACTGCATTATTGAAAGCACCTTTTTGCCACTTTTCACCACATAGCAAAAACATCCCTACATGTATTCTACACCCCAACCATCACCAGCAAACCAGAGGAAAAGTTCTGCGACTGTCCCAACTATGGTTAACCAGTTCAAGCCTTTTTTGCACTGCACAATCTCAAAGCATGTATGCAACTGAGCACTGGAGAGTACAAAACCCCAAAACAAGGCAGAAAAAAAAAAGGACATGGAAACCGCACACAGGAAGTGCTACAGAGACGGGTTGAACACCTAGCCACCCAGGTTATACCTATGGCCGGGTTGATGAAGCGTAAGAATATCACTGTGCCAATCACGGTCCAAACGGCTTCCGCGCTACTCTGCTGGAACCGTTGGGTGACTACCTGGTAAAGGCAGTGACACATGCTGCGCAGCTTTGGCGGAAACCTGGCAAAAGGGCAACAAACATCAGTGTTTTCCTGATCAGAGGGTGACAGGGGGGGCAGGGGCAGGGGTGGGGGTGGGGGTTGAAACCCATGGAGCAGAGAGTGACATGGAAGGCAGAGCTCAGAGTTGAGCTATGACGATGCAGCTCAGACAGGAAACGTGCTGTTTGATGTTGGTGAAAACCTGTGGAACAAACCAATGTTAATACTTTTTCTGACTGAAACTGTGATTCAGAAGAAAAAAAATCAGGCAGATTACTGCTCAGCTGACTCACATTTCAAGATGAGAGGAAATACGAATCTTCTCTCTCTCTGGCTCTCCCCTGTGATCTTAAAAATGGGTCTCGGTCAATGGAACTGACAATAAATGAGTACACATGGAGAGTCAGGGTCATGTAGAGTTTGAAAATTTCACTTCACAACATTTAAGCAGCGTTAAGTCGTCGGTCTTCATCTCTGCTGCAGATTATAAAGCCAGAAAGTTCTTGCAGTGTGTTTGTGACACTTTTCATGCTATTGTGCCAGTCCATTGCAAAGTGTGGGCAAATTTTGACCTCTGCAATAGTGTGACCTTGAAATAAGGTCAAGGTCACTTAAACTGGCGTAAGTGTGGTGAGATGGAGATAAAAGACAAAAAATTGCAGTCTGAAATATCTTGCTTTCACTATTTTTGATATAGTTTTTTTAAATCAGCATTTTTACATTTATTTATTTTTGCCCTACACTACCTCAAGGTTGAAGCTGGACAGGTGACTGCCCGCACCAACACTGTTCATAATGAAGACGTACATTTTCTGGAGTGACCCCCACATACACACACACACGCCCCCCCACCCCCATTCCGGACCCCTCCCCCCCCCCCCACCCACCCTCAAAATAAAAAGTGATGATGAGTGAGGAAGTGATTTTCCAGGGATATGCCCGGTACAGCTTCAGTTGATACTCTGTCCCACATCAAGCTATGCTAAGGCTTTCCGCCAACAACAAAAATGATGCGCGGAGACGCCAAAGGAGCTTGGGTGCAGCCTGGCATTTCCTGCATAGCTCTGCTGGGAAACAGGTGAGACTGCAATGCGAACCAAGGTCACTGTGTTCATTAATGCGGTGGGCATGCGCACTCTCCAAACCTTTTCCTTCTATTTTTAATCCACTCAGAGCCGCGGCACAGAAGCTGCCCTTCTATAACCGTCCTGGTTGACTGGGTGTAAAAAAGCCAAGTCTCCTTCTGCAGGCCTGAAACTGTTTAAGTCTGTAATGAATGCTCGCTGTGAAGCATGCATTAGACCATCCCATTAATGACACTGATTACTGGAGAGAAGTACATTCAGACATCTGAGGTTTTTTTTAAAGAGCTCAACGTGATGACAGACCGTCCGAGTAACTGAAATAAAAGTATTTTTTCAGAATCAGTGGGATCACAGTAAAAATGGACAAGCTGTTTACAAATAAAAAGAGGAATTCAGGTGAAAGTAGCCAGCATCCAGTGTCTGCTGAGGCAAAGAAAGCATTCATCCGAACACTTCAAGGTTGACTCAAGGTTACATTACACTGAGGGTATTACAAGGAAGTTCGCCTGTGTTCATTTCAATTTTTGAGAAAACAAATCTGAGAGCAGCAGGAGTGGGAAATGGTCAAGAGATCATGAATGAACTCAAAGAAGAATCAGATAAAGAAGGAACAGAAATAATTGATGAGAAATAGAAAGTGCAAGCCATGCCTTCTAGTGCAAACCTAACCAATCTTCTATATATTAAATTGTGAACACTACCATCACCTTGACAGTCAGCAATACTGAACATTAACATACAGCTCCATGCCCATAAAGCCGCAAGAAATTTACAAGAGTGTGTGAGAGAGAAAAAATGCCTGTGTGACATATGAGAGATCGTTGGTTGGTTATCAAATTGTCCAGTGCAGGTGGTAACATAAACTAATCATGAATTAGTGTGCTTAGATAAGGGTGCAAATGAATTTGCAACTTGCCCATTCTGCACACTCACAAGCAGCTGTTTATACCTATAAACTTAATTTAAAATTGTAAAAAGCATTTATAACAGAAGATTGTAAGACTTACTTCATGCATGCAAAAAAAATGAAAAACAACAACTGATGAAGCAGTTGTCATTTCTTCATCATGTTAGTGTTGTGAATCCAACAAGTCCCAAAACTGATTTGAAACATAAAGGTACACGTTAACAGTGAACACAGAATTAGCTTTCATTTATACACAGGCTAGTTCAAAATGTGACCTGTGTTTTAGCATGTCATCAATACCAATGGTAAATAAAACTGAACTTTTGAAGAAAAAAAAGCACATTTGTCAATTCTAGTACAAAATAACCACCCATCTTTAAAGAGGATGGTATCAGGTGAAATATTCATGTCCATGAAATAATCTTGGCCAGCAGAATGTCTGGAAATGTGGACATGAAACAGGGGTGATCTATTATCACTGTAATACAATCATCTTATAAAAAAAAATCAACAAAACATTCCAGATTCTAAAAATAAAATTTAAAAAAAAAGAAAAGAAAGAAGAGTAGCATCTGCTGAGTATTACATAATTCTGGACTCTCTTTTATTATTTGCTAAGGATGTTGCAAATTGAAGATGCAACATGCCTAATGGAACAAATCACCGTGTCTTGCTGTAAAACACATTACACTGCACTGCGTCTGCCTTTAAGCTGTAATTTGATGAAAACAACCAACGTCTGCCCATACAAGTTTTGCTTTCAGTGATAGCAGCACAGTTACATCAACTTTCAGTTGCAGCAAAGTAACAGCACTAAAGCAAGCATAGCAAGAGAAAGGTGTCAACTACACGCAAGCAAGCGGAAGTCTATACAAGGCCAGCTCGTACAGCTTATTTTCAACTAGGCTACTGAATAAAATCAACTAAGACGTTAAAGCGACACATTCAGCTTCTCTAGACAATTCCGGAAATTTCAGAGTGCATAGAACTGGGCAAGGCATTACAATAAAGTGGTGCAAATTACTTTTTATCTCCAAAGTTATTATGAGATTAATAGAAAGTATCAAGAATATCTAGAGAATAGGTATGAGAGTTGGGGGGTGTCAAATGTCAACTGTCTATATACTGCAATCACTGAGGCACAAGCAGTCATCAATTTTTGTCAACGGTTCATGGACATGTACAAAGTCAGAAGGTGGAGGGGACTGGGATGGAGAAGAAGCACAACTGTCTCACTTCCATCTTTTTTCTCTCTCTTTTTTTTTCTTTTTTTTAAAGATAAGAACTTTCTTTCCTTTCTCTGTCACAAAGCTACCTCTGTATAATTCTTCCTTGTCTTGAAAAAGAGTTCCATTTTTATCTTCCTCCTTTTAGCTGACCAGTCTAAACTAAAGCTCTCCAAAAGTGTACAAAGCAGTGAGGCGAAGGTACTGTTCTGTTATTGTGGCAGTGGTTGTTGTGTGCGCAGGTGTCAGCGTGCATGTGCATGTGTGTGTGTGTGCAAAAACATGGCAATAGCATGGTGAATTCTCCTTTCTGATGATAGGTATCATTCACCAGTACAACACACACACACACACACACACCAGTGCGCTCAACAAGCCAAAACGAGTCCCCAACCACCAACGCTCCGGTACAGTCCCGAAAACAGTGACAAGAAAGACAACCCTCAGTCAGCTGTTAGCACGCAGAGAAAGGGGCAATAATCAGTACAGCAGGGGGGCAGGGGGATGTCAGTTGCGTGGGAGGGTGCAGTGTCAGCAGCAAGGGGAGGAGGTTACCTAGGGCGGGGTTGTAAAAACGTAGGAATATGACGGTGCCAGTGGCAGTAATGCTGTCGCCAGGGAAACGCTCACTGACCACCTGGTCCAAACAGTGGCACATGGTCTGCAGCTTGGCTGGGAACCTGCGCTCACCCGCCAAAACACTCGTGTTAAATCTCCCAGAGAAAGGGACAGAACAAGTCAGAGATGCAATGGCAGGACTGAGACTGTGGGGCAGACTATGAGACAGAGACCAGGTGGAGATTTAGAGACAGAGACCAGGTGGAGATTTAGAGACAGAGACCAGGTGGAGATTTAGAGACAGAGACCGGGGGTGGGGGGTGGGTTTAGAGACAGAGACCAGGTGGAGATTTAGAGACAGAGACCAGGTGGAGATTTGAGACAGAGACCAGGTGGAGATTTAGAGACGAGACCAGGTGGAGATTTAAGAGACCAGGTGGAGATTTAGAGACAGAGACCAGGTGGAGATTAGAGACAGAGACGGGTGGGTGGGGGGGGTTTAGAGACAGAGACCAGGTGGAGATTTAGAGACAGAGACAGGGGTGGGAGTGGGTGGAGTGGGGTGGCGGGGGGGGGGGTTGAGGGCAGGGAGTTTAGAGACAGAGACCAGGTGGAGATTTAGAGACAGAGACCAGGGGGTGAGAAGACGGGGGTGGGGTGGGGTGTAGAGACAGAGACCAGGGGAAGATTTAGACACAGAGACGGGGGAGGGGGTGTTAGAGACCAGGGAAGATTTAGAGACAGAGACCAGGGGAAGATTTAGACACAGAGACGGGGGGGGGGTTAGAGACCAGGGGAAGATTTGAACAGAGACCAGGGAAGATTTAGACACAGAGAGGGTGGGGGTTAGAGACCAGGGGAAGATTTAGAGACCAAGGGAAGATTTAGAGACAGAGACCAGGGGAGGATTTAGTGACAGAGACCAAGGGAAGGGTTAGAGACAGAGATCTGGGCTAGGTGGTGGTGGTGTGGGGGGGGGGGGGGAGTTAGTGACAAAGACCACAGGAGATTTAGAGACAGAGACCAGAGGGACTTTCAGATTTAGAGACAGAAGGATGGGGGGTATAGACAGAGGGGGGGCGGGGGGGGGGGGGTGGGCAACAGAGACCAGGGGGAGATTTAGAAACCGAGACTGAGGGGGGGTTAGAGGAAGAGACCACATGGAGATTAGGAGAGAAAGACAAAGGGGACTCTTAGCTTCAGAGAGAGAGAGAGACTTAGGGGAGATTCAGAAACAGAGACCTAAGGCATACACAGGAAAAAAGCTCCTTGCTGCTTGAACGGAAAAAACTCAAACACACACAAATTATATCAACAACACTGAAAAACTAAAAACCCAGTGGTAGTTCAACACACAAACAAACAACAACAAAAAAGCACATACACACACACACACACACACACAAGCGAATGTTTCAAATATCCAGAGAGAGTAAAGACACTTGATCACAGCCTGCTGCTTAGACACATGCACATTATTTGGCATTAGCTTGCGTATCTTTGCAATGTTTTCCCCTCTCCTTTCTCCCCTTTTCCACAACTTACTTTTCCATACTGTTGTTGCTTTTGGTTCAATGTGTATAGTGCTTTGAGCATCATTACATCTATCACTGATGCATTCAGCACACTATAAATGTATTGCTTTGAGCATCATTACATCTATCACTGATGCATTCAGCACACTATAAATGTATTGCTTTGAGCATCATTACATCTATCACTGATGCATTCAGCACGCTATAAATGTATCTGATTGTTATTATGATGTACCACAGCGCTGTGGCAGGTGCTCTGTTTCCTGACATATGTAACAAATTGGGTTCTTCTGCAGAAGAACTGGAACTAACGCTGCCATGACAGTTTCAAATTTGTTAGTGGTTTGCGAATCATTTTTCTTTAAAAAAAGAATAATAATGCAAATGCCCCATATTAATGTGGTATTTTTTTAAGCAACTGAAGTCTTTTTCAGTGTTGTTGTTTTTAGTAGAGATGACTCCTTCAAGGGAGAGAATCGGTCCCTGACAAAACCCTCTCTGTCCCAAGAGGGTGCTACTGTCTCGCCGCAACGTCTAACAAACACGCAGCTCCTAGCGCCTGACAGTGACAACCATGAATTTATGGCGTCCATTAAAGTAAGGCCAGTTCTAGCAGGTTTTGTGCAATACCTGTAAACCAACTGCAGGTACTGATCAACACATACAGACAACAGCAAACAACACAACGGATGAGAAAAGTGTCCAAATGACCAAGTCTTCTTGGGAACAGAGAAAGCAGACATTAGTGATGGTGATCAGTTCATCAATGTGAAACAGAGAAAGCAGACATTAGTGAGGGTGATCAGTTCATCAATGTGAAACACACAAGCACACAAATGGATCACCAAAACGGTGATCAGTTCATCAATGTGAAACAGACATGCACACAAATGGATCACCAAAAGGGTGATCAGTTCATCAATGTGAAACAGACAAGCACACAAATGGATCACCAAACGCCTGGAAAACAGTTACAAACAAAAATCTGAAAAAGAATGACTGCAAGCATTCTAAAACAAGATCCAAACACGTAAAAGGTTCAAAAGAATGCTATTTATTAGGACAAAACACAACATGGAAATTTTCCGGGTAATCCCCTTTATCAAGCTATCAACACAAGTAAAGACAATTCGCATGTATGCATAAACTGGTATAACTTCAATCAGTCAAAACATCTCTTCTTTTTTCTTTTTCTTCTTTCATCTTTTTCTGGGAGGTGGGGAGGGGTAGACTGATAAACTAAACACTGATTCACAATTTTCTGTTTTGTTCAAAACCTCCGTAAGTGAAATGGCAGATGGGTGGCGGGGAGATGAGAGCACTTACAGTGACCACATGTCCTAAAGTGATCACACTTGTCCTGGAGTGATCACACATGCCCTAAAGTGATCACACTTGTATATCACTTGTCCTAAAGTGATCACACTTGTCCTAGTGATCACCCATGTCCTAAAGTGGCTGCATATGTCCTAACGTGGTCATACATCCTAGTGATCACACATGTCCTAACCACACTAGTCCTAAAGTGACTGCATGTCCTAAAGAGGTCATACTATGAATGTAATTCAATAATCCAGGGGTGTTCTTAACTGATCAATATAATTCAATAATCCATGAGCACACTTAACCTATGAATGTAATTCAGCAACTAATAGGTGTGTTTAAACTATGACTATAATTTAACAACCCGTGAGTGTACTAAACCTATGAATGTGATCTAATAACCCATGGACATACATAATCTGTGAATGAAGTTTACTAACCCATAGAATTTGCACAGATATTCCAACCAGCAAGACAAACTTACTTTGGTGCCGACTCAACAATGGCTGTGAAGACTTTTTGAGTCATCTCCAGCAGGTTCCGTTTGTTATCATCCAGAACTTCATGGGGTTCCAACCTGTAAAAGAGAATGGCACAGTGACACTACAGTTAATGCACTGCACAGTTAATGCACTGAAATATTTATAAAAATAATAATGTAAATGCTCCCTTTTATTGAGTTCTTTACCATTTCCATCTTACTTCACTCCTGTTTTTGCTTAATACTAACAGAGTCAAATCAAACATACAGATGAAAATATGCACATTTTCTACATTTTTAGGCCAACTTGTGCCTTTGCTTGGTTTCCCCTTTAAAGCACTCAACCTGCACCAGTCCAAACATCCATATGCTTCACTTCCCCTTTAAAGCACTCAACCCGCACCAGTGCAAACAGCCATAGGCTTTGGTCCCACACCAGCCCAAAGACCCATATGTTTTGGTTCCCCTTTAAAGCACTCAACCTGCACCAGTCCAAAGATCTGTATGTTTTGGTTCCCTTTAAAGCACTCAACCTGCACCAGTCCAAAGATCCATATGCTTTGGTTCCCCTTTAAAGCACTCAACCGGCACCAGTCCAAAGATCTATATGCTATGCTTCCCCTTTAAAGCACTCAACCTGCACCAGTCCAAAGATCTATATGCTATACTTCCCCTTTAAAGCACTCAACCCGCACCAGAGCAAACATCCATGGGCTTTGGTCCCACACCAGCCCAAAGATCCCTACATTTTGGTTCCCCTTTAAAGCACTTAACCTGCACCAGTCCAAAGGTGCCACCTGCAGAAACCCTATTCTCACCTGGTGTGGTCAATCTCGTATCTCACCTGGTGCGGTCAATCTCGTATCTCACCTGGTGTGGTCAATCTTGTATCTCACCTGATGCAGTCAATCTCATATCTCACCTGGTACGGTCAATCTTGTATCTCACCTGGTGTGGTCAATCTCGTATCTCACCTGGTGTGGTCAATCTTGTATCTCACCTGATGCAGTCAATCTCATATCTCACCTGGTACGGTCAATCTTGTATCTCACCTGGTGTGGTCAATCTCGTATCTCACCTGGTGTGGTCAATCTCGTATCTCACCTGGTGTGGTCGATCTTCCTATCTCACCTGGTGTGGTCAATCTCGTAGGACACCTGCGACTCCTTCTCCAGGTGGAACATCTCCTGTATGAGCGGGGAGAGCAGGTCGCACAGGTACCACTGGCCATAGAAGCGGAAGCAGTAGGCCATGATTTTGCTGGCCAGGCTGTTGCCACGGAATAACGTCTGCATGCAGTCCGCCACCTCCACCTGCACATTGCCATGCACTGCTTCAGGAACCATTTCCACTGAGTTTTCCTGTCTTTTCTCTGTGTATGTGTTGTGTAAGTGTGTGTGTGTGTGTGTGTGTGGTGCGTGCATGCATGTGGGTGCGTGTGCATGCACATGCCATTTGTGTTAACATTAACAACAATAACAATATACTTTATTCATCCCTGCAGGAAATTAAAGCTGTTGTTCGATCGCACAACAAAGAACATTTCTCAATAATTCTAAGTCATGAAACACACGCACATACACACTCTTAGACATACGCCCCCTTTTCTCTCAATCTGGATACACTAATAGCAAACCCAAAATTACATGGAATAATGCTTTCTCTGTCAAACCAAAACGTAAAAACTCTCAAACGAAAGTTGCGTCTGTATGCATGTATGAATGTGCATGCTTGCGAGCAACATGGGAGTAGGGGTGAGAAGGAGATTTAGTGAGGTGTCTAGGCATCAGTTGTTTTGTTCTCGTCTTTCTCTGTGATCATTCAAAGAGAAACACCATAACTTTTGAGCACTGTTACCCACTCCTGCCATCGCCTGTCATATCGTAAGGCACCGAGAGCATTTAAGGATTTGCACTAAGAAAAATAATCTTCATTACTATTAATTTCCTGCCAACACTATTTTATTATTATTATGAGAAGAGCTCCATCGCACAGAGTCCATCTGAATAGAGTTCAGCTGTATACTGCACTATTATTTCCTGCCAACACTACTATTATTATTAGAAGAGCTCCATCGCACAGAGTCCATCTGAATAGAGTAATTTCTTGCCAACACTATTACTATTATTATTATTAGAAGACCTCCATCGCACAGAGTCCATCTGAATAGAGTTCAGCTGTATACTGCACTATAATTTCCTGCCAACATTGCTATTATTATTAGAAGAGCTCCATCGCACAGAGTCCATCTGAATAGAGTTCAGCTATATACTGCACTATAATTTCCTGCCAACACTACTATTATTATTAGAAGAGCTCCATCGCACAGAGTTCATCAGCTGTATACTGCATTGTCTCTACCCCCCCCCCCCTCCCCTCCACACACACTCCCCAGTTACCTCTTTGGAGAACATGTTCCACAGAAGTTGGTACAGGAGTCGCTTGGCATCAAACAGACTGACAAACACTCTGGCCAACTCATCCTGCAACAGAGACAGGTGCATCAAACTTCACACTCACACACTATAACATTCCTACATACACACACACACACAGACTTAAATGCATACAGCATCACAATCTTCCCCCCACACCCCCACTCACACACTATAACATTCCTACATACACACACACACAGACTTAAATGCATACAGCATCACAATCTTCCCCCCACACCCCCACTCACACTAAAAAACTAGTATTACACACACACAAACACACACTGGGTTTTCAAATACAAGGACATCCAGCAATTAAACAACTTGTGCATCACTTCTCTTTGTCCAAAATGGACCAGCATTTCTCATCTCAACACACACGCACACACACACACACACACATGCACACACACAGACACATGCACCACAAATATGCGCAGAATATCTTGCATCTTTTTTCACAGCGCATTGTGTCTTTTAGAGTCAGCTACAGATCATGCGCCATAGAAATGCCCCTTGCCATGATTATTATAAACACACAACAAAGTGAACGAAACACTAACCATCTGAGTATTGGAGACAACCTGAGCCAGCGCCATAGCGATGGGCAGCTCCCCTTTGTCGCCGATCATGGTGACGAGCTCGACGAGGCGCTCAAAGCGGTCAGCCAGAGCGGTCTCGGCCAGCGTCTCAAACTCGGTGCCCTGCTGCAGGATCTTGGTCAGGACCTCCATGAAGGCCGCCCGCGTCTGGGGGTCCTTGTGGTAGCCCAGTGCTGCCAACACAAGTTTACAGGTTGCATTCACTTATTATTCCACTCTGCGGCCATCCTGATCAGGACCTGTGCCCCCCCCCCCCCCCACCTGTCCTCTTCCTCCATCCCTATCCTCCCCCGCCCCCGAAAAATGCGAGGCACCTTTGCTGCTGGATGCTAGCCAGGAGGGAGTCTTGCTTCTCCGTTTCTGCCACTGCCACATGATAGCACGGCATGTGCAGAAAGGACTAAAAATAAAATAATTTAAAGGCTGTCTGAATGACCGATGAAAACCAGTGAACCAGTCAGAAAAGGCTGAAGAGAAGGAATTTGGGGTGTTTGTGGTATGCTGAAAACTGCACAAGACCCTAAGCCCCCCCCCCCCCCCCCCCCCCTCCCCCCATCCCGTTCCCCCACCCCACTCCCCCCATCCCGTTCCCCCACCCCACTCCCCCCACCCCGTTCCAAGTTTTAAATGACTGTACAATCGGTTGCACAAACAGAAATGTGACATGCCAACCACCAAAACATCAAGCTAACCAAATCCCCAACTACTTAAAGTGTTTGGCTAGGTGGCTTGGTTGGGGTGGTTGTTTAAAAACCCAACCAAGTCACCTAGTCAATCCCCCCCCCCCCCCCCACATCCACCCAACCTCCCAGCCAAACCCTCAACCAGACTCCCAGCCAGACCCCCTCCACCCACCCAACCCCCCAGCCAGCCATGCTGACCGGACTGACCTATGGAATGCATGAGACCACTGTCGATGTTGGCGTTGAGTAGATTGGACATGGCCTGAACGGTACAGTTGCGCAGGGCACTCAGGTTGGACATGCTGCGTTTGCGGTTGGGATCAAGGGCCTTGTCCTGCTCCTCCTCTGAGCAGTCGTTCAGCAGGTTCATGAACAGCGTCAGGTACCTGGGAAAAGTCGCCATTTGAAACTCTCTCTTTTTTTTCTTTTTTTTTGAGAGTTGACTACTTGTCTTTATAACTGTATTATTCTACTGCTTACTTGTTTTTCCTTTGCTTCAGTGATGATTACATGTCTTGATGAATGTATTACTCTACTGCTTACCTGTTTTCTCTTTGATTCAGTGATGATTACGTGCCTTGATGACTATTATTCTGTGAATTTATTTTGTTCTTAGCTGGCAGTCAAATCACACAAAACACACAATGCTGAAGGGTGGTGGTAGATGCAGGTAACTTCCCAATGACCAGCAGAATCTCTTACAAATGCAAGGCAAAAAAGGAAAAAAGAAAAATGAGCAGAACTAGCATGCAACTTGCTGACTCTTCTTTCCAAAGCATCAGCCCTCCCCGCTCTACTTTTCAGCCTTAAACTAAGCACTCTTTTGAACGCTCAGTGACTGACTTGAGGAAGAGCTGTGACTTGGCCTCCATGAGATCGCCTCGGTCACTCTCCTCTGGTTGCAGTGGCAGCCCCGCCAACAGCGCCGCTACCGCCTCCATGCTGGCCTGGTCCAGATCCCTGGACATAGACACAAACAACGCGATGAGTTAAACATGAGGAACACACTGATCAGAAAGTAAGTGGGGGGGTGGGGGGGGGGGTGGGGGAGTGGAGGAGAGGGTGCAACGGGGATGGATGGGAGGGAGGGTAGAAAGGGATGATGGATGGGGAGGGGAAGGGGAAGGGGGTGATGGATGGGAGGGGGGAGGATGGAGGATGGGTGAGGTGGGATGGAGAGGGGAGGTGGTGATGGAGGGGGATGGATGGGAGGAGGGGAGGTGGATGAGGGGTGGATGGGAGAGAGGGGGAGGTGGTGATGGTGGGAGGAGGGGGGTGGGAAGATGGATGGATGGGATGGGAGGAGGTGGGGGATGGGAGGAGGAGAGAGATGGGATGGATGGGGATGGGGTGGATGGGAGGGAGGGGAGAGAGATGGTGATGGATGGGGAGGGGTGGGGAGGGGAGAGGAGTGAGGATGGGAGGTGGGGTGGATGGAGGAGGAGAAGATGGTGATGGATGGGAGTGGGGATGGATGGGAGGGGAGAGAGATGGTGATGGATGGGGAGGTGGGGATACATGGGAGGGAGGGGAGAGATGGGATGGATGGGAGTGGGATACATGGGAGGGAGGAGAGATGGTGATGGATGGGACGTGGGGGACGGGAGGAGAGGAGAGAGATGGTGATGGATGGAGAGGTGGGGATGGACGGGAGGGAGGGGAGAGAGATGGTGATGGATGGGGACGTGGGGATGGATGGGAGGGAGGGGAGAGAGATGCTGATGGATGGGGAGTGGGGATGGATGGGAGGGAGGGGAGGAAGGGTGTAGCTGAGGATGGTGACAAAGGGTGAAATCACTTAAGAAGGAAGGAGAGGAAGAGAAGCACCCACTTAAAAACATTCACAGCCACCCAGGTACAGGTACCAAACAAATGCATACACCCACACCCCAAACAAAAGCAAGCAAGTACCTGGACATGCTGCAGATGTCGCCCTGCACGTTGACCTGGTGGGAATTACCCATGATCCAGTCTGTCAGATACTCCACCAGCTTGTTCCGGAATTTCATCTCCTGCCGGAATGTCAGCTCATCTCGCCGTCTCATCATCTGCACAAGGAAGCGGTCAACAACAAGAGTGTCCATCCATTCATGCAGGTCACATTGCTCACTCACACTTTGCTTGGGTTGGGATGGAGATTGTTACTTCCATAAAACAACTTTCTGCAGCACCTTCATTTTATTCCATTCCCCCTACCACTTTTTTTTAATTTTTTTTACCTCACCCCACCTTCTCTTTTTTCTTTTTTTTAACTCTGAAGCGCAATTGTTTCTGCTGGTATATATACTACACATCCTGACAAAGCCCCCCCTTTTTTTTTAACACCGGAAGTTTTGATTCTTGCACTCCCCCCCCCCCCCCCATCTCCATTCCCTGAGTAGATCAGGGCAAAGAGTGCCAAAAGTGGTCACTATTCTCAAAGCGAGCAGCTGGGCTCAACCTGTCCATCCTTGAGGACTGCCACACCTCTCAAGTAAAGTCTCTTAATCATGCTGTTGCCTCTGAGAAAATGTTCACAGATCCAAACGCCAAAATATTCATCTCCATAAACATTTGGTCCATAACTGTCGGCGTGTGCATAAAATATTAAGCAACATGTAAAAAGAACGCAAAACCATTGCTGAAGGGAGGGGGGAAGGAAGAAGGGGGGGGGGGGGGGGGGGGGGCAGGGGAAGTAAGCAACAATGAAAGAGAAATAAACTTACAGCTTCCACCAACTGGCACAGCTTGGTTTTGATCTGGATGGCATGCATGGAGGAATCGAGGTGCCGGACATATCTGTAACAGATTCATCAAACACACATCACATCTAGCCCTACGTGCATGGAGGAATCGAGGTGCCGGACATATTTGTAACAGATTCATCAAACACACATCACATCTAGTCCTACACGCATGGAGGAATCCAAATGCCGGACACCTCTATAACAGATTCATCACAGCTAGTAAATACTACATGGCAGAATCAGAATGCTGAACACAACTGTAACAGATTCATCACAGACTCATTACATCTAGTACTACATTGAGGAATCCAGGTACTCAACATATCTGTAACAAATTCATTGCCAAACATTCGCTGAACATATCTGCAACAGATTCCTCACAAACCTGTTACATCTAGCCAAACATATCTGTAACAGATTCATCATTTCTAGTCCTACAATGATGAATCCAGGTGCCAAACATATCTGTAACCAATTCATCACAGGTTCACCCGTGGTCTTCAGTCTTTCAATCAGTCATTATCATGTCAGTCAAATTATTGCTATGGCAATCACAGATACACTCCAAGTGTTGCTCTTTGTCTTTAGTATAAAGAAAAAGAAAAACAAAAGAGCATGAGAAAACGACAACAACAAAACAGTAACAAGAGGCAAAAATAAAATCTTTTTTAAATGACTCCAGAAGATCAGAAGGAAGCAGCAGTGTACTGTGTGTGCAGCTGCTCAGACCACACTGGAATGATTCCAGAGATGATGTAGTAGATTCCAGTTCCTAAGGGTGCGTGGAAAGAACGAGTTGACAAGCACTGGAGTTCTTCTCTCTTAGTTGTGGGTTTAAATCCGGGCTCAGGCTGCACCCTTCCCTCCCCCCCCCCCCCCCCCTCCTCCCTCAGGGTAACGGACTCTGTGTCTAACAGTCCTTCAGATGAAAAACTGACGATCAAAATGCACTAGGAACCTTCAGCAGCCTAAAAACAATGCCCTGGCAAAAATTCTGGAGCAATGTCACCAACTCTCTAAATTAGTCAGCACGAGTGAATAATTAATTAGTGAGTACAGGTAACTAATTAGTGAGCACAGGTAATTAATTAATTAGTGAGCACATGTAATGCAACCTTGACCTTGGAAGAAATGCCATCATTCCTTAATTTTTTCCCCTGTGGTAAAAACTGGCGAGGGGACGATCAAAGACTATCAATACAAGACACAGAAAAAAAGGAAAAAAAGAACAGTGTGCCAACCTAACAATGGCCAGCATGAGCGACTCGATGCTGGTGGCCCCCAGGTATTCACAGGGCTGGTCCATCTTCATCTCCAGGATGTTTTTCATGATGAAGATGACGTTCTCTATCAGCAGAGTGTTCTGGTCTTGCACGATCACCTGGAAATCAAACTGACAACGTCACAACACCCAGTTAATGAAGGGAAGATAAAAATCAGTCATAGCAACATCACAGCCATTGAAGTCATGAACAACACACAGAACAACACATTCTGCAGCAGCCATTCCTGCTGCTGGCACCCCAAAAAATCCTGAAAAAACCCACTGAAAAATCAAGCACAAAACATTCTAAGAGCCCTTAATCGAAAGCACAAAAATCCCTGAAATCAAAAATTGGATTTGGCTCGGGGGTGAGGACTGATGCACTCTATAGTTTTTTTTATGAAGGGAGCAGAACTTTCCTCTCTCTCTCCGACCCCCCCACCCCCCATTTCTCTTTCTTTCCTGGTTTATTCTGATTAAAGACTTCCTGATGTAAACATAATGCTGCAACAATCAATCACTTGCTGGTTTTTCTGCTCTTCAGTCTATTACTTACTTGTTTTTTTACACTTTGGTCTATTACTGGCTTGTTTTTCTACACATCAATCTAAACCTTGAAACCAAACTAACTTACAACAGTTTGGTAGCAAGCAAATGAATAGTCTTGAAATTCTGCCAGACAAGCCAAAGGGCAAAGTTCACCCAGCTATCAGCACCCAGAAGAGACAGGTCCAGAAAGATACAAACTCCAATTAATCAGGAAAAGAGAAAGTCAGAAATTCCTGGTAACCACAAAAAGAGAAATTCAGAAATTCCCATTAACTGGCCAGAAAAAGAGAAGTTCAGAAAGCCTCAAAATCAAGACAACAATATTAAAAACGACAACATCCAGATGATCAGAAATCACATAGTAAATAAAACAATTACTCCAGAAAAGTCAAAACTTCAAAAATTATGCTGGCACCACAAAGAAAAAAGAAACCTGAAAGGTAACACTGCAACATCTAATTATAAAAGCGACAGCAGAAAAGCCTCACACTGAAAAAAGCATGCCCTGACAATATCTGAATCATGCATGGGCATTCAATTTGCTAGAAACACAGAGCACCTTGAAGTTAAATAAAACTGATGCAGATCCACAGGAAAAGAGAAATTTAGTAAAACACAACTGGTACAAGTATACACATTTTTATTTTTTTTAATCAACATTCAAATATTTGTCAGGCTATAATGGCAGTCCATAAAATTAAAAAAAGATTAAAAAAAGCACACACAAAAAGCCAAATTATTACAGCAACCTCAAAATATCACAAAGTAACCTTGAAAAAAAGGCCGAGGTCTACAAAAATGAAAAGAATGGGTGTTCATTTAGTACAACCATCAACCAAAGTCCAGTGTAGTGTAGATTACAGGGTCCTAGAAAACTGTAATGTTACTGATTTCATTATAAACCATGGAATGGTTTAACAATGATCTTTACTTAACACAGTTCTTCACGAAAGTCGAAAATGTACACACACAAAGATCCAGGAAACGTCTCACCTGCCCAGTGGCGTCGAAGAATTTGTCGACGCAGACCTTGATCTGGTCAAAGAGACTGGGGTAGAGGGCAGGGTTCAACTCGTGACCCACCAACTCCTTCACATGTTTCTGAATCTGCGCTCCAAACTTCTCATTTTGAAACACCAGAAGCTTCAGCAGGTTGCCGATGAATCTGTCACAGTAAACGTGGGTCAGTCAACATGTGGGCAAAAAGTACTTTTTTGCATCAGCAAAGAAGTGAGCAAGTTTGAGAATGTATATATATATACTGTAAAGGACGGATACATGTTCTTCTGAATAAAAGACACAATCCACCTAACTGATGTGCTTGGCAAAATGAAACAGTGCTTTTTGCAAAATAGGCATGTTCTTAAATCTTTCTCTCTGAGGCATTAGCTGTTGATCAAATTCAAGCAAATTCTTCAGTTAAAGGCGTAAGAAAGTAAGTAATTTGATGCATTACGTCCAGTCAACCAGTATGGTTACATAAGGGCAAATTCAGTTAAAGGCACCAGCAGAATTTCAAGGTGAATTCAATTAAAGGCACCAGCACATTTTCAGGGCAAATTCACTTAATGGCACCAGCAGAATTTCAGGGCAAATTCACTTAAAGGCACCAGCAGACTTTGCAAGTGAGTGCAGTGCAGTGGAAAGCTAGCCACTGCAGGTGAACTGGGACTGGTCACTTTTTTTTGGACCAAATGCACACAGTCCTTGAGAAGCAGGAAGCCACGTTCAAGGCAATCAAACAGAGAGCATGATAGTCCAACTAAAATTCCAGGATACGTACCACCCCGTCCCTCCTTCAGTCACATTCACAAACTCACTCCTGAACATAAAGCTACCTAATTCAACCAAGTGAACAACACAAACCCAGGCTTCCAAAGCTATGTATTCCACACACACAATCCACCTAATACCCACTGAAAAAACAAAGAGACTGAAAAAAGAGAAGACCCCCCCCCCCCCACCCCCACACAAGCCAGGTGTTGAAAACTACTCACTGTGTGACGGGACAGTACTGCGAGTCATTGGAGCAGCTCTGCATCAAACTGCTCTTCCGACTTGGCTCAGGTGGGATTCCTGGCAGCGTCGAGTTGCTGTAGCACAAATAAACACAGTCAGCATAAAAATCAACCACATCCAACTATGGTACAACAGAAACATCACTGCAACATCACCTTACTCAGTGAATGTTATGATACAAAAACTTACGCAGAATGTTCGGGCCCATCCAGAAAATGGATCTGACACACCCAGAGGGGCATGTGGGAAACAAGTCAACCCGTCAATCCGCTGAACAACAAATGCACACACTCTAAGGTGAGGTACCTCTCTGGTGGAGTTTATGGACCTTGTATATTTACTCCCATGCAAGCTGAAAGTTACCATAGGTGACTCAAGGTCTTTGCCAATGGGTTTGTGTGACGTCTTTTGGGCGATAATAAACTCCCCTGTCTGTTGATTCTGCTCCCTTGTCTGTTGATTCTGCAGAGGCATGCTGTGCCTTCTTCTGTTTTTTTCTTTTCTTCTGGTTTTGTTTGGGGGTGCGTGGGGGTGGGGGAGACTGGGAGAGAGAGAGGGGAAAGCAAGGGGTTGCAAGATTGTGTGTATGTGTGTGCATGTGTGTGTGTGTGTGTGTGTGTGTGTGTGTGTGTGTGTGTGTGTGTGTGTGTGTGTGCATGTGTGGATGCAGGGGAGGATGGGGATAGAGTGAGATATGTAATGCATGATTAAATTAGGTTATGTACTGTTGCAATCTTTCATGTACAGCGCTTTGATCCTCACACATGTATGGTCATAGACATGATAGAGGGTAAGTAAGTAAATTGGTGTTTTATGCCCAGTCATCCAGTGTGGTTATATCAAGGTGATACACGTTTTGTCATCATTTTTTCATTTTTTAAAAAGTGTATACGTGTTAAAACTGGGATTCGGCAGAAATGCATTTATTACTTAGAAATGCATTTATTATAATAAGATTGCAGACCAGTGGTTCTGGAGAACCCTCGTGGGGTGCCTCAAGCGGAACCCTGCACACAGGCACCGAGTGAGAAAGTGGCACCCTGCATGCATGCACCAAGTGAGAAAGTGGCACCCTGCACACATGCACCGAGGGAGAAAGTGGCACCCTGCGCATGCACCGAGTGAGAAAGTGGCACCCTGCATCAGGCACCGAGTGAGAAAGTGGCACCCTGCACACAGGCACCGAGTGAGAAAGTGGCACCCTGCACACAGGCACCGAGGGAGAAAGTGGCACCCTGCACACAGACACCGAGGGAGAAAGTGGCACCCTGCACACAGGCACCGAGGGAGACCATGACAGAGTTATCCTTGAACAGAGGATAAAGCAGGGTACTCACCTGACTCTGGTGGATTTGTTCTGGAGTCGCACACTTCCCACAGCACAAAGGAACCCTGTCATGTTGGCCCACTCATTCAGCTGGTCCTGAAAAACACACATGCAGAAACCCTGTGATGCCTGTCCACTGAATCAGCTGCAAAACAAAAACAAAAACTTCCTACTGGTCTACTCGTTCAGTCAGAGAACTAGTGTAGCCAGACATAAAGTGATTCCATGCTACAACGCACCTGGTGACTGTGACCGAACTACAACAATACCTGGGCGTTACAACAAATGGACAGTTGCCTACCAGGACTCAGTACACACCTTCTCATCTTAAAAAAAATAAACATTTGTTTTTGAAAACTTCAGAAAGCAACCCTAAAAAAAAATCCAATACTGTTTCTTGCAGCAGGTGGGGGTGGGGTGGGGGGTTGGGGGTGGGGGGTGGAGGGTGGGGGGGGGGGGGGGGGGCACAAAAACAACAACTAAACAACACCAAGCATGAGCTTTCTTTATACCTCTAGTTCATGCTCAGTGTTGGCATGCTGTGGAGTTTTCCTTTTCAACTTGATCATGTCCACGATTTCCCCTCGACCTTGTTCCTCGTACTTGACCTTGGGGTACAGCTCCAAGTAGCGAGTGACAGCGTCCCAGTTTCTGTACGTGTCTTCCCATGCCTGAAACAGTCCATCACTTCTTGCTTTACCTGTATGTATGTATGTGAAATTCTGTATACAAGAACCTTTTCCCAAAACAAAACAAAAACATCAACAAAAGATGCAAAGAAACAGCAACAACATATGGGAGGCACATACTTTTTATGTGACTAAAAATGGTTAACAGAAAAACAAAGAAAGGAAGAAAGAAAGAGAGTGAGTAACCTGTTGTTTTTTATGCCCAGTCAACCAGGTCAGTTATATCAGGACAATGAAATGGAACAAAATAATAAAGCAGAAAGAAAGAAAGAAGGAAAAAATGAAAGAACACGGTAGAGACAACAAAAAAGAGCATGTGTGTGTCAACAGAGCAGAGTAAGAGTGAGAGTTATTTCTTGGATTTTAACACCCTGTCACATGCACAGGGTCGCCTCAGGATAAATCAATGCAAGTCATTAAATCACAAGTGTGTCTAATTTACTGGAGCAACACCCAAGACCAACCATCTATCTATCCATAAATGAAGATAGAAAAAAAAAAGAGTGGGTAACCTGTTGTCGTTTTTTACACCCAGTCAACCAGGTCAGTTTATCTGGGCAATGAAATGGAACGAAATAATAAAGCAGAAAGAAAGAAGGAGAAAATGAAAGAACACGGCAGAGACAACAAAAAAGAGCATGTGTGTGTCAACAGAGCAGACTAAGACTAAGACTAAGAGAGTTAGTTCTTGGATTTTAACATCCTGTCACATGCACAGGGTCACCTCAGGATGAATCAACGCAAGTCACTAAATTACAAGTGTGTCTAATTTACTGGGGCAACACCCAAAACCAAACATCTATCTAAGTCACTAAATCACAAGTGTGTCTAATTTACTGGGGCAACACCCAAAACCAAACATCTATCTATCTATCCATACATGCAGAATAGCACATGTTTTGGTACCTATTTATATTCCATAGGCACTCACCAGGCTTAAAAATGCTTCTAACTATGAGCAAGGTGACCTATTTTAATCCGCAGGCCCACATCTGAAACGGCGTCAGCCAAAACTAATGCAGTTATAATGTAGGAAGAGGATTTTGAAAAATGAAGGTGAATGGACCGGGAAGGTGGAAATTAGGCTAAAGAAGAAATTCCTGGCAATACGTGAAACATGAGTCGCTATATTCTCACCAACTCCAGGCTTTAAAGGGAGAGCAGTTCTCAGCTCTTAGTTCTCAACAGAGGAGACCTTAATTTCTGCATCCACAGTATCCCGCTGCAGGTAGTAGAGTAAGAGTGGGAGACAGATTCACAACAGCAAAGAACAGCAAAGCCAAACAAATCTCCCCCTCCTCCCCCCAAAAGACAAGACAAAACAAAAAGAAGGAAAAAGAGAAAAAAGAAAAGGAAAAAACAAAAGAGAGAAAAATATAAAAAAAGTCACAAAAATTTAAAAAAAGGCCAAACAAGCAGACATTTAGTGGTAAGCGTAACAGTGGAGACCTTTAAGGATGAAATTCATCACCAAAGCAACATGCGAAACTCAAACTAACAAACCTGAGAGTTGCCAGCAGTGGATTGGTCAATTTTCCGCAACAACGCCATGATCCGCTTCTGCAATGCTGCTCGCCCTGTCAACAGTCAACAACAAAAATCTTCTATTTGTGATCAGTTTCATTTACTATGTCCAAATATAGCTAGGCATTTCTTTTTTCTTTATTTGCTGTGAGGAAACAGCAAGAGATCTAAAGGGACTGAGACAAATAGGATCAAGATGAAAAAGTAAAACGTTTCCTAAGTAAGTAAATTGGTGTTTTACGCCCAGTCAACCAGTACATTTCCTAAAGTGACACAAAGTAAAACATTTCCTAAAGTGACACAACAGACGAAGTAGTTGGGTGAAATTGTGCTGCTTTTATGCCTAAAAATATGCATTTACTCCAAGGTCCAACATCCCTGAATCCTACAAATAATGCAAGCGCCATCCTTACCTCCAGGCTTCTGTCAGATGTAGGCACATTATAAATTTTCTGTTACATTACATTACCTGTCGTGAGGACGGTGCTAGCTGCTGCCAGCTCTTCATAGACCGCGCTGTTGGGCAACAACTGGGTGACGGCCATTTCATCTGCCCCGCAGCGAATTTCAGCCTCCTCGCACAGCAGTCGGAAACAGGACATGGAGGTGAGCACAGCATCCATGTCAATGCTCCAGAGGTACATGAAGAACACCACCTGTAGCAACACAACCGCCATTACACAACAGTCAGAAAAAGACATGGATGTGAGCACAGCGTACATGTTGATGTTCCACAGGTATATATACCTGTAGCAACACAACCGCCATTACACAGCAGTCAGAAAAGGACATGGAGGTGAGCACAGCGTCCATGTTGATGTTCCACAGGTATATATACCTGTAGCAACACAACCGCCATTACACAGCAGTCAGAAAAGGACATGGAGGTGAGCACAGCGTACCCTGTTGATGTTCCACAGGTATATATACCTGTAGCAACACAACCGCCATTACACAGCAGTCAGAAAAGGACATGGAGGTGAGCACAGTGTCCATGTTGATGTTCCACAGGTATATATACCTGTAGCAACACAACCACCATTATGTACTTTATTCGGTTACTCTATGACATGTAACGGGCCAATCATCATCCTCACCATCCTCACCACTACCACGAACATCCTGGAATTAACTCCAGCTTGATGTGGGCATGTCATCATCATCACAGACTTGCCTCCAGCTTGATGTGGGCATGTCATCATAATCATCATGGACTTACCTCTAGCTTGATGTAGGCATATCATCATCATCATGGACATACCTCTCAGCTTGATGTGGGCATGTCATCATAATCATGACATCCCAGTGATCATTACCATCCAGCTTGATGTGGGCATGTCATCATAATCATGACTACCTCCAGCTTGTGTGGGCATGTCATCATAATCATCATGGACTACTCCAGTTTGATGTGGGCATGTCATCATAATCATAGACATACCTCCAGCTTGATGTGGGCATGTCATCATAATCATCATGGACGTACTTCCAGTTTGATGTGGGCATGTCATCATCATCATGGACATACCCCCAGTTTGATGTGGGCATGTCATCATAATCATAGACATACCTCCAGCTTGATGTGGGCATGTCATCATCATCATCAACAGCATCACCATCACCACTACTACTACTACTCTGGTCTTACCTTCAGCTTGATGACTACCCTGGTCTTACCATCAGCTTGATGTGGGCATGTCATCATCATCATCATCATCATCATCATCATCATCATCATGGACTTACCTCCAGTTTGATGTGAGCCTGCCTGCAGACTGGAATGTTGCTGCCAACGTTGGCGGTGGCGCTGTGTTTGAGCAGGAAGCGGTTGCGGCAGATGAGGATCTCCCGCAGCCACTTGAGGATCTCGGTGTAGTTGACGATCTGGTGCTGGATCAGGCGCTGCGAGATGTAGAAGGACACCTGGGAGCTGGGGAAGAAAGACCACAAAACACCGACTGCTCAGCTGGGAACACAAGCAGGAGGTATGTAAACATGGTGCTTAACGTCCACAGAAACCATAAGGCTTACTAGGGATGGGGAGGACGGCTTGAGAAGATTTAAAGGAGAGGGGCACAGCTGGGGTGCGTGCATGATATTGGACAAAATGCCGGGGGGGGGGGGGGGGGGGGGGATGACTTGCAGAGGAACAATGAATAACAGTGACAGAAGTACCAGTAGTGGTGAGGTCCATTTTAAAAAATCAAAAAAATCTCCTCTTGGGTCTTTGACCCCAACCAGAGGCTGATGACACTGTCATTGTTAAATCTTTTTGTCTCTAGCCAGAACGTAAGGACTAAAGCATAGAAGAAAAATAGAAATAGAAAAATGGACACACGGAAAGAAAAACGGACATATGGCAGCGCTTCAAAGTATAAAATGAAAACAAGAAGACCCATGGCACCATACCTGATGTCCCAGAATGTGTTCATGGGTGCCTCAGGGTTCCACAGCTCAATGTTCTCCGGCTGATGAAGCACCAGCAGGGCCTGAAAAAGACACAATGCCCAGATTGTATGTAGCTTGTGAACTTTACTGCACCATACAGGGGCTTTCTCCATTGATGCTACAGAGACTTTCATGCTACCCAGCTTGTTATCTAATTCCTTGCACAGGGACTTTACCACACTACAGTCTGTAATTTGCAGGCTTGACTACTACATCACATGGGAGCTTTCTCCATTGAAACGCGTGTTACCTTCATGACGCCCAGCTTGCTGTCTAATTCCTCAGACAGACATGATTTTCCACACAATTTTTCCAGGACAACATTTTTCTGCTGCTGAACAATTCATTATATCCACAAACTCAGCACCATGGGGCCTGAGAACACACAACAATACACTGTAGCTTACAAACTTTACCGGACCAGAAACTGAAATTTGGGTTACTTTAATGGTGCCCAGCTCATTTGCCCTGCATCATTTCTATACTAGTCAGTAATTACTGAACCAGATGGGAGCTTTCTCCATTGAAACTTGGGTTACTTTCATGCTACCCAGCTTGTTATCCAGTTCCTTGTAATGCAACATTTTTAACACAATTTCCCCAGGACAACCTCCGTCCACTGTTGGAGAAACCGTCCCTATTGAACATTATTGCCACAATCTAACAAATGAAGCTGTCACAACAATGAATTAAACAAAATGCTGAGAGACAGGAAAGCAGCTTCTGAGAAGCATCAAAATTCACAGACCTACATTCTTTCCCTGGCTGCAGTAAATGCCTAGCTCACTTTCTCTGATTTCAGCAGCTGCCTACCCCAAGATGACTAAGACACACCCACGTCCAGCATGACTTGTGCTCCCTATGGACAGGAGTCGGCTGAAGCTGGCTACATTAGGTAGATTCTCCCCTCCCAAGGCACTGTGAGAAAAAGCAATCAGTAAAGGCAGACGGTGTACCTCCATAGCCTTCTGTGCGACGTCGGGCATCATCTGCTGGTGGACAAGGGAGACGAGGCTGGTGATGAGTTCCAGGGTGCTGCGCTGGATCTCGTGGCCTGGTTTGCCTTGGTTCTGGGCACATATACACAGAGTATACAGTGCACACACATGGCGAATCACCATCATCACATCACCATGAAAAATGTGTGTGTGTGTGTGTGTGTGTGTGTGTGTGGTGTGTGTGTGTGTGTGTGTGTGTGTGTGTGTGTGTGTGTGTGTGTGCGTACATGTGTGTGTGTTCCAATGCAAAATACCCAAAATAATTTGCAGCCTGGTTAGAGAAAGAAAAAAGAAAATGTACCAGCATGCTAAATCCATTGTCCACATAGAGAAAGACAGAACAGCATGCGTGTGTGTGTGTGTGTGTGTGTGTGTGTGTGTGTGTGTGTGTGTGTGTGTGTGTGTGTGTGTGTGTGTGTGTGTGTGTGTGTGTGTGTGTGTGTGCATGCGTATGCATGTGTGTGTCTGTGTTTGCCTGTACATGTGCATGCATATGTGTGAAAACAGATAGTGCAAGCATATGTGCGTGTGTCTGCATGCTCTGCAAACCAAGCATCAATGAAGCCAACATGAGGCTGGCCCAAAAATCCCAACCATGCCAAAATCACAATCACGTCATGAATAAAAGCACAAACGCTCCCAGCTCTCACACGAAAACATCCACAGAGACCTGGGAGCCTGGTCACAACTCGCCAGCAGGCAGCACATTCAGCAGGACTTCCCATGACACAGAACCCATCCCCACAACCACTCCTGAGCACTACTCACATGCAGCATGAGATGCGGGTCTGCAATGACAAGCTTGACCAGCCACAGCAGGATGTACTTGTAGGTACTCAGCGTCTCGTCAGGCCTCGACAGCTTGAGCGTGGTGGTCATCTTGGACAGCGTCTGTGGACCCGCCAATCAAATTTCAGTGCTGAACCCAAGCCAAATGCTCTTTTCGTTCACCTTCGTTCAATTTAAAGGTATTTACTGTGTAGTGGCCTCTTGTTTTGTAATGATGCATAATCAACATTTTGTTGTGAAGTCACAAATGAAAGCCTTATCCTGTTTCCCATCATTAGCCATAAACAAGATCTCCCATCCAGCAACCCTCCATCCCCTCCCAGCCCACCTCCCTCCCCATAATGATGACAGTTTTTCAAGTGGTTATCAATACAAACACACCCCTAAAAAACAACAAATTAAACAGATTTTTGTTGTTGTTAAGACTTGAACTCAAACAAATAATAAGTCCAGTCCATATATTTCAGCATGCTACATATTATTATCTGCTATGATAAGTAAACACTTGAAACATCGCATGGTGACGCACAGGCAGGATTGGTCATGCTGCTTTCCTAAAAATTCCAACAACTGCTTTTATTAATTAATGAAGTTAATCTACTGATCTTTACTACCAGTCTTTTTATTCTGTTTTATTATCATTGCCATCTGTTATTAATCTAAGTACAAGAGTGCCATGAAATGTGAAAACGTTGCTGTTGCTGCTGAGAAGAAATGAAACAATCAACACTCAAAAGAAACTCTGCTGCACCAAATTTCAACAGCTCAAATAGCAACAGACAACTCAGTGTTGACAGTTAAGTTAGCATAGCTTTAGGCTGGCAATGACTAGGCTCAAAGGTGTTTAGCCTCAGTCAGTCTGAGTGCTGCATATCATTGTGCGACAAGGAGCAGCGACGCTTAGCGCTGTTTAACATACATGAGACTGTGACCTTGCAGGTCTCAACTCTCTCAGAGCCTTTACGACAGTAGTCTGAAGATTCACATGCCTGCATTAATACCAGAAGAAAGAAAGTGAACAGACATAAAAAATAAACATAAATGCTTAATATTCAAATCAAAAACCTCTTGTACAGATTTCTCGGAAGGATAATGAATACATTGTAGCCCAAATAAACATAAATGTTTAATATTCAAATCAAAAACCTCTTGTACAGATTTCTCGGAAGGATAATGAATACATTGTAGCCCAAATAAACATAAATGTTTAATATTCAAATCAAAAACCTCTTGTACAGATTTCTGGGAAGGATAATAAATACATTATAGCCCAAATAAACATAAATGTTTAATATTCAAATCAAAAACCTCTTGTACAGATTTCTGGGAAGGATAATAAATATATTGTAGCCCAAATAAACATAAATGTTTAATATTCAAATCAAAAACCTCTTGTACAGATTTCTGGGAAGGATAATAAATACATTGTAGCCCAAATAAACATAAATGTTTAATATTCAAATCAAAAACCTTTTGTACAGATTTCTTGGAAGGATAATAAATACACTGTAGCCCCCCTCAACCCAACTTCTTTTCTCTCTCCTGCATCACAAATGAAAATTTCACACTGTTACGCCTGTGATGTATACACACACATATATATATACATAAATTGATTTATTGTCAGGATTTATTGTGAGTCCATTTTTTAAAACTTCATGTCTCGTTTGTGTGTGTGTGTGTGTGTGTGTGTGTGTGTGTGTGTGTGTGTGTGTGGTACCCATGTGTGTGAGTGTGTGCGTGCATGCACACACAACTGTATGAGAGAGACAGACAGAGAGATAAGAGCACAGAGAGAGAGATGATAGCAAACAAGCAAGCGCTCCCCCCAGTAAAGCCACACACACAAGCTTACACAAAAAGCAATTACAAAAATCATCTTTCCAACAGCAGCCTTAAAGCACAACAATGTTTAGACATGGCAAACTCAAATCTCCAGAAAACTGTTACTATGTATGCATTAAAAGGCATATTCTTCCCCATTGGTCATACCAAACACACCAAATACCCAGCAACAATAGACGATTTCTGGAAATAACAGGCAAAGATAATTTGACAGTGTTTTCTTACTCCGGGAGAGTGATGCCCCCTGAATGGAGGCGGCAGCTGAGAAGAGCCGATTTGCGACAGTTTTAGATCTTCAGGCATGGACCTGTTATAATTTATACTAGACTACCAGCTGGGGGAACCTACTATCCGATCTGCATGTTCCCCACGAACAGTGAGCGCTTGATCAACGTTTCTGATGCCTTTTCTGCCTTTGTTTACAGGTATCTGTCATCTTGTCCACGTGCTCACTGTACCCCCAACAAAAGCGTGCCTACTCTGCGCTACACCCGCAGGCCTGGACCTATATATACAGGCCATGCCTGTAGGCACTTACTGAGTGCAGTCCCCTGGATTTCCAAAGATCGTCTATTGATCTGTGACTAGTATTTGGTGTGTGTGCATTTCCAAAGACCTGCATTATGCACGCCCTAATTAATCAACCAATCTTTTTAAACACAAATCTTTTAACCACAGAAATGTGATTCAGGACAGAACACCTGCCAGTCATTCTGCCCTTTGCAATGCTGACCGTAGAATCGAAGATGAAAATACTGAAAAAAAGACTACATGCTAAACAATACAATATCTGAATAAAAAACATTGAAAGGAGATGACTGATCCATTTTAACTCATCCATAATCTCAGGTTTCGCATCCCACAGATAATAACTAGGCTGGCTGCCACTTTTTCCTGTATGTTTTCTATTATGATATCCAAAAAAAAGATTTGGGGGGTGGGGGTCGGGGGACTGTATGTACAATACATATTTATCTAGTAGTAACTATGTACAATGTGTCCAGCAAGTCCAGGTTTATTTTAACTGTGGACAGCCAGCACAGCATCTCACCAACTTGTTTTGTTTTTCATTCGTGATGCATCCTGAGGCAACCCTGTGTGGTTAGCTGGACATAAAAAAAAAATCCATTTTCACTCAAGCTAGCATCACTCCTGAGGATTTCCCTTTTCTTCTTTTTTCTCTCTCTCCATATCTGATTCTTATTTTGTGCGAGCTGCCAGTCTCCTATTTCATGATCTTTTTTCTCACTTCTGCTCTTTTTTCTGCTCTTCTTTTTTCTCTCTCTCTCTCTGCAAAATTCTTGCATTGCCCCCCCGCCCCCCCCCTCCAGCTGTTGAGACTGCAAGACCAACCTTGTAAAGCATAAAAAGCATGTTTTATTCAATGGATATATGTTCAACAGCTTATTTCCAAAAGAACATCAAGCAAGGGGCATTATTCCCAAGTACTCCAGATGCATAATTTGCTCCCTTTAAGGACACTGCATTGCAGCACCACTAAATGCTACAAACCTGTGTGTGTTGTGAGTAGCCATGAGAGTGTGCTGACGGAGGAGGCAGAGGGTGTAAAGCTGAAGAGCGTGCGTCACGACAACACTTACCCCCGAACTGACCTTGGGGCAGTTGTGCGAGGAGAAACCCTGTGTCACCTTATTCACTGTGTCCGTGAACATGTTACGCAGCTCCCCTGCCTTGCCGTAGATCAGGCTGATGTCCGGCCACCACTCTAGCCGCGGCTGAAACACGGGGACGGCAATTACTGTAAACATGCTGTTCAGCTCACTATGGAGTTTATGCCTATGATGATGATGATGATGATATATCCACTTTTATAGTGTAGATCAGGCTGATGTCCAGCCACAATAGCCACGGCTGAAACACGGGGACAGTAATTACTGTAAACATGCTGTTCAGCTCACTGTGGTGTTTATGCCTATGATGACGATGACGATGATATCCACTTTTATAGTGTAGATCAGGCTGATGTCCAGCCACAATAGCCGCGGCTTAAACACGGGGACGGTAATTACTGTAAACATTACTGTAGTGTTGATGTTTAGCCATCAATATGCTGTGCACATACATACACACACACGATATATGCAGTTTCTCTCTCTCTGACACACACACACGATGTGTGCAGTTTCTCTCTCTCTCTCTGACACACACACACAATGTGTGCAGTTTCTCTCTGACACACACACACGATGTGTGCAGTTTCTCTCTCTCTCTCTGACACACACACACACACACGATGTGTGCAGTTTCTCTCTGACACACAGATGTGTGCAGTTTCTCTCTCTCTCTCTGACACACACACACACACACGATGTGTGCAGTTTCTCTCTGACACACACACACGATGTGTGCAGTTTCTCTCTCTCTCTCTGACACATACACACACACGATGTGTGCAGTTTCTCTCTCTCTCTCTGACACACACACACACACGATGTGTGCAGTTTCTCTCTCTCTCTGTGACACACACACACACACAATGTGTGCAGTTTCTCTCTGACACACACACACGATGTGTGCAGTTTCTCTCTCTCTCTCTGACACACACACACGATGTGTGCAGTTTCTCTCTCTCTCTCTCTCTCTCACTCACTCACTCACTCACACACTCACTCACTCACTCACACTCACTCACCACTCACACACTCACACACACACACACACACACACACACCAAAGAGTCGATTTCAGAGCTCAGGAGCTGTATGAAAGTCAAGGTAGCCATTCTGGGCTCCCCATCACTAATGGTCTGTACTGCCTCTGTGGACGTAAAGCAACACTGAACTTGAACTTGAATCGATTTAGGCTTGGTGTGTTTCTCCGCTGCTGTAGATCAACACTATTGCATTTTGATTTGATTTGATATACACACAGGCACACAGGAAGTGGAGACAGTGTTACAAACCTGTGTGATGATTCTGTGGAAGGCTGTCACCAACACAATGTATACAGCTACACACACACACACACACACACACACACACACACACACACAAAGTGAAGACAGTGTCACAAACCTGTGTGAGGATTCTGTGGAGGGCAGTCACCAACACAGTGTATGCAAATACATGCACACACAGACACACAAAGTGAAGACAGTGTTACAAACCTGTGTGATGATTCTGTGAAGGACAGTCACCAACACAGTGTACACAAATACATGCACACATAGACACACAAAGTGAACAGTGTCACAAACCTGTGTGATGATTCTGTGGAGGCAGTCACAAACACAGTGTACACAAATACATGCACACATAGACACACAAAGTGAACAGTGTCACAAACCTCTACGATGATTCTGTGGAGGGCAGTCACCAACACAGTGTACACAAATACATGCACACATAGACACACAAAGTGAAGACAGTGTTACGAACCCGTGTGATGCTTCTATGGAAGACAGTCACCGACACAAAAGTTACAATGTATACAGCTACACACACTGACACACACACACACGAAGTGGAGAAAGTGTCACAAACCTGTGTGATGATTCTGTGGAGGGCTGTCACCAACACCAGGTGATACATGGGTGGTGAGTGGCTGTTCAGACACACTTTTAGCACATCGTTGTTGTGCGGAGTGATGCGGAAACACGACACAAAACAGTCGACGTAAAGGTCTAGGTCCTGACCCACAATGCCTTGAACTTTGGAAAACGTCTTGCTGTTGGGGGGCGGGTTGAACAGTAGAGTCTGAAAAAACACCAAAACAATTATTGGGACATGTACCCAGAAAGCACATTCTGCTCGAAACAATTAACCAAAACTTCACAAATCTGGATTCCTTTCTGGGTATAATGAATCAATGGGTAAGCAGTTTAAGCAAAGACAGCCTTAACAGCCACACAGACTTAACGTTTTGCTTGTTTGTAATTTAATTTTTTTTAAATCAATCTTGGTCATTACAACTGTTATATTTTAGTTTTTGTCTCTGTGTATTTAAAAAAGAAAAGAATATTAATCAACAAAATTTAAAAAAGAAAACAAACAGCTATTTATGAACAAAGTGCCAAACACCTTCATTATGCTTATCACTGACTGTACAAGATGCCAAATGAACAAAGTACTATTAATTAACAAGATGCCAAAACATCTTCCAATTGTCATCACAGACTGTAAAAAAAAAAAAGGCTAAACGAAAAGAAAAAAAACAGTTTTAATGGACAAGATGCCCCAAAAATCTTCTGACCCTTGTCACAGACTGTATAGTGTAAAAAGAGGCCTCCAAAAAGACTGAAAACATACTAATCAACAAACAGTACTAATGAGCAATGTGCTAATGAAAAACAGTAATAATGAATAACATGCTACTGAACAAACAGTACTAATGAACAATGTGCCAATGAACACATATTACTAATGAACAATGTGTTCATGAACAGAGCTAATGAACACACACACACACACACACACACACACACACCACACACACACACACACACACACACACACCTTCAGATCCTGTATCACAGACTGCACGAGGGTGAACAGAACGTTGAGCCTGTCTTTGATGTTGATGTAGGTGGAGGCTTTACACAGACGAACGCAGGTGACGGCAGCGCCTTCCGTCAGGTTCTTGTTGCCGCTGTGGTGACTGGAGATGGCCTTCTTCACCTCATCAATGAACGATTTCTGGAACACGAGGGATGGAACCGGGGATATCAGGTGTTACCTATTCAATGGCACCAAAGATGAAACGCATACTGCAAGGTCTGGTCTTGAAAGGAAATTGGTCGTATGCTGTACACACTTGTGTCATAGAGTGTGCCTGAAAAGGAAGGTATATATGCCACTTGGAGGCACCCTTTTCTGAAGATGTACCAGTGGCAGAGTACACGTATCATTCATTTACCTGCATGCCAGGTGAGAGTTACTGTAGGTGACCCAAGTCTTTGTATTGCAGTGCTCAATCTCCGTTTACCAAGAAAGGTTTGAAGAAACTGAAAATCTTGAACACGATGTGGTGTTACTGTTGTTTTTATTTACTCTAGATACCTTTTTGAGGTGCTGCTGGGAGCAGGGGGCGCCAGTGTCTGCGTTGTTGATCTCCTCCAGGATTTTCTGAAACAGAAGTGAGCATGCAGGAAATTTAACGTAACAGTGTTGCACTTCCAGGCTTAGACACCAGTCACATGTTCTGTGATATATGTGTATAACTAATGAGAACTGGGGCAGAGTGCACGCAGGCTTTTCCAAGCATACACACACCCTCTTAAACTGAATGATCAAATGCATGCCTTCATCTGTCTCCCTTTCATGACATACTGAGACATGACGTTTTACTATCTAATGAGCTTTACTCATGACATTGACACTTGTACAGACAGGCAGACAAAAAGACATGGGGGGGGGGGGGGGGGGGGGGGTAGGAGAAAGAGTGAGGGGAGAGAAAAAGAGAGAGAGAGAACCAGAGAAAGCAGGAAGTGAAAGAGAGAGATCAAGAATGGGGGGAAGGGGGAGACAGAGGAAGAAGAAAAAGAAGAAACTGACAGGTTTTAACACTAACACCAAAACTCAGACAGAATCCCCCCCCCCCCCCCCCCCCCCCCCAATTATTCATGCAAACGCTGGCAGCCTACTAGGTGCAAAATCAGACAGAACACCCACCCACATGTAATTATTCACACAGACACAAATCAGACAGAACACCCACCCATACATAACTATTCACACAGACACAAATCTGACATAACACCCACCCACACGTAACTATTCACACAGACACAGAATAAGACAGAACACCCACCCACACAGAACTATTCACACAGACAGCTTACCGGACACAGAATCAGACAGAACACCCACCCACACAGAACTATTCACACAGACACAGAATAAGACGGAACACCCACCTACACAGAATTATTGACACAGAATAAGACGGAATACCCACCCACACATAACTATTCACACAGACAGCTTACCGGACACAGAATCACACAGAACACCCACCCACACAGAACTATTCACACAGATAGCTTACCGGACACAGAATCAGATGGAACACCCACCCACACATAACTATTCACACAGAACACCCACCCACACATAACTATTCACACAGATAGCTTACCGGACACAGAATCAGACGGAATACCCACCCACACATAACTATTCATACAGACACAGAATCAGATGGAACACCCACCCACACATAACTATTCACACAGACACAGAATAAGATGGAACACCCACACACACATAACTATTCACACAGACAGCTTACCAGACACAGAATCAGATGGAACACCCACCCACACATAACTAGTCACACAGACACAGAATCAGACGGAACACCCACCCACACATAACTATCCACACAGACAGAGGCAGCTTACTGGACACAGAACACCCACCCACACGTAACTAGTCACACAGACACAGAATCAGACGGAACACCCACCCACACATAACTATCCACACAGACAGAGGCAGCTTACTGGACACAGAACACCCACCCACACATAACTAGTCACACAGAGGCAGCTTACCGGACACAGAATCAGAAGCATCATCTGCAGCGGCCACACAGAGGCTCTTCGCCTGGACCCCTCCACCAAGTTGTTGAAGTGTTCAAACAGCTTGTCACAGCACTCTGCAAAGCAATGAGCACCCAGGTCAAGGCATTGTAACTGTAAGAACCTCAGTCCTTCCACAGAATCCAAGGCACAAGTGCAGACACAGCTAGTTAGCGATACTCTGGTGAATTTTTCTTTATGCAAATCATATTATTCACTGTCACAACCATACACAACCATACACACGCATGCACACACAACCCCCCCCCAAAAAAAAAAACAGGGAGGGAAGGTGACAGAGATATATAGAGTGAGCACTAAACAACAAACTAGACAATAAATTGACTCAGATACTGCTGTGATTATTCATTCTTTTTATTCCTTTCCTATTGAATGGAATATATATTACTTACTGTCACAAACATACACAAGCACGCACACACACAAACAAGAACAGAGAGGGAGGGAAAGACATACACAGTGAGCACCGAATAACAAACTAGACAATAAATCAACTGAAATACTTCACTTTTTTATTTTTCATTCCACTCCAATCGATGGGCCTGTAATACTTTTTCATTTGGGACCCCCTTTAAAAGATTTACGATTAAAACATCAAAGTATTAATAAAATGGGATACAGGGGCAGTGGCGGGTGAGGAAAGAGACAGAGGGACAGTGGGGATGGAAGCATCAGCGACAGACAGCAACTGTCTTTATTCATCACCTGGACAGGAGAGGCATCGAAAGAGGAAGTGCCTGAAGATCTTCCCAGAATGGATGAGAAAGGGCCATCACCATATCAGACCAACAAGGGAACTGTGTCAACAGCAACGATGGGAAAATTTCTGAGATGGGGGTGGGGCATATGGGCTTTCCCCAGTGGCTAGCTTCCATCTTGAACTGAACTGAACTGAAGTGAGCTGTCCCCTATAGTGTAGCAGACCCCAGACTGGAGGGAGTGGGGCAGGCATGACAAGGAACTACCATACCCTGCAGTTCATCATTTGGTCTTTTCTGCAGATCGGTGAATTCTGTTGGGTAGTTGTCCATCCAGTTCCAGATAGCCTGCAAGCACATACACATACTTTGTGAGAAGTTGGCATCACAGAGAACACTATCAACATGAACATGACACTTTGACAACGACAGAACACAACCCTGAGAAGTCTGCATCACGGAGACAACTATCAACAAGAACATGACACTTTGACAACAATGGAACAAAACACACCCCTGAGAGGTCTGGATCACACAGAACGCTATCAACATGAACACGACACTTTGACAACAATGGAACAAAACACACCCTGAGAGGTCTGGATCACACAGAACACTATCAACATGAACATGACACTTTGACAACAATGGAACAAACACACCCTGAGAGGTCTGGATCACACAGAACACTATCAACATGAACATGACACTTTGACAACAATGGAACAAAACACACCCTGAGAGGTCTGGATCACACAGAACACTATCAACATGAACATGACACTTTGACAACAATGGAACAAAACACACCCTGAGAGGTCTGGATCACACAGAACACTATCAACATGAACATGACACTTTGACAACAATGGAACAAAACACACCCCTGAGAGGTCTGGATCACACAGAACACTATCAACATGAACATGACACTTTGACAACAATGGAACAAAACACACCCCTGAGAGGTCTGGATCACACAGAACACTATCAACATGAACATGACAACAACGGAACAAAACACACCCCTGAGAGGTCTGGATCACACAGAACACTATCAACATGAACATGACACTTTGACAACAATGGAACAAAACACACCCCTGAGAGGTCTGGATCACACAGAACACTATCAACGTGACAGCAACAAAACACAACCTCCCCAACCCACCTACCCCATTTTGTCATTCTCTATTTCTATCTCTCTCTCTCTGTCCCCCTCCCATTCTGTAATATTCTCTCTCTCTCCCCCTCTCTCTCAATGGTGTTCTGTTGCATGTTCCAGGTGCAAATGAATAACAGCCCCCCCACCCCCCGTGATGTCATTGTTTTCAGGCAATGGAGCATTTTGTGAGAGTATTCATCTCTTTTCAGCTCCCCCCTCTGGTTATTTCTGACTTTAATCATGCACCCGTAACATTTTGTGGGACCATTCTTCATATGATGTAAAGAACAAAACACACAAAAACAAGTCTGACTGAAAATGCATGAGATATTCTGACATGAGCTTGTCAGTCTGGACAAGTATAAAGCATGGCATGGAAGATAAAAGCAAACGTGTCAACCCAACGTCCGAGGATATGAAGCCCCACATCATCATCATCATAAAAGCAAACCACCAACCTTGATTTCAAAACTTTACTTTGGATGCAAAAATGCATGCACCTGTACTGTACAAATATGAGACACTCTTCCCTGAGCTTGTCTACCTGTGCAATTACAAAGCATGGCTACAAACAGAAAGTGAAAACAGCCTTATTTCCTGAAAAGACGATCAGGGAAGCGACTTTCTGCTCACCTTTTCCAGGTTCAGTCCAAGGCTGATAATGACGGGGCGAGACTTCAATGTCTTGAACTTGGACACAACTTCTGGCAAAAAGCACAAACCATGCATTGGGCACAGAAACAGATAACGAATGACAGCACAACAGCATCACAAGCACGCCCCCTCTTTCTCCCCCCTCCCCCCCCACCACCTCTTTTTCCCATTCTGTCATTCTCTCTCTCTCTCTCTTGAGTCTCTCTCCAACTCCCATTCTGTTATATTCTCTCTCTCTGTGCCATTTCATCATATTCTCTTTCCCACCCATCTGTCTTCCTTTCTCTCTCATGAGTGCAATATTGATACTGTAGCATTTGCAATTTGCTGTAAAAAAGTGTAATGGGCAAAGTGATATAAAACATTAAAATTAAAATAGACACAAAAAAGAAGGCAAAACTACTTCTAAAAACCAAGTCAGCATCTACACCAGAAACTGAGTTGGCCTACCTAGATGTAACCTGATCAGAGAGCTGAAAAAAGTAAAGTAAATTACATGCCCTCGAGGAAGAAAAGGAAATGGCCGTTTGCATGACATGGAGATGTTGATAATGAAGAAAGAAAAAAGTGTGTGTGTGTGGGGGGGGGGGGGGGGGGGGTGGTTAGTTCTTGGATTTTAATGCCACAGCAACTGCACAGCGTCATCTCAGAACAAAGAAGAAAGAGTAGCAGAAGCTGGAGAAAATGACAGGGAAAAAATGAGGAGGAGAAGAAGAAGATTACAAAGAAGGAGGAGGACAAGAAGATTACAAAGAAGAAAAAGGAGGAGAAGGATAAGGTTACAAAGAAAGAGGAAAAGATTACAAATAAGAAAAAGGAGGAGAAGAAGAAGATTACAAAGAAGGAGGAGGACAAGAAGATTACAAAGAAGAAAAAGGAGGAGAAGGATAAGATTACAAAGAAAGAGGAAAAGATTACAAAGAAGAAAAAGGAGGAGGAGAAGAAGATTACAAAGGAGGAGGAGAAGAAGATTACAAAGGAGGAGAAGAAGATTACAAAGGAGGAGGAGAAGATTACAAAAGAGGAGGAGATTACAAAGAAGGAGGCAGAGAAGAAGGTTACAAAGAAGAAAAAGGAGGAGAAAAAGAAGGTTACAAAGAAGAAGGAGGAGAAGAAGATTACAAAAAAGAAAAAGGAGGAGGAGGAGGAGAAGGAGATGACAAAGAAGAAGAGGAGAAGAAGAAGATTACAAAGAAGGAGAAGAAGATTACAAAGAAGACGGAGGCGGAGAAAAAGGAGGAGGAGGAGGAGAATAAGATTACAAAGAAGAAGAAGATTACAAAGAAGAAGGAAGAGAAGAAGAAGATTACAAAGAAGAAAAAGAAGGAGAACAAGCAGGAGGACTGGGGGTAAAGGGGGGGGGGGGGGGGTCTGCCAAACGAGGGCAACAAGTCACCATTGAGGAGCTTGGTCAGCCGGGACAGGTCCATGTTCATGTGTTGGATCAGCTCCAGGTCAGAAAGGTCAGAGGTGTCTTCCACTTGAACCAGGTGAACCAGCCTGAACACACACACACACACAAATGGGTTAGTCAGTCAAAAGACATCTTGACAAAACAAACAAACAAACAAAAACTCCCAGAGACAGACAAGCTTATTTCAATAATCAACTGCTGAACAAACAAAAAATCCCAAAGAAATCTCTCTTATTCAATTGTACACAAGGCATGATAAATAACTTTCATTAGCATGTGAATAAATGAGAATTAACTCATTCAAGACGCCACAAAATGGTGCGCTTGGCTCCTGTAGACGCACTGTTTTTGCCCGTTTAAATAAAATCATAGTAAATAAACTACTAGGAATAATACAATAAACATATACATTTTTAGAAAGCTTGGAATGTGTACTTGTCAGATTAATAATCCATAGCGTCATATCGTATACCTTTCTCTGTCCCAACAGCAAAGCGGGAACTGTCCAAACAGTGGTTGCACGGATCCCAATGATGAAAATGAAGATGTTATTATCGCTGTCTCTTGAGTCTGCCTCAAGATCTACTGGCACAAACTCCTCGCCAGAATCAACAATGTTCTCTTCAGAACCACTGTCCGAAAAATCTTCTAGATCCGAGCCCTTATTCAGTACTAATTCCACAGCTTCCCTCGCGAGTAACGCATGTTCACTCTGCGCACCGCCATTTTGAAATGTGCAACCTTCGTCAGTTTGACACACGTGTTACAGACACCAAAACAGACAAAGGAACACTCGACTGGACAAAGGGTATTACCGAAAGTGTCCGAAATTGATGCAGTTAGTGTAATATAATTGCCTCCAGTCAACTGGAAAGTCGGTAAGACCGTTAAAAATCTTTAATTCTTACTGCGTCTAAAGACGCGGATCGTCGTTAAGCGTACAGCTAAGCTCCGCGTCTTAAGACGCGGAAAGCTTTGAAAGAGTTAAGCTGCAGATTGCAAAAATGAGTTATTGTTGTGTGTTTTTCAGAGTATCAGTACATTTTGAACTACCCACTACCATCTTCCAAAACCAACTGATTCCTACAATATACGTACTTGGCAGAAATCTTGTTGAAGACAGCAGTGAAGTTGTTGAGACTGAGAGCAAAGAGAACTTCTGACGCCAGGTTCCGCAGCTGCTGTGCCAGTGGGTTGTTATCTTGTGTGCTCTGGTTCAGGAACTGACAGAAAAGTACAGTCTTTGAAGATCAGGAACTTAAACTACAGAAAAGTACAGACAATCCTAGAAGGCCATCAGGAACTAAAACTATTGAAATGTACAATACTTGAAGCAATGAAGGTCATCAGAAAATCAGGTCCTAAAATTACTGAAAAGAACAGTCAATCCTTGAAGGTTATCAGAGTATCAGGTACTAAAATTACTGAAAAGAACAGTCAATCCTGGAAGGTTATCAGAATATCAGGTACTAGATTTACTGAAAATAACAGTCAATCCCTGAAGGTTATCAGAGTACCAGGTACTAAAATGACTGAAAAGAACAGTCAATCTTTGAAGCTGAAGGTTATCAGAATATCCGGTACTAAAATTACTGAAAAGAACAGTCAATCCTGGAAGGCTATCACAATATCAGGTACTAGAATTACTGAAAAGAACAGTCAATCCCTGAAGGTACAATGTGAAATTCAGGAGCAAAAATTAACATACAAAAGGTAACCAGAAAATCTGGAACTAAAACTATCACAAAGCACAGACAATCCTTAAAGTTCAAGGTTACCAGAAAATAATGATCTAAAACTACAGAAAACAACAACACCAAACTACAGAATATAATTATATAAACAATCCTAAGTTAAAGGTCATCAGAAACTCAGGAACTAAATTCTAAAACTACAGAAAAGTACAATCTTTGAATGTTATCAGAAAATAAGGAACTAAAAAAAACACCAAAAACAACCATTTTAAGCACAATCTTCCTCAAGTCAACAAAAACCATGGACGATCCCACTTTTAAGACTTTTTACTCTCTTTTTGGGGGGGGAGGGGGGGGGGGGGGAGAAAAATGTTCCACTGTCTTGTACCTGCCTTTCAATTAACAGCACCCAGAACTTCTCATTAAATTGCTGGGTGAGTGTAGCAGATAAGGCTCCATCATAACAACACACAGCAGCACAGTGAAACCACTTACAGTTCTGAGATCAGATGACAAGAAGGTTTGAACAATAAGAAAGCTGTACAAGACAGGTAATAAAAACACACCTTGCAGATTTCCGGCAGGAGCAGTTTGACGTACATGGCTTCATCTAGTCTGGATGTGTCTTTTGGTTGCTGGAAAAGAATGAGAACATGTTAAGACTAAAAAGTCGAAAGAAAAATCTTAGTGAAATGAAGTAAGTGTACCCCCCCCCCCCCCCTCAAACAAACCTACAATGGCTAGGCATCTCTGGAAGGAGTTTTCCTTCAGGGTAAATCCATACCCATGATGACCATGTCACACTGAACTAAGTCTGACACCAGCACTAACAAGACAATAAGAACAAGACAGCTGTAACTCCAAAATAAGACTGCTACACTGATGAGAACAAGACTGCTATTAGTATTACCAAACTGACAAGACAAAACTTCAACAGTAACAATGCATGACCAAACAAGACTGCTGCACTGGCAACAGCAAAACAAGCTGCACTGACAACAGCAAAATAAGATTGCTGCACCCACAAGACAAAACTTTAACACTGTCAAAACAAGACTGCTGTACAGACAAAACAAAACTGCAACAGTGACAGCACAAGACAACAACAAGAATTAACAATGGCAACACAATATTAGTGCAGCAGCACTGACAAAACCAAACCGTAACAGTGACAATACAAGACTTCCAAACTGTCAACACCAGACAATACATATATATATATATATATATAAATATGAAATAATAAAATACTGGCAAGACTATGGACCAAACAAGACTGCTGCACTGACAAAATAAGACTATTCTACTGACATTATTTTGCAGAATCTGCCAGTGTGGTACAGGCATAGCTCAACCCAACTAGTGTTTAATCAAACGGCCCCCAGTACAACGCATGAGGGGAAAGGGAAACGAAGAGCAAAGAGACAGAAAAAGGAGATAGGACGGCCACCCCCCAAAAGATCAAAGAGAAACAAAACAGACGGGGCTCAGAGAGAGGGAGGTAGGGCGGAAGGGAAAGAAAAAAAAAGGGCTGGGTAAGCGTCTTACCGAGTTCAGTACTTGTTTCAAGGTGTCGAGAATGATGATCTGTGAGTCATAGTAGTTCCTCTCTGCTTCAGCATGCACACGCTGCACACACACAACAATCAACGCAACACCATCAGCATCACCCTCTAAGTATCATGGGCAACAGACCAGGCCCATGGCCATGATGAACCTCTGTTTTGTGAACCACGCACCCAGAGCTGTCTTTCCTGTTGGTGTCTGTTACAAAAATCACTGTCTGTGTGGTACACCTTGTCCCACCACCCCCTCCTCCCAACACATGTATATAATTATAATATATAATCAACAAATCACATCAGTGTTATTCAACACCCCATACACACACAAGGTGGGGGGGGGGGGGGGGGGGGAGGGGGGGGGGGGGGGGGGAGGGGGGGGGGGAGAGAGAAGGAGAAAGAGAAATCACCAAATGCTCAGTCAATTCACATTCTAAGTGTTACAGCGAAACAATTGTACGTTTTACTGGTTTAGTCTTCAGATACACAAAAGGGATGTGCACACTACTGTGAAGACAAAGAAAACTGAAGATTTGCCTGTGACACTGACAATAGCTCAAGGTCATCAAAACTGGTGCAAAACCAACAAGGCCCATTACACATGATTTTACTCAGCATGACTGCAGCTCATCACTTCATGTGCATTACGCATGATTTTGCTCAGCATGACTGCAGCTCATCACTTCATGTGCATTACGCATGATTTTGCTCAGCATGACTGCAGCTCATCCCTTCATGTGCATTACGCATGATTTTGCTCAGCATGACTGCAGCTCATCACTCCATGTGCATTACGCATGATTTTGCTCAGCATGACTGAAGCTCATCACTCCATGTGCATTACGCATGATTTTGCTCAGCATGACTGCAATTCATCACTTCATGTGCAAGCCCTAGAACTGCAAGTGACATGTATGCATGCATGCAGCTTTCAAATTCAATGTGCTGTAGCATCACTTGCAGAACTTTGCAATAGATGAACTGGAATGAAACTGATTTTATTTCCCAGACAAGTACTTGTGACAAGGGAAGCTACTCATAAAATCACAATGCAGGCTGCAGTGAGCATGAAAAAAGACGTAGCATGTAAGCACAGGATTAGGATTATCACTCTAATCAGTACTCCCACAACTACAACAAACTATGACCACTCGGTAGCTTTGTTGAATGATAGCTTATGTCTAAGTGAGCCTTCCTACTACTGTAGCAAATGATCATCACTGACAGCTTTGTTGAATGGTAGCTTATGTCTAAGTGAGCCTTCCTACTACTGTAGCAAATGGTCATCACTGACAGCTTTGCTTGAATGGTAGCTAAGGTAGAACTAGAAAAAAAGAAAAAAAGTAAGCCTTCCTATCACCAGTGAGGTCTACTACTGAAGCAAATGATCATGATCATCACTGGCAGATTGGTTGAATGGTAATCGGTAGCTAATGTAGAAGTGAGCCTTCCTGTCATCAGTGAGGTCTACTATTGTTGCAAATGATCATGATCATCATTGACATCTTTGCTGAATGGTAATTGATAGCTAATGTAGAAGTGAGCCTTCCTGTCATCAGTGAGGTCTACTATTGTAGCAAATGATCATGATCATCATTGACATCTTTGCTGAATGGTAATTGATAGCTAATGTAGAAGTGAGCCTTCCTGTCATCAGTGAGGTCTACTATTGTTGCAAATGATCATGATCATCATTGACATCTTTGCTGAATGGTAATTCACTAATTGATAGCTAATGTAGAAGTGAGCCTTCCTGTCATCAGTGAGGTCTACTATTGTTGCAAATGATCATGATCATCATTGACAGATTTGTTGAATGGTAATTGATAGCTAATGTAGAAGTGAGCCTTCCTGTCATCAGTGAGGTCTACTATTGTTGCAAATGATCATGATCATCATTGACAGATTTGTTGAATGGTAGCTAATGTAGAAGTGAGACCTCCTATCATCCATGAGGTCTACTATTGTAGCAAATTATCATTACCATCACTGGCAGAGTTGTTAAATGGTAGCTAATGTAGGAGTGAGACTTCCTATCATCCGTGACGAATACTACTGTAGCAAATGATCATGATAATTGCTTATAATATATATTTGTTTATAATATGTTTGGAGGTAGCGTATGACTCTATGAGGCTGTTTTACTGGTAGTTGCATTATATCTATGATCTTATCTTGTACTTATGTATTACGTATTATACTGTGTGTTATCTTACTGGTATCTTTTATGCAGTCCTAAGGCAAATTTCTATGTTATTCATAGACAATAAAATTTCTGTATTCTGGCAGAATTGTTGAATGGTACTTGGTAGCTGACCTAGAAGTGAGCCTTCTTATCATCAGTGAAGTCAACTACTGTACATAGCAAATGATCATGATCATCAATGACAGCTTTGTTGAATGGTAGCTAATGTGAAAGTGAGCCCTACTACATTACTATCATCAGTGATGCCCACAACCATACCAAATTAATGATGATCACTGACAACTCTGTTGAATGGCATCTAATGTCAAAATGCATCAAAACCCATTTATTTATTTTGGTGTTGAAAATGTTACTATAGGATTAGGAATGAGTAGTCACTGAGTACAAAATTGTAAATACTATTATATATGTTTTAGACAGCTGTTCTTTATGTGTTATACCTGCTTTTGTTTTTAATGTGTTCAACTTAATTTAACTATACTGGTGTGAGCAAAGAAAAATTTCAAAATTGTACAAAATACAAAACTGTAAATACTATTATATATATATATATGTTTTAGACAGCTGTTCTTTATGTGTTATACTGCTTCTGTTTTTAATGCGTTCAACTTAAGTTAACTATACTGGTGTGAGCGAAGACAAACTTCTGTTTAATTGTTATGATTGCAATGGACAATAAAGTATTTTGAATTGAACTGAATCAACCTACCACTGGTGCTGCAAGCCGGTGTGCACAGAACGATGTCACTAACAACACTGACATCATTTTGGGTTGCACGGGGCACAATGACAATGGACTGATCAATAATCACCAGGCAAAGTCTGAGAGACCTTCAGCTAAAGTGTCTAAGAAAATACAAATACTCATGTGTGTGTGTGTGTGTGTGTGTGTGTGTGTGTGTGTGTGTGTGTGTGTGTGTGTGTGTGTATACATGTCTCTTGGTGTTTGGTGGGTTTTAGCAAAGACCACTTGTCTTTTTTCTTCTTCTTTTTGGTTTGTTTGTTGCACAGTCCACTTTTTGTTTTTGTTTTTGTTGTCTTTTTGTTTTTGTCCATGTTGTCAGTTGTCTTTTGCCACTAAAACACCCCAGTCACCAAGTAAACGTTGTGTGTATGAAGTGTGGCAAATCTGTTATCTTGGATAAGGTAGTACAACAATAAACAAAAGAAACAAAAGTTTTAAGCCAATCAGATAACCGCCTTATTAAGCAACTGCAATTTTCAGGTTCAGCTGTCCTGTGCTACTGTGACCTTGACATTAAACTGGTGCACATTAATCAGAATGAGCAAGAGTTCAAGTTCAACAGAGACTATCAAAAGGCAGAGTTCAAACATCACTACACACAAGTGTCACTGACATCCTGTTATTGGTTGTGTGTTCTCTCATGCATGCTAGGTTAACAATTCAAGGAAAACCCTGAATTACCCAAGAAACAGAATGTCTAGCATTTTGCAGAAGGCACTAAACCTGCTCCAAGCACTGCTTCCCTCCTCACAAACTTTCCATCCAACTACCCTGGTGGTGGTACCACATTGAAGGTGGAATGCACAAGGTGTTGAACCTGATTCCAGCATGCAAATGAATGTGGTTTGCTTGCAATTGTTGATCTGATATTAGTTTCTAACTTGATATCTACACCAATACTTTTTCTGCTTTTTTTTCAGTTTCTTTTTCCAACCATAATCATATTAGACCATCACTAAGTAAAACTATGGAGGCCCTACTACCTGTGTGTGTGTGTGTGGACAGGTTTCTAAACTAATTCATTTCATGTAGACCAGCACGTTGAACTGCCAGATATAGAAACTCACAATCATCACCAAGATACGTTGCACAACTGACTAGATATCACTCGTACTGACGTACGTGCATGAACTATGATTTTTTATCAATGTAATTATACTGAAGGGCTGTTGGGTCAAGAAGGCTAAGTCTTCACCTTCAAAATCATATGTCACAGTGACACACTAAATCCACCAACTGGCTGGGGGTAAAGAGACTATGCAGATAGCTTTACCTGAATGATAACATGCTACATAATAGGCGTCTGTCGTATAATTATAAACCTCTGATGAAGTAACTGCCACTGACCAGTCACCCAGTACAAAGATGCTCTGGTGTATTCCACTACCCTTGGCCATCTTATAAATAAGCAGACATGCTGTTTAACGTCCACAGAAACCATACGGCTTATTAGGGATGGGGAGAATGGGGGACGGAAGGGGGTATGGAGGTGGGGGAAGAGGGAGATTATATATACATACATCGCTGCACTGTCACCACCAGAATGACTCCTGCATTAAGATGGGCAGTGATGAGAGCCATTTTAATGTTTCATCTATTGTGAGGGACAAAGTCACAAGACAGTGTCCACAAACCACAAGTTCTGAAGAGAAGGGAGAGCCGTAGAGGAATCACGCCAAGGCCCTTCTGTTTACCAGCCTAATGCCTTACCACTAGACCAAACCATTTCACAAGCCCATCTACTGGTGAAACTACATTATTATACAAATGCAGGAAAAGTTCAAGGCCAAAGGTTCAGGGGAGTTGAGGTAACAAAAATCCATTCACTTCGATATCAGTACATCTGATAGTGTGTGTGTGTCTGCATGCACGCGCGTGCGCACGTGCGTCAAAGAGAGACAGACAGACAGAGAAGGAAAGAGAGAAAGTCACACAGAGAAAGAGAGAGAGAACTAATGTGTGAGACAGAACGAGAGATGGGAGGGGGAGTCGCACAGCAAAAATCATTTACTTGTGCATCCTATTAAGAACAGCAGTCAGCTGATTCACAAACCACTTTTAAGATGGATGGATATATATATCCATATATATATAACCTTAATTCTGAGAAAATCTCTATTAGTCTATACTGTTAACTGTAAATTTGTACTATGGAGTGTGAATATGTAATTTGTAAAGCTTAACAAAAGTTGTCATCAGACGGAGATCCTGCTTGAACAGATTCCAAGAAATTGCCAGCATGACAGTTTTCTTCTTGCTTCTTCTTCCACTAGTTTCAGATGACACTCAAAGTCAATGCTTAAACTTTTTGCAAAGGCATGGAACACATGATCAATTATCTTTCTTGAATAGAAATTCAAATGACACACTATCTCTATGGTAATGACTGGCTTCAGGAAGTGTGCATTATATATATAATTAATAATCACACAAAGTCTGAACTTGACTTCACCCTGATTATGTCATTTAACCTTACTGGTTGACTGGACGTAAAGCATCAAGTCACTTACTTACTTGACTGTATAACAAATAAACGGAAAAGAACATGAAAAATGTATCTGAGGCAAAAAGATGTGAAACAGAACAGCACACATAAGACTAAGAGTAGACTCGTTTCAACATGTATTATTTAAATATAAATGATGTCTCTTTGCGTTTTTCAAGTACAACTGACAAGTTACACTGTACAAAAATCTCATTATATAACACTGAGTGTGACTGACAGAAAAACAGAGAAGATAAAAATGAAGATGCGGACAGACTGTTGACTGCAAAGGGAAATGTCTATCTGAAAAGAAAAGAAAGAAACAAAGCGAGAGAGTTAACTGCAAAGAGAAATGACTCTCTGGGATCTGGAGACGGACAAATAATGTCTTTCTTTCCATCTGTCTCCCTGTGTAAATCGTAGTTCAGTAACTGTACACAAGTAATTTGTTTTTATGCCTAGTCAACCAGTACTGTTATATCAGGGCGTTACATGCATCAGAAAAAGACTATTATGTTGAAACATGTTCTACAACCTCCTCCGTCTCATCATTTTTTGTTTTTTCTTTTTTTTAAATTTATCAATATCATCAAGTTCATTTTCCAATTTATTTTTTATTCAGTTACACTCATTTAAGAATAATCAGAATAAGGAATAATATATATTATTGTTGTTGCTGTCGTATTATTCTCCCCAGCTAACATTCTGGGTGTCACCCAGCATGCACACTGCATTAATTTGTACATTGACAAATGCATTCCATGAGGTCTCCCACCATGTTACTGTTTCTTATTACCTCAACACACAGGCAGCCACAAGCTGGTAAGGGTAAGAATTTGTTAAGTAGAAAACGTGATGATTTTTAAATACATCTTTTCATTACACTTACAGCTCCTGTGACCTTGAAACTCAAGTCATCAAAACTGCCATGAAAATTTTATGTCCACTGCAAGCTGTCATTAAATGTCCTCATGAAAAATAGATCAAAAATTAACAAAAAATCACACTGATGATTGTCTCCCAAAACTTTAAAAAAATAAAACATTATCCCTTAAATTAAAAAACAAAACAACAAAAACAAAAAACCAGGCCAACTGGTTTGCAACAGTGGAGGTTACCGATCACCCACAGCTTCCAATGTATCGTCTCCAAGACAAAAACCACCACACAGCTTTTGCTATGGGCAGCCCCTTAATTAGAAGTTAATAATAATATCAAGGTCCTACAAACACTTTTGATAAAATATGCTTCATTGTATTTTATGTGTGTGTTAAAGAAAGGATGTAAGCACTGAATGCTGACCAGCATGTTATAGCCATGTATGGGCTAGATGTCCATCAACAACCCAAAACAACTGGTCAAGCACTGGTCACTACACTGACTCATATTTTCCATACACCTCAAAAGGTATCAAGCACACATGTTGGTGATACCTTACACACAAGAGGTAATTAATTAACCTGAACTGACAGGCTTAGAATCGCCATATATCAGAAAGAACCAATCCTGAAGTGATAAGCTCCCTTTCACAACTTGCAAGACGTGAGTAAAAGGACCCCAAAAAAGAACACCGGCAAACCACTATCACCGGTCTCACTATTGGGGTCACTATCACCACCTACGTGGACCCACTACTGAAGATTACCCCGGTGGTCTAATCTCTTATTACATGCACACGCATACACACATGTAGTCTGCTTGCCGCATACACGCATGTAGTCTGCTTGCCGGGGCTGGACAGATCAATGAGTTGCATAACCCCGTATTTCAGTTTTATCAAGTTATAAACTCAAACCATCACAGAGACTAGTGAGAGTGAGAGCAGCCAAAGTTAACTGCAGGCAGCTCAAAGATGGCTAACTCAAATCTAGTGGCTCTGAAAAACTTCAGCATAATCAATGGAGATGTGCAAGGTGAAAACCACGTGGGAGAACCCAGAAAAGATGGCACAAGCATGCAGAATGGAATATCTGTTATTTCAGAGAGTCTGGGTGAAAACACATCTAATGGATCCCTCAAACCCACGGCTGATCGTGCTCAGGTCAAAGGTAAGACTAAGATTTCAATTTTGTATGTAATTTAAACTTTGATTTAATGCTTTCTTCTTCTTTTTTGTTTTGTTTTTTGTTTGTTTTTGTTTTAACTTGGGTGTACATATTAACACTTCAGGCTTAGTTCAGATTTGTAATTTTGTAAATTTTCATATTTTTGTAATAAAAAAAGAACTTTAAAGAAGTTACTGTCACTTCAAGGAATTATAATATATATAAGTTTATAACACTCACAAAACAATCAGAATCAAAACAATTGAAAAATGACCATGAGATGTGTGTATCAAGTATGGTGCGTGAATGTGTGTGCATGCATGAGAGTGTGTGACTGACTGTGGCTGTGTGTGTGTGTGTATATGTGTGTGTGTGTGTGTGTGTGTGTGTGTGTATCACATACACACACTGCAACTTTATTGCCAAGTGATGAACGCACTTGAAGGAATGTGTCATGTGTCTGTACACGCCTCACTCCATGTTTTAAGCAACATGCATGCTCACACTACACTTTCAGCACTTCGCTCGAGAACAGATGTGCCTGCAGCCAGTATCAATACTACATGCATTACAAATGTCATTGTCAACATCCACATGTACAGCACAGTTTGACTCCATGTATGTAGACAGCCACATGCTCGTTGTGCTTGGTGAAGATGGAGAAAGGGAGGGGAGAAGGAATGAGGGAAGGGAACTATAAGGAAAGAGATATGGGAGGGACTGTGGGAACAGAGATCCGGTGAAGGAGGAGGAGGAGGCTGGTGGGCGCTGGTGGGTGACTAAGTAGTTGAAGACAAATAAGATTTCAGCTGCTGCCGAACAGACACAATGTCTTCTTCAGTTTGAGTGCGTCTGGCACCCTGTTCCAGAGGGTGGGCACATTGCTGCATTGTAATATAATATGTACATCTCTCTCTCTCTCTCTCTCTCTCTCTCTCTCTCTCTCTCTCTATATATATATATATATATATATATATATATATATATGAGCATGAGCACGACAAGGATATTCAAAGCTCAGCTGTGTGAGTGCAGCTCCACTGCCAGTGAAACCCTTTAATTAGTTTCAAGATCATCCTGATAAGACCTTAAGACAATAAGAGACAACCTCTCTACTAAGACCACACTTTAAAAAAAATATTTACTTCATATTTTCATGCAAATGAACTCCTCACCAAGGATCACCCCTCTTTTATTGTTTTAAGACCAGTCTAGCTACATTTTCGGTGGGACTCCTCTGTGTCACTATCAAGAAGTCAATATTTTGAACACAATTATACAGATGATCAAAATGTTTGTAATGTATCTGTATGCAAGACACAGATGTATCATAAAATCATAATAATAATAGATAACTATTGTACAGTATTTTTTTCTGGTGTACACAAACTTACTGCACTTTACAACATTCTCCAACATTTTCTACATTGAGAAGAAAAAAAATTGAAGTTGTTACCTTCAATTTTTTTCTCTCAAGAAGGTAATATATATATATATATATATATATATATATATATATATATATATATATATATATGTGAGCAAGTGCTCTTTGTACGTTTTTACAATAATCCCGCCCCGGTTATCAGATCCATGCAATTTCATTACTGTACTGTTAGTAACCCGGGAACCGAAGCAGACGACGCTTTTGTTTTGAAGCGCTGCGTGTTGCGTAACGCCACATGGCCTTCACGCAGCCGACCGGCGATAGCCGCTGGTGCGCGCCATTTTCAAATCTGTTTACTCCCTTAATATTTTGACCGCTTGTTTGTTTACCTACTCTTTTTTACCTAGTCCTTTTTATGCACCAAGCCATGTGTAATATAATTTGGCATCTTAGAATGTTTATTTAGATCTTATTTAGACGCAGGATCGAGCTTAATCAGTAGCCGATGCCTCTCTAGGTCCATTCTTTTTATAGCCGTCGTCTGCATGGCGCATTTTCTGTGTAGTACTAGTGAATAGTAGTGAATCGTTGTTTTGACTCGATGAATGTAATTCTGTGTCGATCAATGCTTTGTCGTATAGTATTTTGCTTAGCTGACTTCATGTTTAGTGTTTATTTTGGGTTGAAATTAACTTATTAAGTATTGTGTACTGTAGAAGCTAAGTTGTATTCATAGACTACTTGGTATCACTATCAGCACTGCTGCGACTAAAATAACGCGCCCCAGGCGAAAGTTCGCACCGATTGTTTTAGTACTAGTCTTTGAGTGTGTCTTGCTTCTCTTATAGAGCGTTGTATTGTAATTGTTATGTACCATTTTAACCGTGGGGAGCGTGTTCTTTATTCTGATGTAAGTTTTATTGATAGTTATATTTTGTACATTGTGTTAGTTGTGATTTAGTTGTACGAATCTGCTTAGAGACAGGTGCAAGCCACGCTTCCCACTCTTGTTGCAAATTAAATAAGTCATGTGTGTACATTTTGTTTATACGGTTTAAAAGGTTGTAACTGTAGCTTTTATTTGATGTATTTCATGTTTTAATTAGTTTAGTTATTGTTGAGGAAACTGTATTTGTGCGGGCCAAGGAAACACAATTGTCAGCCATTTTGTGGTCCAGAGGGCTGATTTCATTGTAGCGATAGCGTGTGTTCTTTGGGCCCGCGCAGTTCTCTTATCTATGCGTGCGCGTGAGGATTTTGGGTGTGCTGAGAAAGTTGTCTGCTGCTGTAGAATAAAGCCTGTTTGCCGTCGCCGCCTGCTGTGGTCTCCATTTTGACTGACTCCACTGCCTGTGTCCTGTCCTTCTACCACTCCGCTCCATTACATATATATATATATATATATATGTCATATGACAGCTAACAAGACGTACACAAGAAAAATAATGTACCTGTGCCATATGAAAAGCTGCAATATATATTATTTCTACATGTATACATACACTGTACTTACCGTCTGCAGAACAGATTGGAGAGTTTTAGTTAATCCATTGATGACGAGGGAAAACTTATGGCGACTGACGTTGACGAGACACTCTTTGTTCTGTTTGACATTTTGCATGCTCTGAGTGGTCTGCAGGCCAGTCTTTATTGGCAACTGAGGGAACAGAAAACAAACAAACTTAGTACAGTCATGAGCACATTCCTGAATAACCGAATAAATCACCCAGTCAAAGAACAAGTACACATGAATGATTAAATGGCAGAAGAAGTGAATGAAGATAAATGAATTAACCATTTACCGGCCATATACACGATACAATTATCTTTTTTAATGCGAAGTTGGTACGACACAACTTGAACAGTCAAAGGTCAGGTTTCAAGGCTAAAGTGTGTTACAGACTGCAAGGTAGAAGAAGCAGTTGTTGGAGTGGGGGTGGGGGTGGGGGTGAGGGTTGCTAAGAAGCAGGCTGACAATGTAAAGGAAGGGAGGCAGACTGAAAGTGAGACCTGGGGAAGGTTAGTTTGTTACTTAGCTGGTGCTTTGAGCAGTCAACCACAGAGGCTTATATCTGGGCTATGGTTTCACTGGGTACTTAGTTGATGCTTTGAGCCCAGTCAACCACATGTATAGGGTTATATCAGGGCTATGGTTCCACTGGGTTTCTTAGTTAGTGCTTTGAGCAGTCAACCACAGAGGCTTATATCTGGGCTATGGTTTCACTGGGTACTTAGTTGATGCTTTGAGCCCAGTCAACCACATGTATAGGGTTATATCAGGGCTATGGTTCCACTGGGTTACTTAGTGCTTTGAGCCCAGTCAACCACAGAGGGTTATATCTGGGCTATGGTTTTAATGGGTACTTAGTTGATGCTTTGAGCCCAGTCAACCACATGTATAGGGTTATATCAGGGCTATGGTTCCACTGGGTTACTTAGTGCTTTGAGCCCAGTCAACCACAGAGGGTTATATCTGGGCCATGGTTTTAATGGGTACTTAGTTGGTGCTTTGAGCCCAGTCAACCACACCCATCCCTAATAAGCTGTACGGTTTCTGTGGACATTAAGCACCGTGTTTACCAGTCAACCAAATAGGGTTACATCAGGGCTATGGTTTCACTGAGTTACTTAGTTGGTGCTTTGAGCACAGTCAACCACATAGGGTTACATCAGGGCTATGGTTTCACTGGGTTACGTAGTTGGTGCTTTGAGCCCAGTCAACCACATAGGGTTATATCTGGTTTCACTGGGTTACTTAGTTGGTGCTTTGAGCCCAGTCAACCACAGAGGGTTACATCAGGGCTATGGTTTCACTGGGTTACTTAGTTGGTGCTTTGAGCCCAGTCAACCACATAGGGTTATATCTGGTTTCACTGGGTTACTTAGTTGATGCTTTGAGCACAGTCAACCACAGAGGGTTATATCTGGTTTCACTGGGTTACTTAGTTGATGCTTTGAGCACAGTCAACCACAGAGGGTTATATCTGGTTTCACTGAGTTACTTAGTTGGTGCTTTGAGCACAGTCAACCACAGAGGGCTATATCTGGTTTCATTGGGTTACTTAGTTGATGCTTTGAGCACAGTCAACCACAGAGGGTTATATCTGGGCTAAAAGCTGTCTATAGCAGCTGCACAGTTATAGAGTTAGGAGCTCGGAAATGAAAGCTGGAGAGGAGTGTGGGAAAAGGCTGTGTGACAGTATGTGCAGTCTGTAGTGGCAGATTCTGGAGCAGAAAGGTAGCCACTGGTGTGACAGCAGAAGAGAATGAGCATGTATGGTCCTTAGAAACAAGCACTGCAGTACAGTTTTGTGCCTTTAGTAGTTTATCAAGAATATCTGGGCACTGGGGGCAGCCGGAAGATCATAAATGAAACGTGAAGCCTAGAAAGTACAAGGCATTGATAAGGGTTTGGGGAATAATTCAGTTTAAAAAATACTTACTTATTATAGTTATAGTGTTAAGAGTTACTGAGCTGATATGACATCGTTTCATGTATGTTGTTCAATGAAAGGTTGTGCTTGTCAAGTAATTCATCAGTCAAACAAGACTATGAAAACAAGGTGTGGCAAAAATGAAAGTGACACATTACCAATGGGGGGAAAAGAGGGCACATGGTCAGAAATGAAATTGTTCCAGACTTCATCATGTCAAGTCACCATTCTGTCAGTGTCACCACTGAGATTTACACTTTGCTTTGAGACATCCATATTATATTCTAAGTTTCCAAATGCAAGTCTCCCTATTTGTCAAGTCTCCCTTGTAAAGTTAGATCATCAGACACACTCATCTTTAAAATCTCACCTCTTCAAGGTATCCTAGTGACTGTGTGTGTGCCTGCATGCATGGGTGCTGTTTTTTTGCTCAGTAATGAGCTATGTGCTCCAATTTGGAGAAACGGCACACAAAAGAGTACATTATTACTGTATTTCTGTTGAAGCAACACAGACACTTGTTTCAACCTTTGCCTTTATTATAGTGTAGACTACTGAAAGTTTAACACTTTTTCCATGGCTGTTCCCAGTACCTCAAGAACAGACTGTAGAAAGTCAGTGATTGCAGTAGACATTGTAACATCTGTATCTGTGTAAGGCGGCAGAAATGGTTCATGGAAACCAGTCAATTACACAGATTTACTGCAACTAGTCAGACACATGGTCATCTATACTACTAGAGCTCTACTAGCAACCACCCTGCTCCCTTCCCTATCTAGAACACACACACATATATACCCACGTTCATCACCTGTACTCTTGGATCTCTATCTCCCCCCCTCTCTCTGTGCTGTGCTTATTTTATATAGATATTTATTTTAGAACTGGTCAAACTTAAATTACAGCTGGTACATCTGACTGATTGCTGATATTCCATCCCCCCCCCCCCCCCCCCCCCCCCCCCCCCCCCCCCACGTGCTGATCTTAACTGGTAAAATAACAGGAATTACCGGTTAACACAAACCCTTGAAAGTTCAGAACAATGGCGCCTGTCTCATCAACAAGATCCCTAAAAACTTACCATATTCATTTATTATGCCAAAGATACGACTTCTATGCTGTTTCCAGTAACTGCAGGAATTCATTACGATTAGTTTCTGTGTGCTTCAGTGGGCTCTTCTGCTGACACTCCAACACTGTGCATTCTCTGTGTGTACACCAAACCAATGGCCATTGTGATCTTCACACCCTGCACCCACCCTCTTGTCTCTGGAATAGCCTCTCTAAAACACTTTGAAACTCAAAATCTGCTCCTTCATCCAGATCTGCCTTAAAATCGCACTTTTTTGAAGTAATTAAATACATCTGATCAAAGAGAGAAAGAGGCATAGACAGTGTGTGTGTGTGTGTGTGTGTGTGTGTGTGTGTGTGGTGTGTGTGTGTGTGCGTGTGTGTGATACATACATGTGTGTATTTGACTCCTAGTAGGTACAGGATGAACTTTGTGGACATTTTTTCTGTATTGAAAACTGTGTAAAGTGCAAAAGAAAATCCTGTGACTGTGTGTAAGTGTGAGAAAGAGTACTGCATAAATACTCACCATCATTATTATTTACATAGCTTATGTAACTTCATGATCATGACAGTCTGCATCCTACATGAATAGTTCTACCCAAAACACGAAAAAACCAGCTGAAATGCCCGTAGATAGACATAATCATAAAACCTTTACAGAACTGTGTCATGATCTGTCATGTCAATGCCTGTATAGACAAACATGATCATAAAACCTTTGGAGAACTGTGTCATGATGTCATGTCAGTGCCTGTAGACAGACATGATCATAAAGCCTTTGAAAAACTGTGTAATGAACACTGTGTAAAAAGTCATCTGAAGAGAGTTAAACTTATTAAAGCTCTAGGAAACTAAGACTAGCAAGAGCAGATCTATTATGCTCGTCCAAGGCCAGCAGAATGTCATAACCTCTCTCATTTGAAACTTCCAACTGCTGTCTTGGTGCTGTGGTCTTTGTAAAAGAGCTGGAAGGTATGCTTCATACACTGCTGCTACATAACAACACAAACAGAGTTATGATCAGCAGGATGGCTTTGTAGATGATTGGTGAACTGTGTATGGTAGTAACAGTGATCATGCTAGACATTTTTTAATTGGTGTGACATCTATAAGGTGTCAAAAGTTGTTCACAGAAACCAGACAGTCTGGCAAGATACACAACCATCCAAAATAGTAAGTAAACATGGTGCTTAATGTCCACAGAAACCATAAGGCTTATTAGGGACAGGGCAGCCATCCATACTCATTACTACTACAAGAGTTCTTCTGGCAAACACCCTGTTCTCTTCCCTGTCTGCCACACACACACACACATACACACACACTGTGCTGCATTTATTTTATTTTTTAATACTTTGTTTGTTTGTTTGTTTTGTTTTTGGGGAGAACTGGTCAAACAAAATAACAGCTGGTACACCTGACTGAGTGCTGATTTCCCCCATCAGTATATGGTGACCTTAGCCAGTAAAATGTTGAGAATTACCAGTTAACACGAACCCTGTGTGGAGTTAGTTGATAATTAATTCCCAGTCAATCACAAAAGTCACACCACTCAGATTAGTCAGAATGAAACAAATTTGTAAAACAGCAAGTAAAAGTATAATCACACATCAATCTATCCAGAATTCCTGGTAGTAGGCCAAAACCTGAAATAGCAAAGCTTCTGACCTACTTCATATTTAAATGCAGGGATACACACAAAACTCACAAAGAAAGAGGGGCCATATAAAAAATATAACGTAGTATGTATACATCCTCTGCATGCTGGTTACTTGAACAAGGCATAATCTGCTAAAAAAATCTGCATACAGTTTCAAGTCAGGTAATCTATTAAAATTAGAAGCATTCAGTTTTAACTTCTTGCATGCTTTGACCTTTTTTCTTTTCTTTTTCAACCAAACACTGGTGCATAGTGGTACTGGTACCCTGAGTATCCTGTCTTTTTTTCTTTTTCTTTTCTTGTCTTTTTTTCTTGTTTTTCTTTTGTCTTTTTTTCTGACACAGAACCTGTTGTACTTAGAAAAACAACTCTGGGTTCTCTCTGCCTTGAGACAACTGAAACAGTTGACAGGGCATCAAAAAACAAACAACAAATTAACCAGCCATCTGGAGAAGGGATCTGACCAGAAATGTCTGCATCCATGGTATCCCACCACAGGGTAGTACTTAAATACTAGTAATGGAGAAGAAACATTGTTTGGTCTTTTAGGTAACAAGCGGCTGACAAAGCTGAAGCTAACAACTCCAAGTTGATACTGATAGCAGGAGTGGCCAAACACAAGCAACAGTGATAGCAATCAGCCGATGACCTAAAGTTTAATCACCCCACTCTCCACTACTACTAGTACTACTAACTGGGACTTGCTATACATAGTGGTGCAAAGCCAGAAAGGGAATGACTTCTTCAAAACTGTGAATTTTTATAACTGTTATTTGTATCAGCATGCTGTGGGACTGTGAGCCTAGGAGTAGCAGCAGTAGCAGAACATTAGATCAAGGCAACTGTGCTGGCCGGCTGGACTTGGTTTAGTTCTGAGGAAAACATCAAATGGAGATTGACTGTGAGTGTGACAGAACCTCTCTAACCTAGAGAAGTGAGATCATTCACTCATTGTGCTGTGAACTGAAGGAACCTTTCTAACCTAGAGAAGTGTGATCGTTCACTCATTGTGGTGTGAACTGAAGGAGCCTCTCTAACGTGGAGAAGTGTGATGGTTCACTCACTGTGGTGTGAACTGAGGGAGCCTCTCTAGCCTAGAGAAGTGTGATGGTTCACTCATTGTGCTGTGAACTGAAAGAGCCTCTCTAACCTAGAGAAGTGTGATGGTTCACTCATTGTGCGGTGAACTGAGGGAGCCTCTCTAGCCTAGAGAAGTGTGATGGTTCACTCATTGTGCGGTGAACTGAGGGAGCCTCTCTAGCCTAGAGAAGTGTGATCGTTCACTCACTGTGCTGTGAACTGAGGGAGCCTCTCTAGCCTAGAGAAGTGTGATCGTTCACTCACTGTGCTGTGAACTGAGGGAGCCTCTCTAGCCTAGAGAAGTGTGATCGTTCACTCACTGTGCGGTGAACTGAGGGAGCCTCTCTAGCCTAGAGAAGTGTGATCGTTCACTCATTGTGCGGTGAACTGAGGGAGCCTCTCTAGCCTAGAGAAGTGTGATCGTTCACTCATTGTGCTGTGAACTGAGGGAGCCTCTCTAGCCTAGAGAAGTGTGATCGTTCACTCATTGTGCTGTGAACTGAAGGAGCCTCTCTAGCCTAGAGAAGTGTGATGGTTCACTCATTGTGCTGTGAACTGAAGGAGCCTCTCTAGCCTAGAGAAGTGAGATCATTCACTCATTGTGCTGTGAACTGAAGGAGCCTCTCTAGCCTAGAGAAGTGAGATCATTCACTCATTGTGCTGTGAACTGAAGGAGCCTCTCTAGCCTAGAGAAGTGTGATCATTCACTCATTGTGCTGTGAACTGAAGGAGCCTCTCTAGCGTAAAGAAGTGTGATCATTCACTCATTGTGCTGTGAACTGAAGGAGCCTCTCTAGCCTAGAGAAGTGTGATCATTCACTCATTGTGCTGTGAACTGAAGGAACCTCTCTAGCCTAGAGAAGTGTGATCATTCACTCATTGTGCTGTGAACTGAAGGAACCTCTCTAACCTAGAGAAGTGTGATCATTCACTCATTGTGCTGTGAACTGAAGGAACCTCTCTAGCCTAGAGAAGTGTGATCATTCACTCATTGTGCTGTGAACTGAAGGAACCTCTCTAACCTAGAGAAGTGTGATCATTCACTCATTGTGCTGTGAACTGAAGGAACCTCTCTAGGGTACAGAAGTGTGATCATTCACTCATTGTGTTGTGAATTCCAAAGTGACCTGGGCCAGTGACAGCACCACCAGTAAAAAGGAAGGCAAGTGAGTGTAACTGCATTCTGTAAGAGAGGAGACTTTGGAGACTAATTATAATAATATATAAAATATTTATTAAAAAAACAACTAGTATTGTATGTAGTTGTTCCACTTCCACTCACCAACTGATACTAAAAAAAAAAAGGAAAAAAGTAATCACTGACAAACCAGGAATATTCAAACTGGTATGCATGCTGGCTCTTCACTTCACCACAATGCTAAGAAACCCAGTTTGTTGTACAAAACTGCAAGTGTGAAAATCTGTGGCTAATCTTTATTAACACTTTCTGACTTTGCTGCAAACACACTTCTTTAAAGCAGAGTTGTGTGAAGCACAAGTTGATGAACAGCAAGGTCCTCAGGAGCACAGAAAGGAAGAAACAAATGGGGGCAGTACTCCAACACAAAATGCATGCAGTGCATAACTACAATGGATGGAAATGACTCATTCAGTCAATCTGTTATGGAAGTAAACAAGCATTGTTCCTATCATATTATATAAAATATATAATGTATATATATTATATATATATATATATATATATATATATATATGAAACTGAAAGCACCTATGTTCAAAACTGCAAAAGCCTACAAACTGGTCATTGTCATCCCAGTATCAATAATCAATATATAAAATATGACTTCACAGGGCAAAAAGTAGTTTAAAAAAAAACTTTTTAAAGTGTATTGAGATTGAGGCTGAAAATGAGATCAGGAGACTCTCCATTAATAAGCACTTAGAAAGGCACAACCTTGTGGAGTGGTAGAACTTTTAACATGGATTTTCCAAAGAGAAGCTGTACTTCGCTAACTCTAAAATCTTTGATGAGGTGACCTGCATGTATTCTCAGACATTATATATATATATGTATATCTATATATCTATATTGCAAGGGGAAGGTTGCACTTGCAGGCAGACTGAGAGAGCACCTGGACTTTTTGAAATCAACAGTGGCCAAGGTAGGTATGAGACTGAGGCAGTGTGTGGTGATGAATGGAAAAGCAGAATGGGCTCACTGTTATTGTTATGTGAGGAGTACCTCATGCACCATTCCTGTTGTTTTTAATTATAGTGATTATCATATATATATAATTTAATATCAATGATCTAACGGAAGACTCTTCTATCAAAAGGAAAGTGCTGATTTGGGCATGTTTATAATTCTCATGGTAAGAAAATTCTGCCACAGGGCCTGAAACTGAAAATGCAACGGCATAAACTGAGGTGGCTCATGCAGTGTGGAACATGAGTTTTTTTTTAAAGGTAGGTACTAGGTATAGAACTTCCTAAGATGCTGGACACGAAGAATGATCTCAGCATAATGATTTGCAGATCATGTAAGCAGAAGCAGCAAAGGAAACAGTTGTGGCTGGACAAGTGAAAGGAACCCTAGTGAACAAGACCAAGAACAAAATCATTTCTATATAGTGAACAAACAAGACTAGATCATTTCCATAGTGAGCAAGCAAGACAATATCATTTGTATAATGATGAAGCAAGACAATCATTTTCTATAGTGAGCAAGCAAGACTAGGCATTTCTACAGTGAACAAACAAAATTCATTTTCTATAGTCACAGTGAGCAAGCAAGGCTATATTATAGTATATATATATTTATATTATTTCTATAGTGAACAAGCAAGACTAGATCATTTCTATAGTCATAATAGTGAACAAGCAAGTCTAGATCATTTCTTTAGTGAACAAGCAAGACTAGATCCTTTCTACAGTGAACAACAAGCAAGACTAAATAATTTTCTATAGTGAGCAAGCAAGACTAATATCATCATTTCTATAGTGAACAAGCAAGATTCAATCATTTCTGTAGTGAACAAGCAAGACTAGATCCTTTCTACAGTGAACAACAACAAGCAAGACTAAATAATTTTCTATAGTGAGCAAGCAAGATTAAATATCATCATTTCTATAGTGAACAAGCAAGATTCAATCATTTCTGTAGTGAACAAGCAAGTCTAGATCATTTCTAATTCTATAGGGAACAACTTCAACAAGCAAGATTAGATTATTACTAAGCCAGTGTACAAATCCTTTGTTAGGCCACACCTTCCTGGAAACTGCATCTAAAACTAAAAAACATTCAGAATGTCTGGAGAGAGTGCCAAGAGGAACTAGTGCAGTAGCAGAACTAGTACTAGTGAAGTAGCAATACTACTACTACTAGTCCTTTCTTAGTAGTAGTAGTACAGTAGTCAGCAGCATCGTGTTCATTCCAAGCCTATTACAGTATTACTATTACTATTATTAGTATTAGGACAGAGCTACTCAGCTAGTCAGTTACATAATTTAAAAGGACAGGATGAGTGCATGCAGGTTGTCAACACTTGCTGAGAGAAACAGAAGGGGGGGGGGGGGGGGGGGGGGGGGGGGGGGGGAGGAGAGGTGTAAGATAAACATATATGATATATGTATGCTAATCATAAGTTTATTCTCACATTCCATTGCTCATTTAAAAAAAATAGAAAGAGCACAAACGCAGGATCCTGAATCAATCAGTCATGATATACTCATCATAGATGTAGTCTACAAAACCAGATGACATCCTGAGATCTCAAGAACTTCTCACAGAAAGTGATAAACCAATGAAGCTTGCTTTCTGACAATATTTTCAGGACAGAAATGACAAACCAATTCAAGAACTACTATGATAAACTGATTCACAAAGTGTGGTATAAAATAATAAACTGATTCACAAAGTGTCGTTAATTAAGTTATCAAGTTCCAACTGCCCCAACAGCTGTATGCCTTTAGGCTCTACCCAATAGTTGTCCAGCTACATTCTAAAAGGTTTAAAGCTGTTTATCAACTTTTTTTTGTAGAATACAAATTTTTACCACTCAAATGTAAGATAACCCATAAAATCCACTTCCTGGCTCAGCCTTCACAGCCGTGCTAACCAGTGGCAGTGGGCAAAACACAAGTTTGCAAAATGAAAACTGAATGCACATTTTATACAAACATGATTCAAAGGAACTCTGAAGACCAATAATCTCATTTGATGGAATGTAAGGCTTAAAAAGTGATGCACTGTGATTTCTCCGTTCTCGAAACTCGTTTGAAAATGTGGGAGCAGAGTGAGGAAAAAATGCTAATTTATCAGTATGTGTGGGCCTGAGCTTGCTAAGCACAGCCACATGATGTCAGCAATGGTGCCGACAGACTTCGATGACAGCATCTGCAATAAATCGCCACCTGTTCGAACTGACCGATCTTGCACACAGCGGCTATGCTCACTCGGGCGTGCTGAGACCACACAGCCAATTTACTACACAAGCACTGCCGCTTGTCAATGTCATTCAAGCCAAGCTTTGGCGAGCCAGCAGCTTTCATTCATAAATTTGCCCATGCCGCAACACGCGTTCGCGCAGTTCAATCGGGGAACTGGAGAAACAAATCAAACCAGTAAAACGATTATTTACCTGGGCGTCGAACCTGGCGAGTAGGGATTGTACCCATTCGCCTGGCCTTTGACTAGCCATTTCAGAAAATATCTTCACACGAAGAGAATTCTGTCTTCCGGTCTCCTCGCCATGTTCCTTATTTTCATTTCGCAGCGCATGCGCAGTGCATGACGCCAGCCTGACCTGCCAAAAAAGGAAGAACTGTCTTGTGACATCAAAAGCTGTCAATCGATTTTTGCGTGGGCGGTGGAAGAAAGCGGTGCCGTACACGCCAAACTAATGCCCATTATTGTGCGTGATTAAGATAGTTTTGAAACTGAATAAATATTCTGGTAATGCTGCAGAATTAGCTGATCACCTTCACAAACAAACGTAAAACTGATGCGGCCGAAAACTGCCGAAGAAAAACTGGGGGTGGGGGGGGGGGGGGGGGGGGGGGGTGTTCAGTAAAACAAATAAAACTTCTTCTTTTTACGCTCAGTCAGCCAGTAAGTAGGGGCCAGGAAAATAAGAAGAAAAAAAAGGAATAAATTAACAACGACACACTCAAGTATGAAGAACACTCCGAACTAGGATAACACACACACACACACACACACACACACACACACACACACACACACACGTGTTAATCCGTCACAAATGTCTCCACATACAAAGTCAAGTTATTACACAATAATACCGGAGGGGGGAAAATTGCAAAGCATGATTTGCAAATATGCCTGGCGTATCAACCTGAATGTGATGCTTTTACGCTTCCAGTTCCGAGTGGCACAGTGGATTAAAACTAGAAATAGACATGAAAAACGTGTCAGACACCCGGGACATAAAATTGAAAGAAAAGAAAAAAGGGAGAGAAAAAAATCCATGCATGCGCTGGTAACATGAAAAGTGTTCAATTTGCTTGCTTTGCACGGTCTCTCCGCGCATTCTGCTGCGAGTTCGGGCACAGACTTCATAAACACACGCGCGCGCGCACACACATACACACAATTGAACAGAACGTGTGACTCAGAAGCATCCTTTGCATCCATAAATCACTTGCACGTTTAAAAAACAGCAACAACAAAACAAAAGCTCAATTGCTGCAGGTCTGCATTGTGTGATCTATATTTTTGGACCTGTGATAATATGGTGCGTCTGATTTCTGTTGCCTTTTGCCACGGAACCCTTAGTGATTTTCTCGTGATTATCATGAATGGGCGTCGACAACAGTGTTTTCCGTGAGAGCACCGAATGGTTACGGAGGGTTACGAGCTATCCCGAGACCATTCTTTGCGGAGTTCGACTAGTTCCGTCCCTCCGTCACTAAAGCGACTTCCGCCGAACATGGCGTGTGGTGTAAACTTCCTATTGTGAAAACCTTTATCTGTTGACCTGGTTTCTGTGTTGTTTTGACATTCTGATGAAGAGTGAGGTGCCCCCTTTCGATGATACGGTCCAGCTTGAAACTATGGAGGCTACTGAGTATTTCGCAGACTCGGACACAGCACCAATAGTGACTCCTGAGAGAGAACCTCCTGAAAGTGGACCTCCTCTTGTAAATGTTGCAGATCACACTACTATGAGTGAAGCTGGAGCCCCGCTGATAGGGAAAAGGAAGGCCTACGTGACAATAGCTACTCTGTTGTTGATCAACCTTCTCAACTATATGGACAGATTCACCGTCGCAGGTTAGTACCGTAACATTTGTTTCTGCTTTTTTTTTAACCATGTGACTTCATCTGACTTGTGAGCAGATTCTGTTTCAAATTTTTAGTGTGAAACTAAAAGTGTGAAACTTGGTTGGGTTGACGTTTTCTCCGAGTTGTCTCTGGAGATATACTAGTGGAATCAAAATCCATGGAGATGACACATAATGGCACTTGCATTGTGTGGGTTGTTTTGGTGGGACTGTGCTCTAATTTCTAAAGACTAAGTCAGTAAGTGCTCAGGCTGAATAAATCCTCTGGAAACAGGTGGCATCCTTAATGACTGATTGGTGCCAGGATAGTTATGTAATTGTTATTATTATTATGCAATTAAAACAAGTACAAATACAAATAGCAGGCAAAAGGCTGAAGAACAGGTTTATGAGCCATAAAACTTGAAAGATTAAAACTGATAATGACCATGATAATTGATGTATGATGATGTGATATGTTATCATTATGAACATGGCAAGTGTTTTTTCTTCTGTTTTAACCCAGGTGTTTTGAAGGATGTTCAGTCATACTACTCTATTGACAATTCAGACGCAGGTCTCATTCAGACCTCCTTTATCTGCACCTACATGGTTTTCTCACCTGTCTTTGGTTACCTTGGTGATCGCTACACTCGCAAGTACCTCATGGCCGGGGGCATCTTTCTGTGGTCTGGATTCACAATCACAGCTTCATTTATACCAAGTGATGTAAGCATGGCACCCATCATTGCTTGTACAGGCTGCTGCTATAGAATGTTTAATCATTCCTACTCTCAGTATAACCTTTATAACAAATGTCATACTAGTTAACACTAGTGACAATGATTTAGAGGGTTCCAGGCACACAGTCACCCAAGTAGCTTTTTTCAGCCAATCAAATTTAAAATGTCACAATTGACAGTACTTGTAAAAATTGGAAAGGGGGGGGGGGACAAAAACAACTGATGAGTGGCCGCCATATTTTGAAACTATCTTTGTTTGATAATTTATCATGTATTATTATTAAGCTAATATGTATTTCAGTCTGATTTGATAGTGCTCAGCAAGCACTACTTAATGATGCATTTAGTTTTCTTTAATGGTGTTATACCTGCTGTAAAGTGTACATGCAGTGCCTATGTCACATGCCTATGCATGCATGCACACACACAAACACATACATATGTATACACACACACACACACATGTGCAGGCACACATCATTTGTAATGATTAATATATTATAATGCTGTTTTTTCTTTTTCTTTCTTTGACATTTCTTCTCAGAAATTCTGGTTATTTGTAATGATGCGTGCACTGGTGGGCATCGGAGAGGCCAGCTACTCTACCATTGCACCTACTATCATTGCTGACCTGTTTGCCAAGCAAATGCGCACACGCATGTTGATGGTGTTCTACTTTGCCATCCCAGTTGGCAGGTCAGGGCACTGTTCTGTACTATTGTAAATAGCATACTCCTACATTACGCTTTTGTCAGGCTGTCAAAAAAGAACTGAAGCCAAGAAGCAGCACAGGCCATATTGATAGGAATACAGAATACATGATACTTTATAGTTTATGTAACCTATGACAGGAAATTACACTTACAATGTCATCTCACACATTAAAAGTACATATTAAAAGCAGAAACAAACATGAAATAATCATGACAGTGTGTAAAATTATTCAGTGCGCATCAGCATTATAATTTATATAATACATGTATACGTATGGCATGTGTATGACAGCTTTGATGCAAGACATTCAGTCATAAATCCATGCTGTTATTTGGAATGTCATTATGTTAAATAGCTAAGTTTTGAAAAGTTAAAAAAAGAAGAAGAAATAAAAGATGATTGTTGCTAAAATTCACATTTACCCCCCCCCCCCCCCCCCCCCCCACGCACTGAATTATAAATAGAACAAAAAGAAGATGCACAGCAGTTTTTGTGATCTGAATGCTTTGTATACATGTGTGCATGCTTCTTATTCTCGGCAGGTTTTTATTTTACTGTGTGAGTCACCTACTGAACTAGTATTTACTCTTTTTGATTTAGTTTTGTAGATTGATGCTTGTGCAGCTGTACTTGTACTGTTGTATGGGTGAATGTTACAGCATGTGTTCTTCTGTTTTCAGTGGACTGGGCTACATTGTGGGAGCTAATGTAGCAGCACTATTCCATCAGTGGCAGTATGCTCTCAGGGTAGGTTGACTCCTGTTTGATTTGCATGAAAAATGGGTATGATGGGTATTCATCACATGGACTTTTACTGTGTGAACATTTCCCCAGGGCTGTCTTTTTTCAGAGACCTGCACACAACGTGGCGCATATGCACGAAGAACAAATAAAGTTAAAAGTTGGAGAGCCTGTAAATTGTCTTATCCTGATTAGCTAAAGAGTCTATAAGTCCTGTTCTTTGAACCAGGTTGAGAAGGCTATGACTTTAAATGCATTTTGGCCAGCCAAATAGTCCTATTTGTACTCCACTCATGAATTTTTCATTGTTGCCACTTTTCATTGTCATCACTGTTTAGAAGATAAACATGATTAAGGGGGCTATTTACTCTTCATTTATGTATATGGGTCCATGCCCCCCCCCCCCCCCCCCCACCCATCCAGAAACAACTTGGCTTTAAACAAGTCTAACAAATGAACAAAGGATTTGTGTATTTTAAACCTGGAGCAATGATCGTCATATATTGTGGGAGGAAATGCATGGAAATGTACCATTTATCTGATTTAAGGAAAGCAGTGGAAAAGGTGCATTTAATTTTTATTTTTTATTTTTTAACTGTAACAATTTCATCTTCACTCCACCCCCTTTGAGAAATCACTCTACTGCAGTTTTATTTCAGAAATAATCAGATAAAAACTCGTTATATATATATATATATATATATATATATATATATATATATATATATATATATATATATACATATATAATACAGGAAACCCTAGTTGGATTTTTTAGCTCTGTTGCTCCTCCTTTGAGGAGCGCTCATTTCCGTGGCTGATTTTGCAGGTGACACCAGTGCTTGGAGTCATCTGCGTGATCCTGATCCTCATCTTCTGCCAGGAGCCAAAGCGGGGCATGTCTGAGGGTGGCACCAACCTCCACAACACAGACTTCATCTCCGACCTGAAAGCCATTGTTAAAAAGTTAGTGCTGGGCTGCTCTGGTCTAGGCATCACAGGGATTGCTGCTAATCTGTGGGTGGTGCTCTTAGTGTCACTGGGGTTACAGCTAGTCTGTGGGTGGTGCTCTTAGTGTCACCGAGATTACGGCTAGTCTGTGGGTGATGCTCTTAGTGTCACCGAGATTACGGCTAGTCTGTGGGCAATGCTCTAAGTGTCACCGAGATTACAGCTAATCTGTGGGCGATGCTCTAAGTGTCACCGAGATTACAGCTAATCTGTGGGCGATGCTCTAAGTGTCACCGAGATTACAGCGAATCTGTGGGCGATGCTCTAAGTGTCACCGAGATTACAGCGAATCTGTGGGCGATGCTCTAAGTGTCACCGAGATTACAGCGAATCTGTGGGCGATGCTCTAAGTGTCACCGAGATTACAGCGAATCTGTGGGCGATGCTCTAAGTGTCACCGAGATTACGGCTAATCTGTGGGCGATGCTCTAAGTGTCACCGAGATTACGGCTAATCTGTGGGCGATGCTCTAAGTGTCACCGGGGTTACGGCTAATCTGCGGGTGATGCTCTTAGTATCACTGGGGTTACGGCTAATCTGCGGGTGGTGCTTAGTATCACTGGGGTTACGGCTAATCTGCGGGTGGTGCTTAGTATCATTGGGATTACAATCTGTGGGTGGTGCTCTAAGTGTCACCGAGATTACGGCTAATCTGTGGGCGATGCTCTAAGTGTCACCGAGATTACGGCTAATCTGTGGGCGATGCTCTAAGTGTCACCGGGGTTACGGCTAATCTGCGGGTGATGCTCTTAGTATCACTGGGGTTACGGCTAATCTGCGGGTGGTGCTTAGTATCACTGGGGTTACGGCTAATCTGCGGGTGGTGCTTAGTATCATTGGGATTACAATCTGTGGGTGGTGCTTATTATCACTGGGATTACAACTAATCTGTGGGTGGTACTTATTATCACTGGTATTACAGCTAATCTGTGGGTGGTGCTTATTAGCACTGGGATTACAGCTAATCTGTGGGTGGTGCTCTTAGTATCACTGAGATTACAGTTAATCTGTGGGTGGTGCTCTTAGTATGAGTACTGTCACTCCTGTAGCATTGTAGGGATTACTGCCAATCTTAGGGAAGCACAGCTTCTCTTTGGAATAACAGCTTATCTTTGAAGGACGTTCTTTAGCATCACATAGATTACAACTAGTCTAGCTGCATGATGCACTTTGTGTCACAGGAATTACAGCTTGTGTCACAGGGATTACAGCTAGTCTATATAATATAAGTATGGTGCCTGCCATGTCAACAAGCGGTCTGTGCATGGTGTCTCTCATGTGTAAAATGAGAAGTAGGTTAACTCTCTACAGGCAAAATTGGAACCATCCCTGTCTGTCTGTCTGTCCATACTGTTTTTTTGTCTCCAGACAGCTAAACCTGTAACCCATCTTCATTATGACGCTGCATCATTGCTAGATGGAGCATTATGAATGCAAATCTGAATTGTCATCTTCAGTGTCAGTCAAGTCAAAGCAAGGGTTTAAATCCTCAAAATAGCACTGTTTATACCTTCTTCTTTTCTTCACCTGTTCTACCATTGTTACAACCATAACACCCCTACCCCCACCTTCCACATAGCAACCAATGTACACTCTCATTGTCATAATGCAGTGTCATGAATTGTTTTTCAGTAAAAGTTTCATGCTGTCTACGGTGGGTTTCACGAGTGTGGCGTTTGTGACGGGTTCGCTGGCGTTGTGGGCTCCCACCTTCATGACAGATTCCATTGCTGCCCAGGGGGGCAAAAGAGAAGATTCCAAGTGAGTGAAGAGATGTTTTTGTTTTAGTTTTTTCTGTTCTGCCCATTGCCCAAAACCTGCCAGTTGTTTTTAAGTCACTTCTTTATTCCATTTGAAGGAAAATGTGGGTGCCACACATGAAGAACAAACAAAGGAACATAATCTACATGCATCCACAGTCTACAAGCATGCAATAACATACAAATGCCACAAACATTATTTACACAGAAAGTGTACTATATTACTTACGTAAGTGTGCTGTAAAATAAACAGTATCACACACATATTATTGTCATATACTATATTAATAGGCACACCTATATTGACACACATGATTGTCATATAATACATTAATAGGCACACATATAATGATCCCTGTTTTCATCCTAATTCTTTTTAATCTTTCGCATGTTCTCATCTTTTTCAGAGTCGCGCTCATATTCGGTGGCATCACAGTTCTGGCAGGAATCATAGGCGTTGCCTTGGGAACAGAGATTGCCCGGTGGTACCGCAAGTACAACCCCCGGGCGGATCCCCTCACCTGCGCATTTGGGATGCTGTCCTGCATGCCGTTCCTCTTCTTCGCTCTCATCCTGGCGGAGTACAGCACCCCAGCCACGTGGGTGAGTTGCTTTGGGCATGATGTGGATTGTCTGATGGATTGGTGAGCTAAGGGGTGGACCGGGAAGGGTGAGGGTCTTGCTCTCTGTGTTGAGCATCAGGTCCAGTGCCTTGCTGGTGCAGGTTTGCCTTGCTGGTGCATGCAGCAAGGGATTTTTCTCCCCGAGTCAGCCTTCAGTACAGACTCTCCTAGCGTTGCGTTGTTTCTACAGCCCCTGTGTGCAATCGGCCATATGCTTAAACAGCTGTGTGCACTTTAAAAGTCTAAAGCATTGGCAGCCATACCACTGTTTGGACAGGCAAGAATACAGCACACACCGTGTCAACCCTGGAGATGGGACGTGGCTCTCCCAAGTGGCAGGGGAATTGTTGAATATTGTCACATCCACAGCTCATCTCCCCCCCCCCAAATAGGTGTACTACCTCTGTAAAATGAAGAAGCTAGAAAAAATGCAGGGATGGATTTTGTAGTAACTGCCGGTAAAGGACCACAAAAAAAGTGAGGCTTCCCTGGGGTAAGTTGAGGTTTGGCTGAGCCATGTATCAGAGACTGATGGGATTGGGATTCCTGCAGTTCTGGAGGCTGTGCTGTGTCATGTTTTTGTTATTGTAGCGTTCTCCAGCTGAACATGTTGGGGTCACCCGGTACAGACAGTTGTACATTGACAGATGCTTTCCATAGGGTTAAAGAATTGCGTGTGTCACTGTTTTTTATTACCCTGCCACATGGGCACCCACACACAGTCTTCAAAGGTTTTATCTTTGTTTATGGAGGTTGGGTGCTGCTATGCAAGGAATTTACTCTGGCTGAGGATAGTCCACCACATAACTATGCAGTGCATGACAACATTTTAGTGTAGCCTTGGTGTTCTTGCTGCTGTTAGTGTGTTGTGACTGGGGCTGTGTAGTGCTTCTCAGCGTTGGGGGTGGTGCGAGGCACGATCACTTATACAGTGTGCTGGTTCAGCTTGTTGTGTGCCATTCATAGAGGGATACCACTTTCACTTGATTTGTTTACACTTAGGGTGGCTAAAAAGGGACTCCACTGTAAAACTAGCAAAGCTCTCAGACTGTTTTGCTGTTTATAGTGTTTGTGAAATACAAGTAACACATTCCTCCCCCCCCCCCCCCCTTCTATGTCCTGATGTGTGGAAATACAAGTAACACATTTCAGTCCCACTCCCTCCCCTCCCTCCATGTCCTGATGTGTGTGTCTGTGCTTGTGCAGGTATTGATCTTCATTGGGGAAACATTACTGTGCTTGAACTGGGCTGTCACTGCCGATATTTTGTTGGTGAGTGATTTTAGATGTGTATATTTGGGTTTTGAGACTTTGTGGTGTTAATATGCATGTTTTGTTTTGTTTGTGGTAGACAGTTTAGTGACTTGCTATATCAGTAAGCAAAGTGTTTGTAAAAATATATATACCTGGTTTGTTTTAATAGTAATAATAATAATGGAAATTTGTAAAGCGCCTACCCTACAGCTCAAAGCGCTGAACAAGCATACATACATAATGTACATCGAGATGAAAAATGTTATCCAAAATTATTTTTTATATATATCAACAAGTGTTCAAGCATAATTATGCAAAAGATGCACACACACACATGCACACGCATGCAAACAGTGCACACCATTTCAGTGCACAATGCTCACCTAGTTGAAAGTGGCTGCGTAAGTTGAAGAATGTAGGTTGTTGCTGTTCAAGTAGGTCTTCACGAAACAACGGTCAAATGAACTGAGCTTTGCTCTTTTACAGTGAACAGAATGGCTGAACTGATTTTCCTGCTGCGTGCAGGCTTAATCCATGTGTTCATGCCTAAGGGTTGATGGTACCACTACTGTGCTTGGCATTGCAGTGAGAAATGGTCACATAAACTACACTCAAGATTTTGCATGGCTGTCATAGACTTGATTTCAGCAGTAACCCACTTGGCCCCAGACCAGCTGCTGCCCTTTCGCTACGAAATCCCATGTGAAGGGAAGTAACTGTGCCAAATGGTCCCGGTATACAATTTTAAAAATCAATAATAAACACCAAACAAAAGTTTCGGCCCACTTCGTATTTTTCCCAGTTTGCGAATACAGTGTTCTTGTATATCCAACGGGTTTTGATTTTTCTCATGCAAAAATAAAAGCATTAACAAAATAATAATTCCCAAGTCAGAAATAGCCACATCTGGATGTCAGGTTTTGGGGTACCTATGGGGTAACCGACTGCAAAATTTCCAGTTTGAAACTCCAAAGATGAAGCTCTGTGAGTTTGTTAGGGTGCCCATGGTAAGCGACTGAGCCAAATTTGTAGTTCAAATCTCAAAGGATGAAGCTCCGACACCATTGCTAACAGTCAGGCTTTTGTTTATTTTCGTACATCTATTGCATGTCCATCTCGGAACTTTGAAAATTCACAGCATCTCTCAAACTCAACCGAACTTCAAACAAAGGACATTGCCGGAAGTAGTAAACAATAGCGGGAACGAGGCTACAAGTCTCGCAAGAATCCCATTCCTGTTTGCATAAGCCGAGATACTAGTATGGATCGTCTGCTAGTCAGCCACTACCGAGTGGTCTGGGGTTGCGCGGTAAGACAAAAGAGCGGGCGGTGACAGGCGGTCTGGGGCCAAGTAGGTTCTAGAATTCTTGAATGAGACACTGTTTATTTATTTGTAAAATACTGGCAGCTGTCAGAAACATCAGTCACAGCTGAGTTTAAGCATACAGGCCATTGCATGTGTACCAAAATATCTGTAGGTCTACAACGGGTATAAATGAGTTCTGGAAACTGATTGATCAGCATGCTGATTTCAAACGGGCTACGTAGCCAGTGTGGTTGTCAGTGTCCTTTGGAAGTGAACATATGTTGGCACTTGTATGTTTTCTGTTTCAGTACGTTGTGATTCCTACAAGGAGATCAACAGCAGAGGCAGTGCAGATTTTGATATCGCATGCCTTTGGGGATGCTAGCAGCCCTTACTTGATAGGCGTGGTATGTATGTTTGCTGTACCACAAAATTCAGTGTTCACTAATTTATCTCTGCCTATTTTTTATATAACCTTTTGTATGTGTGCCTGTCTGTCTGTCTGTCAGCCTCTTTCATTCTCTCTCTCTCTCTCTCTCTCTCTCTCTCTCTCTCTCTCTCTCTCTCTCTCTCTCTCTCTCTCTCTCCACTTCTCCACTCTCTCTGTCCCTCTGATTGTTCTTCACCCCACCCCCCACCACCTTTCTTTTTTGGTTTTTAAGTTTAAGCGTTTTATTTTATAATATAATAATAATAATAAATAATGTTTATAAAGCGCTGTTCTTTAACCAGAGTTAAACTCACTGCACTGTACAAACACCTTATGACAAAAACTGCTTTAACATACATTTCAAACAAACAGAATCTTAAATATTGTAGTCTAGCTACCATTATCGCCTATCAAACAATAACTATGTTACACATAAACACACACACACACACACACAGTGACATGTGCACACCAATCTCCACTCATCCACTCAGATACAAAAATTAATAAATAATCAATACTCTTTCCTAGATCTCTCATGCTTTATCCCCCCCTCCCTATTCATGTGCATTTATTTACATTCAGCAGCCACACACAGATACACCTTTTTTTCAAACAAAGTACTAAATTCTACTGAAAAAATTGGGCAAACAAGATGGTTTTTAAGTGAGATCTGAACTGGGATGATGTTGGTACATTTCATGGTTATATATTCTTTAACTGTTTTCTAATTTGTAGTTAACTAATTTCATTATATGTTTTTTTTTTGGTCTGTTTTTCCCCCTTTTTTTTAGTGGGGGTTGGGGGCTGGATGTTTTTTTTGTTTTTTTTTTTTAGTTTTGGTTAAAGGAAGAGTCAGTCATGTGTCAAATGTGACCTGTTGCAGGTGGCTGATACCTTGGCTCCTCATTTCCGCGGCTCTACCACAGATCCATCTGTCCAGTTTGTGACACTGCAATACGCCCTCTACATCACGGCCTTTGTATGTGTCATCGGTGGGGGATTCTACCTGGCCACTGCCATCTTCATCGAACATGACAGGAATATGGCTGAGAAGCAGACCAAAGGTAAAGTAATTATGGAAATTTAGTTTTCTTTGTACATTGTACATTCTTCACATATTTAAAACACCAATGCCATTGCCACCTCAATAATAACAATAATAATAATGTACATTTATCATGTGCTCATCAACGCCCTGAGCGCTCACACGATACAGATTACCCTAAATACAATATTCTAATTTCTATACACACATAGAGGGGATTGTCTAACTGGAGACCCTGAAAAGGTTGATGTGGGATGACTGCCAGTTCAGTCCACTGGACTCTCAGAGGAGTGCTGGCCCTTAATTCCAGTGCAGTCCCTTGGACCTTCACCAGAGTGATGGCCCTTGATTGCCAGTGCAGTCCCCAGGGCCTTCACCAGAGTGCTGGCCCTTGATTGCCAGTGCAGTCCCCTGGACCTTCACCAGAGTGCTGGCCCTTGATTGCCAGTGCAGTCCCCTGGGCTTTCACCAGAGTGCTGGCCCTTGGTTGCCAGTGCAGTCCCCTGGACCTTCACTGGAGTGCTGGCCCTTGATTTCCAGTGCAGTCCCCTGGACCTTCACTGGAGTGCTGGCCCTTGATTTCCAGTGCAGTACCCTGGACTTTCATCAGAGTGCTGGCCCTTGATTTCCAGTGCAGTGGTCTGGTTCCTCAGCTGAATGTGGATATTCAGAATGGCCATCATTCATGCCCCTCTTGTCCACGTGTACAGTGGCAGTTTCAAGCTCCAGTGGGAGTTGGAGATGCACCATTGTACCAGTAAAATGGTCTGCAGCATATCTGTCCCTGTCCTTGGATAGTTGTTGACCTCCAAGTGAGGTTTCAGGGTAGGAAATTTGCCTCCATCTTCTGTGTCAGTGCAGACGGCTCCTCACTCTCTCCACCAGACCAGATGGCCACCACTCCCCACCCTTCTTTCCCAGACTCTGGTAGGAGTATTATCGTCAACACAGAAATGAATGTCCCGTCTGCTCCATATAGCGATTAGAGTTATTTTTTTCAGTTATTTGTTTATTTATTTTAACTAAGAAGACTACATCTTTGCATATTTTGCTTACTTACTGCCTGTTAGTGTTACTTCGTTGCTATATTCAAAACTGCACATGTAAAAATAACATGCTAGTGTTATTCTTTGCAGTATAGTAACCTATCAGTCATGTGATGTTAGTTTGTAGGCCAGTTTTATTGTGAAGCACCAAGAGGCTGTTCAGTCAGTGAGTGACAGGGTGCTGTAGACACCACAGTTTATTTTTTCATTGTTATTCTGAGGTATGAAAAGTACAAATTTTGTGTGTGCGTATGTCCTCAGCATCTGCAGCATATCCTGAGGATGTGAGTGAGGAGGCGTCAGATGATGAGTTAATTGATGCTAACGACTTGGATGGGGGCACAGAGAGGTTTTAAGTACATTTCTTTCGGATGTTTTCTGACGTAGCGTTGTAGTGATACCTGCACGTTTATTTGTTTGCGCCTTTTAATGTAGTTTTTTGTTGTTGCAAGTGTTGCATTTGAACCTCAGTATAACACTTTATGGGTTTTGTGGGGTGCTTTCCTTAAGTATTTATTTTGGTTTGGTTTCCAATGTATGTTTGTGTGTTTCTTTTGTTGTTGTTGCTTTCTTCAGGGGGGTGTATAGTTTGGTAACTTAGCTTTTTAAGAAGGGTTGCTAGCGCCCTGGGAGAAAGTGATGCCTTGGCCAGGGCAGCACTGCCCAGTCCAGGCTGGAACTTTAGTGGTGATGGTAGGGACACGCAGTAGAACCGTCTTAGGACAACTTCCATGGATTTTTTCTTTCCATTGCTCCCACACCACTTGTCCCAACATCCAGGCCACTACCACATCGTGGCCCTGCCACCAGAGATCCACAGGAAGAGATGTCAGGTTGTTGGTAGGCTACCTTCTGAAGAAAACACAGCCATGCTGTTGGCCCACTTCAGTGGTTTTCAGTTATGCCTGTTCTGATGCAGCATACATCTTTCCATTGTTCCCACACCGCCTGTCCCAACATCCAGGCCACTACCACATCGTGGCACCATAGGTCCACAGGAAGAGCTGTCAGGTTGTTGGTAGGCTACCTTCTGAAGGAAACACGGCCATGCTGCTGGCCCACTTCCATGGTTTTCAGTTATGCCTGTTCTGATGCAGGGCACCCCTGTATGCAGGACACCCACTATCATACTCTCTACCAACAACAATGTTAGCTAAGTTGTGGAGTGATGTGAGTGAAGATTGAACAGTGCTAGCCGGCCATTTGCCAGAATAACGCTTATCATACCTCTGTACCATTTGTGCTAAAGCATTACCCCGCATTGAGCTGCATGTACAAGAATGTGCTATTACTGCTAATCAGGGTGTACTAATGGATGTTTACCATTGTGCTTTGATGTACTATTAGGTGTTATGCTGAGGTGTACAAATGGGTGTTATATGAAAATGTACTGTGTACTAATGGTACTAATGTACTAACAGGCATTACAGCATGGTGTACTAATGGGTGTGATATCAAAATGTACTAACAGGTATTACATCATGGTGTACTAATGGGTGTTGGCTGTTATGCCTGGGTGTAGTAATGGGTGTGATGCTGAGGTGTACTAATGGTGTCATTAAGATGTACCAACAGGTGCTACATCAAGGTGTACTAATGGGTGTGATGTGAGGTTTAAAGTGGTGTTATGTTGGGGTGTACTAATGGGTGTTATATCAAGGAGTACTAATGGGTGTTATATCAAGATGTACTGATAGATGTTATGTGAAGTGTGCAAATGGTGTTATGTCAAGGTGTAGATGTGGGTTATGTGGAGCTGGACAAATGGGTGTTTTGTTGAGATGTACTAATCTGCATTATGCTGAGGTTTACTGAAAGATGCTTTGTTTACTCATACATGTTATGTCAAGGTTTACTGATGAATGGTATGTAACGGTGTATAAATATACAGTGTATAGGTATACAAAATGTTTAAACTAATACAAAAATTATTAAAATTGGTTCTCTGGTCTTGCTGTTATAATGATTTGAAGTCACAACCACCACAGCATCTCATGCTGAAAAATCAGCAAACTAAGTTTTCATCATGGTGCTTAGCAACAAATGAGTGCATGTTTAAACATTTTAATGACATTTATAAAAACATTTTTTGTACACATGGAACACAATGTCTGATGCAAAAAAGACTAGGCACTCTGATTTTGCTGAAAACTCAAAATCTAAAAAATCGAAGCTTCTTTCAAAATTAAGTCACAATTAGAAAGTAGGCTAGTATCCACCGAACTCATTTCATTTTTTCATTTTTTATTCCACATATGCAATTTTTCAAGTAAAACTGCATCTTTTAGACCTTATTCTTTGTTCCTAGACTTTGTTTGAGGGCATGGAAGGTGAGAAACGAGTCCAGGAATTTGGATATGTGTACATCACTTGAAGATTTCTCTTGCCCCCCCTCCTCCCCACAAATCAAGCCATACTGATGGGTGTTATACCAAAGTGCTGGGTGTTATACTGAATTTCATCAGTGCTGCTTGATCTGCTCTGCAGTTGCCGATTAATGGCAGTCTTTGCAGTGTGGATCTCTTAAACCCATTCGTTTGTTGGTTTGCTTTGCTGATGGCATGCTTACTAATGTGGCATGCTTTTTTCTTCTTCTTTTTTGTTGTTGTTTGTTCTCTGTTTTGTACTAATAATGGAGCGCTGTACAACAGTTACTACTGATAACTATATGCTGTATAAATCAGGGTGTACCTGCAAATAGGAGCTGACAGGATGAATATGTAGGCCACACAGCATGAAAAGGACTTTTGTTCTGTTTCAGTAGTAGTGATGAGAGGTGTTTCTAGTGTGGGTGCTGCAACAGGTGTAAAACACAGGCATAAACACACACACACACACACCACACACACACACACACACACACACACACACTCTCTCTCTCTCTCTCTCTCTCTCTCTCTCTCTCTCTCTCTCTCTCTAGTTGTACCTGTTTTTGATACTGGTTTCTTTTAGATGTCTTGTGCAACTCTTGCTTTTGTGCTTTACTGCTGTGATACATGTATGTACTTCTCCTTCCCAGCAAGTGCTTTCAGACATCGTATTTTGCATTGTCATAGCCATTGCTTGTCATTCAGTCTCAGATTTGGCTTTGCAGCTTTCTTGAAAGCCAGCATAAGAAAAGTTCCTTAATTTGGTAATTGAAAAATAAAAATCATCACTGGAATAGTATTTTTGCTAAGCATTTTTTCTGGATATCACCTGACCAAAGTGTAACCGGCACCTGTGTGCTGAAGGAATGTGCTTCCAGTTCCACAAAAGTGTTTCACAGACACCTACATTTTTTTTAAATGTAATAACATTAACAGCCCTAACAATAATATTAATAATGAGGACTTAGATTGGTTGTGGGGTGGAGGATATAATTATATCCTTCACATTTTAGATAAATATTTGGTTTTTCATGTCAAATTTACCGTTTAGTTCATATCAGGTGACAACAGGACAAGAACATCAAACATGAAATAAAGTGAAGCAGCTGTGTATTTTGTAATTGGAAATTTTGCATTTTAGTCATAAAAGTTAAGACAAAATTGGGTGGTATACTGGAAGACGGGCAAGATCAGTTTAAAGTCAACCACGTCTTTATTCCATTTAAAGGAAACTGTAGGTGCTACATATGAATAACAAACAAACCAGCAAAAATCGACATGTGTATGTATGAAAGATTCACAGATTAAGAATGCACAACAACATACAGGAAAGATTAACAGCATTATTCATGTGTGTATGTGTTTCTAGTGATAGTTGCATGTTCCTTTTTTTTTTTAAAGAGAGAGAGAGAGAGCCCGTTTTAACCCTTTCACTGTCATTGACATTTCACATTTTAATTTTCAGGTTTTTTGGGGGTAGAAACTACTGTGGTTACCCTCTTAGTCTTTGTGTTACCGTCATTTACAGTCTTCTGTTTAAGTTGATTGTGTCATTTGATTCTTGCATCTTGTGGCACTAACAGATTTGATGTGCTTGTGTGTGTGTCTTACTCTTACAGGAATATCTTGTGTATGTGACTTACAGGAATTGTGTGTGTGTGTGTGTGTGTGTGTGTGTGTGTGTGTGTGTGTGTGTGTGTGTGTGGATCAGATTAAAAACAATGCCCTTATGTCAACTGTATTTTTTTTGCTGGCCAGCCTGTGGCATGTACATCCAGTTCACTCATCTGCTTTGCTTCTCCTGAGTGCTAAAGCACTTAGCAAGAATGTGCTTTGCTTGCCTTGTTTATCCCAATAACTTTCTAGTGCAGTGACCCTGCTCTGGGTCAACAGGCACCACCTGTCCTTTGATCCGCTGACAGAAACTAGAGATCTAGCCATCTCAAAGCAGGTTTTGTCCAACCAGTTGAAGGAAGCAGAATGAAAACCTCAAATTAAGGATAATGTTTTAAGTATCTCATTGATTTTATAATATATATGTATCGGAGTTAGAAAGAAAAATTTGCACATCTCAATTAGCCAGAATGTGTTATGTACAACGCCAGCCACTGTCCTGTTGTATCATGTACAATGTTTATACACCAGGCGACCCCAAGAAGTTTTAACTGGGGAATGCTACAACAACAGCTGAGAGAAAAGAAGAGGATTGTTGTTTTTTAAAATATAAAATCACACGAGGTTTAACAAAAAAAAGTCCTTATTTTCAGGTTTTCATTTTTGATCTCTTCCACCCATTCAACAGAGTGAGCCTTTTTTCCCCTTTGCTTGTTGAGGAGACCAGTTCATTTTAAATTAAAGTTTAAACAGAAACTGTTACATTTCGTAAGGTTTCCATGACTCATCAGATACGTCATCTAAATTCTAAATTGTATGAAAATCTGTCAGTATCATTAGACATGCGTTTCCTTGTTGCAGACATGGTGACTGAGAGTAACGGCAATACCAACTCGGCTGGAGACTACATGTTCGGAGCCTCCACCAGCAGCATTCCATACCCTGAATAATAGCCAACCATCTGTTGTGTAGAGCCGGGGGGGTGGGGGGTGGGGGGGGGGGGAGCAGGGGGGTAAAGTGTTGTGAACTGGTGGCAGGTGACAATCATTGTTATTATTTCCAGTGCACAACAGACAGCACTGGCTGCTGCAGCAGAGTCTGATGCTCAGGATGAAGCCAACGTTTTGTTGGATTGATCATTGTGACCTACAGAGTTCCTGCTTCTTCTTTATTTATTTCTCTTTTTTTTCTTTTTCTTTTTTAATATAAGGTGGTTTGTACTTTGGTGCACTTTTTTGAAAGAGCTGCGGTTGCAGTGTGCATAAAGTGTTCATAAGAGTGTATATACAACCTAGTGCGAACTTTGTATGGACCAAGCATACGATTTATCGCAAAAGTGCCAGATGCTCTTTGGCTGGTTTCTTTTATTTAAGAATTTGATGGTTATGATGACATTAGGATTATGAGGCATGTTATCACCTGATCATGGAAATCAGCTCAAAGTATCCCAGAACTGGAAGCTTTAGTGTCTGTAAGCAAGGCACGCTTCCTGCTGTGCATGTTAACACTTGACTGTTTTCAATAGCAGTGAATGGGATGTTGTGAATGGCAATGAATGGGACATTTTGAATAGCAGTGAAAGGAACATTTTGAATAGCAGTGAATGGGACACTTTGAGTGGCAGTGAATGGGACGCTTTGAATAGCAGTGACTGGGACGCTTTGAATAGCAGTGAATGGGACGCTTTGAGTAGCAGTGAATGGGACGCTTTGAATAGCAGTGAATGGGACATTTTGGATAGCAGTGAATGGGATGCTTTGAATAGCAGTGAATGGGACATTTTGAATAGCAGTAAATGGGACGCTTTGAATAGCAGTGACTGGAATGCTTTGAATAGCAGTGAAAGGAACATTTTGAATAGTGAATGGTATGTTGTGAATGGGACGCTTTGAATAGCAGTGAATGGGACACTTTGAATAGCAGTGAATTGGACATTTTGAATAGCAGTGACTGGGATGCTTTGAATAGCAATGAATGGGACATTTTGAATAGCAGTGAATGGGATGCTTTGAATAGCAGTGAATGGGACACTTTGAATAGCAGTGACTGGGATGCTTTGAATAGCAGTGAATGGGACATTTTGAATAACAGTGAATGGGATGTTTTGAATAGCAGTGAATGGGACGTTTTGAATAGCAGTGAATGGGACATTTTGAATAGCAGTGAATGAGACGCTTTGAATAGCAGTGACTGGAATGCTTTGAATAGCAGTGGATGGGATGTTACCTATGAACCCCTGTCGGGACATTGGGAGTGACCCACCGACAACCAGTCTGAAAGTCCATGTAAAGCATATCTTAAGGCTGTGCATCCAGCACCCCAGATGTGAACTAAGGCAGCCAGCCAGTTACACGTTGCATTGGTAACGGCTCTTTAGGGTGCCATCATCTGAGCAGTTAACTTGCCGTTAAAGGGAAGGCATTCGTGAGACAGTGAAATCCCTAATGAAAGAGCACCCTGATGAGAGACCACCCTGATGAAATAATACATTAGACCTGATAAGACCACCTGTGATGAGAGACTTCCCCTAATAAAAGACCACCCTGATAGGCTGCCCCTGATGAAATACTACCCCGATAAGACCATCTGTGACTAGAGACTTCCCATAATAAAAGACCACCTTGATGAAAGACTGCCCCTGATGAAATACCACCATAATAAGACCACCTGTGCTGAGAGACTTCCCCTAATAAAAGACCACCTTGATGAAAGACTGCCCCTGATGAAATACCACCCCAATAAGACCACCTGTGACTAGAGACTTCCACTAATAAAAGACCACCCTGATGAAGGACCACCATGATAAGACAACCTGTGCTGAGAGAGTTCCCCTAATAAAAGGCCACCCTGATGAAAGCCACCATGATAAGACCACCTGTGCTGAGAGACTTCCCCTAATAAAAGACCACCCTTTTAAGACTGTCTTTTCTCAAACCTTTCCTGACCAAAGACCACCACTCCCTCCTTGAAGACCACTTTTGCTTGATCTTTAGATTGGTCTTAAAGAGGGATTCCATTGTGATAAGATATGTACACCTCGGAACTGAAACACGTCTGCGGTCTAATTGTACTGTACTGGCTTTTCACCAAAACCTTCAATCAAAACTGGTTTTGTGGTTATGAAAACACTTAAAGGGAACTTTCAGCAAAGAAGCATTACAAGCCCTGGTGATGAGATTGGGTTAAAAGACTCAGCAGTTTTTAAGTCGGTTTGTGGCCTAGCTTGTTAGAAACTGGTGTTTCAAAGTTGTGAAAACGTGGTTGCAAGCGGTGCCGTTTTGTGTCTGGCATGCTGCGTATGTGGTGTTTTGAACGAGGTCTGCTCATGTGTAGACAAGTGAATATTACACCGCAAGTCAACTGTTTTACTGCTCTTCATTGGTAAAGAGTGAACCATCATGGCTGCGCCATGAGGAAATCAAATTTGAAGAACAAAACCATCAGTGCTTTATCTTCTTCCCCATTTTAAATAGGTTGACACACAGCAAGAATAGTGGTGGCGTTTCCCTGCACCTACATAAAGCGTGCGACTTATCTCAGCTGATGAAATGTTACATAAAGCGTGCGACTTATCTCAGTTGATGAAATGTTACATGACTTCTGTTATAACTCTTCTCCCCACTGGTCATTGTTCAGTTTCCCTTATAAACACCACTCCCCTGGGGTCATTATTCAATTTCTCTCACAAAACCACTCTCCCTTGTCGTTATTTAACTTCTCTTGAAAACTCCCCTCCCCATGGTGGGTTTATTTTGTTATAAACTGCAGTTCCCCTATGGTCATTATTTAAATACTCTTATAAACTCCACCTCACGGTCATTATTTCATACTTCTCAAGAATTATGTTCTACACTCCACAGCCACCGTCTTCCTCCATCAAAACACTCAAAAAGTAATTGAGGCATTATCATGAGGTACTCTAAGATTGAACAGTATAATAAGAGCGTAATAAGTACATGTACATATTGACTCGTCATTACTTTTTTTTAATGTATTTCTCTCTGCCATAATGAGTGAGTCAAAGTGATAAAGTGCATCTGTTCCAAGTGTGAAGGCCAGAATACACAAGCCACCTTCCCTGTACAACTGAACAGTATGGGTGACTCTGATGTCATGTCAGTTGGGTTGAAACACATTGACCACCACACGTTATGAGTCAGTCCTCGATGCATAAGGTCCCTGCACTCCCATAGACAGGAAGCTCAGCAATGTCCAAAACATTGCACCAAAGAAATCAGCTATTGCGTCTAATAAAAGTGGTGTTTGATAAACCCTAAAACAGTGGTTTTGCATGAAAGAATGTATACAAGGATCTGAACGACTTTCAACTGAGACAAAAAATTATATGACTAATCCCTTACTATAGTCAGCTCCATTCTCGTAGACATGTGTCAACCAATGTGTGTGATGTGACGTGCTCTGACTGGGTATTGCATGGTCTGAAACAGAACATGTTCTCATTTTTTATAATTAAAACAATTCTTTGACTAATCCCTTACTATGTTCAACTTCTTCTTTCCTTTCTTCTAGACGTGCATCAACCAAGGTGTGTGATGTGACGTGCTCTGACTGGGTGTTGCTTGGACTGAAACAGAACGTGTTCTAATTTTTTGCAAATGTTGTTACCTTGTAATGAGAGAATTAGAAATGGTGTTAACTGTTACAGTGTATTCTTGGATGTAATATCGTGTCATTACCCATACGGGCAAGATGGCTTGTGTATTTTGGCCAAGAAGTCCCTGGCAGTTCGCTGTTGCATTGCATATGGTCATGATCTGTGTATGTCAGGCAGACAGACAAACAGAGCTCAGTATTTGGTACTGTCAATAAGTGTCATGTAATTAGCTGTTGCATTACATTTGATTTGAGCATGACGGATGGACAAACAGAGCTCAGTATTTGTAACTGTCATAATCATGTTACTTGTGTTGCAAGTGCCAGTGGGACTAAGTTCCCATGTGTGATGTCAAAACACTGAATATTTCCATTGCGAAAATTCAAAAGATTCTCTTCCTGTTTATTCCATCTCCAGTGTCCTTTTACATGTGTTTGTCTGGAGGAAATCACAGACAGTTGTACATGTTAGAAGTTGAGAAGAAATCTCTGTCCATCTCAGGATAATATCCTGTGTGTAAAAGTGCTGTGTGTGTTTATGTTTCCTTTTATGTTTTTGAACTCAGTGTGATATGGCTGTTTGGAAAGTGTGAATAATTTGTTTTTCCAACTTTGCTGTCAATATGTTTCTGGTGAATAGATTTGCATGTTGAATAATTCTCATACAAGTAATATCTCTCCTTGCTAGGTCTATTCATTTACATGCAGATTACAGTGGAGAAACTGTTAAGAAAATTAAGTTCTTATTTATTTCATATGCTTTGCTTTGGGTCATCTGAAGCATGCGCTGGTGTGGCTTCAAATGTGTCATTTTAACTTTTTACTCTTGCTTCACATTGTTGTGAGCTGTTAAGAATGTTGTTGGGCACAATTAACGTGCTGGGATTGTGCAAAGGGATAGAGAAATAGCTCGACTTGCCAAAAGGCTATTCAGTCTATCCTGCTGGGGTTGTTTGTGTGAAAACAGCTTGGCTCATCAAGAATCTATTCACAGTCTGTCCTGCTGGGATCGTTTGTGTGAGAGGACAGCTTGACTCACTTAAAGGCTGTTCAGTCTGTCCTGCTGGGATCGTTTGTGTGATAGGACAGCTTGACTCACTGAAAGGTTATTCAGTCTATCCTGCTGGGATCGTCTGTGTGATAGGACAGCTTGACGCACTGAAAGGTTATTCAGTCTGTCCTGCTGGTATCAGCTTGTGTGAGAGGACAGCTCGACTCACCAAAAGTTTACTCAGTCTATTCTGCTGGGAACAGTTTGTGTGAGGGACAGCCTGGCTGGTCAAGGAACTGTTCAAAGTCTGTCCTGCTGGGTTCACTTGTGCGAGGAGATGGCTCTAGCTCGACTCGCAAAGACTGCGCATGCTCTTTTCTGCTGGGGTTGTTTGTTTGTGTGTGTGTGTGTGTGTGTGGGTAGGATGGGATGATAGGACTGCTGCATTGTATATTTTGTTTGCATTTGACAAAGATGAAAGCAAGTATTGTCCACCACAAAATATGCACCTAACATGATGAATACTTTTGTAGTTGCCTTCAGCATGGAACGATTTGCTATGCTGGTGATGTGTGAAGACCTTTGAAAGGTGTGGATTGCTGTGTGATTTTTCTTGCATTAAGTTGATGTTGTGTATTGTGGTGTTGCTGTTGAATACATCAGTACGCACAGATGCTGAGGGAGCAAGGGGAGAGAATGTGAGGGAGAGCCAGTGTTTATGCATTGGATACACCATTGGATGTAGGGAATACTTTGTTTTGGTTTGAATTTATTTCCATGCTTATTAAATCATGACCTATCAAACTGGAATAATTTTCTTCCCGGTTAATGTATGTGTGAGTGAGTGTGCAAGTGTGTGCCTGTACCGGAGAGAGGGTGTGGGTTTGGTCTGAACTCCAAGACTGGACACAGATTATTCCTTTCACAATGTATTTCAGAGACAACTTAGCACCATAGTCATGCATACATTTTTGTGCAAAATGCAAATCGGTGGCAAATTAACCCTTTCAAAAAGATATTTACAACATATACATGAAAAACAACGCAGAAACTCCATCTACAGTTGCACACCAATTCGTGATGTTCACTTTAATACTCAAACCACCACCAAGGGATCCCTGTCCACCTCCGACACAATGACTTGCACCTTCATTGCTAACTTATCCATCAGACGTCCTTGTACGACCTTGAGAAATCCTCGTTCAGTGTTAGAGTGGTCACAGAGAACAACATGGGTCCCTTTGCAAGCAGCATCTAGGACTTCATGGTGAGACATCTCACCAGTCAGGTACAGATCGGCTTTCACTCCATGAAGAACACTGGCACCAGATCCTGCGCACACCGCCACTGTCTTGATCTCCGATTTTTCTGAAAAAATGAATGCATGATAGTTACAGATGCTACAGTGCTGATGTAGTTCATTCTGTCAGCGCTCTTGTTCCCCTCTGGTCTAGTTATGAGAAACGCATTGCTGTCCCAAGAATTAGTACACAAACTAGCTAAAAGTCCTTTCAGTTCAGTACCAAACACCACTTATTTGGTACTCTTTTCCAGTATATATTCACAATACAACTACCATACTCTTTCTGCTTTTAAATCTCAGCTGAAATTCTTTCTCTTTCAAAAAAACTTCTGTTTTCATAAAAGAGTTCAGACCCCCACCCCCTCCACTAACGTTTCTGCTGCTATGTTCTGATACTTTTGTGTATGTATTTGTGCCATTTTCTTTTAACATTTCTGATTGTCACATGCTTATGAGTATTCTGGAATGAATTTGTTGCTTTTAATGAATAACTGTGAAGCACTTTTGAGCTGCTTACAGGATTTGTGCTGGACATTTTTTTTAAAATAATGCCGTTAAAGACTACCATTCATTTTTAATCTACAATTAATTTAGCACACCGTACTGCATTTTGTTTTCTTTTAAACTGAGACAAATTCAAACTACTCAGATTCCAATTAACAGGGCAAGTGTGGTTGTACCGGACTTTGGGGGTTCAAGAAGTTGCTGGTTCAAATCCTAATAAAAGTGTTCAGTGATTTGCTGCCCCAACTCCCCAGCATAACTTCAAGGTGACGGGAAGGACTGAACAGCACACACCTGCAGCCTGAGCAAGCCTGACGTGCTGCAGGTTGAGGTGTGACTTGATGGCAGCAACAGCGGCTTCAATGGTCACTGGGCAACGCAGTTCGCCCACACGACCCATGCCGTAACCCAGCAAAGGCATCTGAAAGCCACATCATACATGTCATAACCCAGAAAAAGCATTGGATATGGCAACATAATGTTATAACCCAGCAATGGCATCTGAAAGCCACACCACAGAGGTCATAACCCAGAAAAAGCATATGATATGGCAACACAATGTTGTAACCCAGCAATGGCATCTGAAAGCCACATCCTACATGTTATAACCCAGCAATGGCATCTGAAAGCCACACCACAGAGGTCATAACCCAGAAAAAGCATATGATATGGCAACACAATGTTGTAACCCAGCAATGGCATCTGAAAGCCACATCCTACATGTTATAACCCAGAAAATGCATCAGATATGGCAACATGTTAAACCCAGCAATGGCATCTGAAAGCCACACCACAGAGGTCATAACCCAGAAAAAGCATCTGATATGGCAACACAACGTTGTAACCCAGCAATGGCATCTGAAAGCCACACCACAGAGGAAATAACCTAGAAAAAAGCATCGGATATGGCAACTCAACATTGTAACCCAGCAAATGTATCAGAAAGCCACATCACACATGTCATAACCCAGCAAAAGCATCTGATATGGCAACATGTTAAAACCCAGCAAAGGTATTATAAACAGCCACATACACACTATAACCTAGCAAAGCATCTGAAAGCCACATCACATTGCAACCAGAAAAAGCATCAGATCCATTTGGCCCAAACCTGACCAGGCCATCCAGATCGGATCCAGGCCGCTTTTGCACAATATGATCCAGGCCTTCTTTGAAGAATGGGACCAAACAAATGCAGGAAGTCTGATCCGGCATATACGATCCAGCCTGACTGTGGCTGCACACGGGCTATAAGTATAATGGCCATAACCAAAGCGCTTCTGAATCGGATCCGGCATGTTTACTGTGTTGTTAGCATTTGTGTGCACACGGTCATGCTCATGCCCATTCCCTTTTCTTAGTACGCACTCCCACTCCTTACAAGCTTGCAAGCCTTATGGCTAACACTAGCAACACATGACACGACTAATGATACCTTTGCCAACTCCCAGCACTGAGCGTTGTCCAGAGTGATGTGTTGTTGTTCCAGTGCAGTCAGAACTGCGGCAAGAGAGGAAGCAGCACACTGGATGGACACCTTGGTGTTTGCACTGCCATCACCTAAAACAACACTGAACACACGTATGAAGGAAGAAAGATGAAAAGAACAAATTCAAAGAAAGAATGAATGCACGAAGGATGACATGAATGTATAAAAGAATGAATTTATGAAAGGTGGGGGGGGGGGGGGGGGGGGGGGAGAATTAATAAAAGACTGTTGAAAGCATGTGTGCGGGTGCACACACACACACACAGTCACACACACACACACCACCTCCAGCAAAAACCAAGAAAGAAGAGAAAACCAATTAAAAATAAGGAAGCAAACGAGTACAGGTGTAAACATGAATCTCTACATTAATATGACCACTGAGGCATGACATCAATTTTCTTTTCCGTTCACACATGTACACCCAAGCACTCATACACACACACATCAACAATGAATTGAACTGCCACATCAGTTTTGTTTGATGTCCAATTACTCTCCCTACAAGGAACAGTGAATTGTCTCGCAATGCACTGGCACTAGTGGCAGTGATGTAAAACCAACCACAAACTGTCCATTTACCATTTCAGATGTGCACAAATGGATCTATGCACAGTTCACCAAAACAGCCACAAACGCTTGTGTGCTTACAAATGCTCTGTGTGCACTCTGACATCAGGGTGCTGCTTAAGTGAGGAAAGTTCCGTCACCGCCTTTGCTGATGCTGCAGTTGTCCAGAATGTCAGGTTCTTGTTCTGCCTGCAATCTGTCTGCTCTGTCTGTTCCACTGGGCGCACCTCACTCGTATCTGAAGTGAATTTGACAGAAAGAGCAATCAGAATCATCTGTATATAAACAGATATATAATGACATGGCTTGTTGACAGTATTCATTTACTGATTTAGACATGTTGTTGCACTGCAAAATCTTCACAGTGTCTCGTGACATGGGTTTTTGGTGTCATAAATCTAGATACATTATGGTGGGGTTTTCCACTGCAAATCTTCATATTATACTCATTTCTTGTATTATGACATTGGTTGCCACAGTGCAAATGTTTAGTGTTATGACACAGGTTGTACACATGCACACACACACACACACACACACACACACACACACACACACACACACACACGTGCACACACACACACACAAACACATTCTGCCAGTGCCACACACACACTCTCTCTCACACACACACACACACACACAGAGTAGCCTCAGACACACAAAACCATTCATTACCTGACTGGAAAAAACAAACAGATCAACCAAACACTGTCATACAAAATGGCCAAGGCAATTTCCACCAGAACACAAAGGCAGACTCACCGAAAGCCCCAATCAGCCAATCATTGACCCCATCCACTGCAGCATCCCAGGAAGTGTGAGGAGAGTACAGAGCGATGCGTCGTTCCAGGCACGCTCCAACGATCCTCTCCTTTTCCATGAGGACTGAGTCAGGCGCTTGAGAGGAGCAAAGATGGGCGGGTGGTAGGACACAATCATGTCCACCCCCTTGCTGACTGCCTCCTGCATGACAGGGGGGGTCAGGTCGTTGGTCAGCAACAGCTTGCTGACCGTGTGAGGGGGGCTGGGCTCCAGCAGCAGGCCAACGTTATCCCAGGAACCTGCAGCAAACATATGATTCTCAGTCTCTGAATTTGACAGAAGCAGCGATCAGAATCATCTGCATTATATTTAGGCATTATATATCTTATGACACGGCTTGTTGCACTAGAAACTTTCAGTAGTTCATATAGCATTACAGGTTTTAGCACTGGCATGTGTGTCAGACTCAGAGAGAGCAAGAGAGTGTGTGTGTGTGTGTGTATGTACAGTGTGTGTGTATGTGTGTGTGTGTGTATGTGCAGCACCCCATGTCATAATACAGCAAGAGTATGATATAATATAAAAATATAAAGACTCACTGTCATTGTGTCAATACTGACATCTGTTTGACTTTGTGTGCATCATGCAGTAGGTGTGGAAATGTGGTATTCAATTCTTGTATATTTAACTATAACTTTTATAAGACAAGCCCACAATTTCGTAGCAGATGACTCAAGGGAAGCTACTCCTCAACTGCAAACTTCATTTTGATTATCATCATCAGGGCCTTCATTTCTATGCTGAATAAACACATGCTGCAACTGCTTCTGCCTTGTTATCCTCTTCACATGACTGTTTGATATCCTAACTGAGTGAGCAAGCATTACCACAGGAAGTAAAACAAAATCAAACAAACAAGACAAAGGAAGCATCTAGACAAAGACATGTAAAACTAATACTCAGGTATCAGACTACATAAATCCAGCTACCACAGCAGTCCCCTGGGCAAAAACCCATTCTTCTTTGCTTCTTTAATGAATTAATGGAAGACCTAGATTAGAAAGAACATATATTGAGGGCCCGCTTGATTGATGCAAAAGTGGGAGCTTTCAGTTTCACACTCTGCTGGTACTGATGTTGGTAAGCTGATCCACCCTCATCACTGGGATGGTCTCAGGGAAGAAACTGGATTTTACTGCACATGTTAAAGAACAAGAAACTGGATTTTATTGTACATGTTAAAGAACTATTGTTCACCTTTTTATTTAAAAAAAAAAGGCCTTACATGGCAGTATGGAGAGATACTTGTAGTTGCATCTGTGTACATACATTACAAGATAGGTAACAGATTATGACCAGTGATGATGGTCTCTGTTGCATGCTGGTGAAGAAGAATCATGATAATGCCATTAATGGGGGCATCTAAATTCAGTTCAAGATGATATAATAATATTACATGTGCGCTCGGAGAAGCCCATAAATTATGCACTCCATCCAGTCCCTAAAGTTAGTAAAAGCTAGGTTTCTCTACGATCACCTTTGAAATAGTATGTTCCTATACTGGTCTGATTGACAATGGCCCTTGTTTGTCTTTTCAAAGAAGATCGCCAAGACCAGGCTAACAATCGTATTACAGCTGTCAGTGACTGAAAGGTTTACTTCGTGACTGGATGTCTTTTGTTTGAACAGATTGCATCACCTACGTACACTATCAGCGTTCAATGAATTCAGTGCTGCTTTACGTCCACAGAGACCGTATGGACTACTAGGGGCGGGGAGTCCAGGACGGCCATCTCGACGCTCACACAGTACCTGAGCTCTGATCACTACTGTCTCCTATTTAAAAGCGAACTAGCTTCAAGCGCCACTAACCTGCCAGAGACGGCGCTGCCATGTTCTTTAGGACGTCCACCACTTGCTGAAGCTCCATACTGTTGATCTGGCTGCTGCTGCAGAGAGTTCGGGAGCAACTGAATATTGTATCACTTACAACCCGACACAGTAAATCTGTAGATCTAGTCCGCCTTTCTCTCTTCTTTCCTGGCTTCAAAACTAATCTTGCTGGGGGGTCAAGGGAATGTGAACTTTTCGTCTTGTGTGTCCAGTACTTGCTGTCATTTCCTAGAGGAGCACAGTACTGATATGATGTTTGTAGAGTGTGTGAGGCAGCCACCTGCAATTTGGAGAAGAGTGTCGAGGGAAAACAGTGAAGTTTTGGCTGTTGAAAGTTGACACGAACGCCGGCACTGAGAGCGAACTGAAGCATGCTGTCATTTTCAATCTGTTTGATTCTCAAACTAACCAAACTGTTTGAGAATTCATACACAGGGGTGTTACGTCACGACCACTAATTAGACTTTGACAGTCGCTGCTTGATTATTCCACATAATCGCGGTTCCTGCTTACTGCAGTAACCTTTCTGGCCTCATATGCGGCAGAAAAAGAAAGAAAAAAGAGAGAGAGAGAAAAGAAAGAAAAAAAGCCATAACTTGACGAAGACCGGAAGACGGCTCAGTGGGGGCAGTATCGAAAGTCAGTTTAGACCGATGTGCAATCCGCAAAAAAACAATAACAGTTATGCTTTCGTGCACTCACTGCTACACGAAGATGGTATCAGGGATCTCGCGCGAAATTCGAGATTAAAGCAAGCAGACGAAATTCGGCCTGATTGGCATGCATTTCTTCCTTCGCCGGTAAACATGTATCATACCAGCTTTTCAGTGTCACTGACGTTGCTTGCTCAATGACATTTCCTGCCTCCCCTTTCTTTTCAGAAAGTCTGCTTGTCTGCGTGTTTTTGTGGGTTAAATCCCAGGACAGTACCACAACTGAGCCTGAATAAGTTCAGAGCACCCCTAGGCTACTGCGGTTTGGTGCTAGGGTTAAACGTGTCTTAGTTTTTATTCCTTTCGTTCTTTGGGTACTTTGAAATGGAGCACGTGCAGAGCAAACTCGACCGGCAACGGAAGTCGCCGACATAATTACGTCACAAAAAATTGCGGGCAGTGTTGGCCCATCTTGCACACATTTTTTGTGCCTGCATGTTTTATTTTTTAGGTGTAGCCGTTGATGCAACATAACCGGTCAAATAAGCTGCATTGTCAATATAATGGCGGCGACACCGCAACACATTGTCTTATTGTATTTGCTGCGTGAAAAACGAGAGGAAACTCATAGTAGGTTCACACTATCGCAGAAGTTATTTCAACTTTCCAGAAGTTTCAGATCTTTGCAATTTTTTGAAAAAACAAATGCCAGGATGACAAAAAATGTGTTTAATCAAGCGTAGAAATGTGCACCCAAGCATGGGGGCCGGGAAGGAGGGGGGGAGAGATAAATTGGGTCTTCTCACGGGATAATCACAGAACAATGATAAAAATAAAATAAAAGTTGGAGCTGCGGTGTTTAGTTTAATCACTAAGGTGCTTTTTACTGCGTTATGTGCACTTCTTTCTGTTTTTTCACTCAGCGGGCTGTTTTGGGGGGATCTGACTGTTCAGGCAACTGGTTAAACAGACCAAGATAACAGGAAAATAAAGGGGAAATCACTGAGACATACCACCCAGTCAAGAGTTTTACAAATATTTCAGAAACTTGCTCCAGGAATATGTTCACTTCTTTGGTGGATGTATCTTTGCCAACAAAACTGGCTGGGTACACAAACAAGAAATGATGAAGTGATGCTTAATGTCCTCAGATGTCAGTTGACATAGTAGGGACAAGTTGTGACCAATGCCGAAGCACGGTTCAGTAATTCTTTACGTCCACGGAAACCAGAAGGCTCGTTAGGACGGACAGCTCAGGATGGCCACCTCGACTCTCACGGCCACCTCGACTCTCACACAGCTCCTGAACTATGATGTACAATAAATAGAAATCCAGTTTATTTATTTTTTTAATTTTTAGAAACTGCAGGTTGATGTCAAAATAAAAATGTATTGTTTGTGGAGAAAAGACCTGTGATTGGATGATATGCCACGGTTAATGAATTAATGATTGTTAGTGAGGATCCAAAGGTTTAATTTCAAAACAAACAAGACTTATCATAGAGACAGCCACTCTTTTCCCAGTTGACCGCATAAGACTGTATATATATATATATATATATATATATATATATATATATATATATATATATATATATATATTTGTAGCCAAATTTATGTTTCCATTATTTGCAAGTACATTTGGAAAATAATTGTGAGAATGCACATGCAGTTTAATAAATGTGAATGGATATGTTAGCTATGCATGACATTGTAGACTACTATGTAAATAAATAGGTAGGAAGATGGGCAAGGTATTCCACATACCTGTGGACATTTTGTGATTTATTTTGATTGATAAATGCTAATTTTGATCATTCTTTTCCCATGCATACTGACTTAGAAATTCAGGTTCCCGCTGTTGAAAACCTGGCACAGTCAAATGTTCTCCATTTAAGGCCTGGAGTAGGTCAGAATGTAGCCATGCATGCTTCACCCATTGCCAATGCCATAAATGATAAATTACCATCACTCTGTCCTCTCTGTGTGTCCTAATTATTGTGTTTATGCTGTCATTGTTGGTGTTGCTGATGGCAGTCTTGCTGACGCTGTTAATATTTTACATCTTTCTCTTCATTTTTTCTTTCTGCTCATTTGTATTTCTTCTTGAGTGACAGTATGTGGTTGGCATTAAAACCCAAGAACTAACTACATTTGTACTTATTTTGCCTGTTTCTGTCTGCCATTCTTTCTCCACCCCCTCACCTGCACCCCCCCCCCCCTTCTTTTTCCTTTGTGCATTGCAGAGTGGTATTGTGCATAAATTTGTACCACAGGAGTTAGTGACTGGACTATAATGCCTGCCAACCCATATCACCTGAGGATTATGCACCAGAGGAAGGGGAGGGGGTGGAATAGGGGTTTTGTGGGGAAGGCCTGTGTAAGCCTAAGTTTGAAATGAAATTTGTATAATTTTAGAGGTAGTACCATTTTTATGAAGTTTTCATGCTATCTTGAAAAGGGCTAAAAACTTCTTCCTTTGTTTTCCTTCTTTTTTAATACATTATTTTATTTTTTTTAAATACATAGAATAAATTACTCCTAATTTTTGTCATGTTTCGACACGTTTTCCTTCTAGGTCAGAAGGCCTTATCGGCTTCTATCCTGTTTCAATCACTTATTTTGTGTGCGTGTGTTTTATTTGCATAGTTAATGTTTAACAGGTACCCTTTCATGTTTTGTATTTATTTCATCGCACTATGCACTTTGTGGAGCCTCATTGGGAACGTCTGCCTCTGCTTGAAGAGCAACATTACTCAGTTATGTACATTTTTGTTCACTTTTTTTGTTTCTTCTTTGTTTTGTTGAAGAAATTTGCTACATAAAGAAGCCAGCATAGACCTGATGAGAGAAAAACTCACAAGAGAAAGAAGAACAGCAGGGGTGTGTAAGAGAAATTTTCTTCTCTTTCAAGCCTGAGAAGGTCAGAATATACCTTTCGATGCTTTGCATCTTCTCCGAACTGCCAGGAAAGGTTTCCATAGCTTCTGCTGTCTGATATCAGTCTTCCTAGTCCATTCACCATGTTTTCCAAATTTGTTTTCTTTTTTTTTCAAATGTAGAAAAATCTCAGGCAGTGACAGATAATGAAAAGTAGGTTACAGACATGATCAAAACATTGCAGATTGATTGTATGTGCATCAGCCTTTTACTCACAGCTTGTTTGGTTGTGGGTAAAAAATACGTGTCGTAAGTGGGTTATTTTTTTTTTCCTGAATTATTTTATTTTCAAAACTATTTTTGCCAACAAATTCATTTCGCAGTTTAAGGGACCTGCCTTAAAAGTGCACCAAATGTCTTTCATCTAATGGTGGCAGTAATATATATTCCCACAACTGACGGCTATGAATGCAAGTCATGTCTGTGACTTTTGAAAAGAAAGGTGGAGTCATTTTAGAGTGCATGTCTATTTTGTTGTTGTTTGAAATCGAATGAACTCTGTATGAAATTGTTGCTAATTGATTGAAATAAATTGCCTTTTTCAAAATTGCCAATGGATTTTGTTTATATTTTTCAGTGCAGTGACGCTTAACATGACACTTAACTACTTGTGACTAGCGTAGGTCGCACTACTTGTCATCACAAGCTGTCCGATATAACTGAGTGCCTGTGGAATATAAATATTGGCTCCCAAACATGTTGTTGTGTGTCATAACAGTGAATTAGACATATATATACTTGCGATTTGATCGTTTTAATTTTGTACTGAAATGATCTGCAAAAGAGAACACACCTGTTCATACTTTGTAAATACTTATGCTGGATATGTTTGCTGTTGAGTGTGTTGTGTCTAGAATTGTGGGCTGCTTTTTTTGTTTTTTGTTTTTGAACTTGCGTTTAGATGACTTATTGTTTTGCTCTGGTTACAAACTGTGAATGTATGATTTGTCCTGAGGTGACCCTGTATGGTTGATGAAATGTAAAAATCCTAGAACTAACTTCTTCTTTTCGGTGTTTTGTAGGACTTCTTTTTTCTCAACTGCTTTTGGGGGCATGTTCTGCAGTCATGGCAGCAAGTGGCAGTGTGATTTCACTCATAATTGTAAACAGGTGGTAAACAGGCTCAAGATCCCCCAGGGTCTCTCCACATCATTGTTTCACTGGTGGAGTGAAGTTCCCTCAAGGGGAGGAGTCCGCGGTGATTCACTGTAAGAAAAACTACCTGCTTTACAAAGATACCACTTGTATGTGTTCTCCAAGTGCTGCTTGTTAGAGCTTCTTGCTAGGCCTTCGTCTATGGTTTGTTGTTCTTTTTAGCCTTTTGTAGACTCTGTTCTTCTCAGAGTGGTTTTTGTAGGGCTCCTTTCCAGTTTAACTGGTTCATTTTAGGGCTTTTTCTTTGTCCTTTTCTATCAAGCTATTGTTGTTAGTGTTTTTGTTTTGTCCAGTATTTCATAAGGCTCCTTTAATTCTGAATACTTCCTTTGGTGTTTTTTTCCATACACCTTCTTGTACCCTTTTCTTGTGGTTTTGTTGTTCTTGTTAGCATTTCCTAGTGTTTCTCTCCTCTTAGTGGGTGGGGTGCTTTCGTGGTAGTCCCATGTCCACACAGCCTGTTGGCCAGGTGAATCTCACACACAATCGTAAAACAGGTGGTAAACAGGCTCAAGATCCCCAGGGTCTCTCCACACTATTGTTTCATCGGTGGAGTGACGTTTCCTTCAAGAGGGAGGGGTCCGCATGGGGTGATTCACCGTATGAAAAACTACCTGCTTTACAAAGATGTCCACGTGTGTGTTCTCCGAGTGCTGTTTTTTAGAGTTTTGTGACTAGCTAGGCCTTCTTCTATCAGAACTCTTCTTCTTAGTGGTTTTGTTGTTCTTTTTAGCCTTTTGTATGGCTCTGTTCTTCTCAGAGTGGTTTTTGTAGGGCTCCTTTCTGATTTGAATGCTTCGTTTTAGGTCTTTTACTTTGGCCTTCATCAGCCCAGCTATAGTTGTTACTTAGTGGTTTTGCTCCATTTAGCATTTCATAGGGCTCCTTTCATTCTGAAAGCTTCCTTTTGGGTCTTTTTCATACACTTCTTCTACCCAGGTCCCATCTTTTCTTGTGATTTTGGTATTTTTAGTGTTTCCTAGGGCTCCTCTCTTCTTAGTGTGCTGTTCGGGGCAGTCCACATGTGGCACAGACTGTGGCAGGGGTGATTGCACTTGTAAACAGGGGTGGTAAACAGGCTCAAGATCCCCCAGGGTCTCTCCACACTATTGTTTCACCGGTGGAGTGAAGTTCCCTAAAGGGGAGGAGTCCGCGGTGATTCACCGTAAGAAAAACTACCAGCTTCACAAAGATGCCACTCGTCACAATCTCTGGCCATGTGATTTCACTGATGTTGCTGCTTTCTCTTTGTTCTTTTTAGTGTTGCATTATTGCGTCTTTCTCTACATGTTGTTCCTTTTATGGCTTTTTCTTTGGCTTTTTAGTTTTGTTGTTCTTTTTCAGAGGCACCTTTCTCCCCTGGGTGCTGCTTTTTCTGGCTGTTTCTTTGGCCTCTTCTGCCCAGTTCTTCTTGGTGGTTGTTTTCTATCACTCCATAGAGCTCCTATCTCTTTCGATTGGTTCTTCATATAGCATTCTCTTAGGCCTTCTTCTACCCAGCTTCTTGTTCATAATCATAGTGGTTTTTGTTCTCATTGATACTTGGCTGGGCTCCTTTTTCTTCTGAGTACTTCTTTTTACAGATTGTGCTTCAGTCTTCCGCCATGCTTTTCTTTTAAGCGGTTTTGTTCTTTACAGTGGTCTGTAGGGTGCTTTTCTCTTTGCTTCTTTCAGTTAGTTGTTAGTGCTTGGTTTGAATGTACCAGGTTACCACAGGACATATATATCAAAATTTCAAAATTCTTCACCAGTTTAGAACACATACATGTCACTGTATCATAAGTATACAGTTGTGTCACAGTTCTGGAGACAGCAGTCAATAGCAAGCACATCTCAATATATATATATACATATATACTAGTCGTAACAAGTTAGGGCCAGCAGGAAATTTCACTGTACTTTTTCAAAATATCACAGAGCAGTGACAGCTAAGCAAAGAAAGTTGCAGACACGTGGCCAAGGCATTGCAGACTGCACTCGCATCAGCCTTAAAAAAATAATCTTGCTCACAGTTTGTTTGGTCACCAATGGAAAATGTGTCACAGTTTGTTTTTTTAATCCCTAAATTGTTAATTTTTTAGAACTACTTTTGCTTATTATGCAGGGCACCTGCCAGAAAACTGAATGGTGCACGCAAAACTACATTTTTATGTTTGATCCGGGTTAGGTGGCATGAATTTCGTTTGGCCCAAAGAACACAGCATGCAGTCAGAATTCCCTTGACTGGTAGACCGCTGCACCCATGCTGTGTAGTGTCCATGCCATGTGCCCTGGACCAGGCAGTAGTGGTCTGTGAGCCCCTTCACAGATGAGTCTCCTGCTTCACCGTTGCTTTCAACGATGGCAGGAAATGCGTCTGTCTTAGGTTCTGAGAACGCTTCATTGGATACGCTGTTCGGGAGGTTGATTGCTATGGAGGCAGATCAGTAATGATGTGGGTCAGCATATATCCACCTCAGTGGTAGAATACTACTCTACATCATTCAGGGCTCCCTAACTGGCTTAAGCTGCAGGGATGAGATTGTGTGCCCCCTCATCCAACGTGCTCTGCAAGCCATGGGACCAGGTGCCACAACATTTGCAGGACACCAATCGCCACTCCTCACAGAGCTCATGTCATCACAGATTTCTCTTGCTGCTGCCTCTTCAGATTGGCTCCGGGTCAATTTTGGACAACGATTAGCGAAAAACTACCCTCTACCCTGTTGCTGTGTACCACTCCCTCGTGTCCTCAGCATGTGTGGCAGAGTAACTCTTCCAAGACCCTCATCCTCTCCACGAGTCAGTGCTGCATAGAACGCCTTTCAGATAATGGTGGCCATATCTGCTGTGGACTGCCATGAACACGAGGGTGGAGACATTTTAGAGCGCAGGTCTCTTTTGTTGTTACTTGAAATCAAATGAGTCCTGTATAAATTGTTGCTAAATGATTAAAATAAATGTCTTTTTCAAAATTACCAATGACTTTTGTTTGTATATTTCAGCTCAGTGTTCATGTGGCCCTTAATTTTTTGTGACAAATCTCCATGCTTGTCATAAGGCAATTTAAGCAGGTTTCTGTGAGTGCCAGCAAAATATAAATAAGACACCCAAACATGACTGTGTTATTGTCACCAGTTTATTAGTCATATATATGTTTGTGATTTCATAAATTGTGTTTTAAAATTTGTGCAAAAAAACATCTCTGGAAGTACATTTTTCAGTTGCATGTAAGTGAACATAAATGCTGATATTGCTTATGTTTGCTATTGATTGTGTTTTGTGTAGAACTGTGAGCCTTTTTTTTTAGTTTTAGTTTTTTAGTGTGTTTTGGGGAAATTGTGTTTTGACCTGGTGTAGAGTAAGCACGAATATGTGTTTTGATGCATCCTGAGGGTGACTCTAGCCTGGTCAGCTGACACAACATAAAATGGAGGAATAGCTAGCTAACAAGTGTTCTGTTGTTTTTAATGAATGTGTGAGGGTTCCTTTTTCTTTTGAGTTCTTTTTGGTTGGTTAGCATTTGGATTTTAATTCCCGTAAGCCACACCGGATCACCTGAGGACAAATCACACTTTCAACAATTTTTGTGTACCAGCTCAAACAGATTCACTAATCATAGTAAAAAGCTGGATCCAGTTTCTTTGACACAACACAGTCACAGCAAGCACACAGCACTTGACACAGGAATCTGCTTCAGTTGGTCATGGCAATAGCAATGTTACCGTCTTTTGTTCCTGAGTCAAACAGGGGAAACTGCATTAAACCACAACATGCAGTTTAAATGTAGGCAGTTAAGAGAATGAAAGTGTAAGGTGAATGAACTAGTAAGGTAGAAATTAAGACAAGCAAGAAATTCCAGGCAGCAGGTGAAGCTTGGGTGGCTGTATCCTGACCTACTCCCAGCTTTAAGAGGAAAATTTTCACAGCTCTGTGTTCTCAACAGAGGGACCTGAATTTCTGCATCTGCATTACTCCCACTGCAGGGGTTCTTTTGAGGGACTTCTGCCTTTTTTAAATTTATTTTTTTACTTGTTTTTATTCCAGTTTCTGTACAAGCTAAAGCAACTGTAAACTGTAAACCTGAACAGAGATAAGCATATAGAAACCTTAGACATAACAAACATGCATGGTTTAGGAAAAAATAAACATGAAGAAGAAAGAAAAGTAAAATATCCATCTATTCTTAGTAGTAGTAGTTAAGTACTGTTCTTTTTAGCACTTAGTGTGGTTTGTTTCTTCAGTTCTTTCTAGGGATTTTGCTTCAGGTCTTCTTCCACCTTTGTCTTCTTAATAATTAAAGTGATTTTGTTCTTCATAGCATTTTGTGTAGCTCCATTTGATGAGTTTTTTTGTTTTGTTTTTTCTCTTTATTTTTATTTTTTAGACTGTGTTCCACTCAGCTTTTCCATTTTGGGGGTTCTGTTCTCTTTAGTACGTTGCAGGGCTCTTTTAACCTCTGTTATTTTACTTTCTTTCTTTCTAGTGTTTCTTTTTGGTCTGTGTTTTTGTTTTTGTTTTATAGTTGTTTTTACCAATCTCCTGAGGTGACTCTTGTGGTTGATGTACTTAAATCCAAGAACTGTCTCTTGATCGGTCTACCTATCTCTTCTGTCATGTTCTTTTTAGCACATCATAGGGCTCCTTTCTGTTCAATTACTTCCCCCCTTTTTTTTTTTTTTTTTTTTTTTTCCTTTTTTACTTCCCTTTTTTTTCTACCCCACATGTGTCAGTGGTTCTGTTCTTTTCAGCTGCACAAGTTTTCTCCATGGGATTATTTACTTGTGTTAATGTTCTTCACTTTCATAGCTTTTTCTAGGTAAACTCCACGTGGCTTAGTCACACACACACACACACACACACACACACACACACACACACACACACACACACACTTGTAATTGTAAACAGGCTCAAGATCCCCCTGGGTCAATCCACAACCTTGCCACACTGGTAGAGTGAACTTCCTTCAAAGGGAGAGGTCCACATGATTGTAAAAAGCAACAACAAACTACCTGCTTACAGTTACACGGTTGACGTTAATTGGTAATTTCCAGTATTTTACTGGTTAAGGTCAGCATATACAGGAGCGGAAAATCAGCAGTCAATCAGATACATGTACTGGCTGTTTTTTATTTTTTAAACAAAACAAAAAACAACTAAACAGCAAGTGAAAAAAACACGCAGCACATTGATATATCAGCATATTGATATATGCACACTGTGCATATAGTGTGTGTGTGTGTGTGTGTTCTAGACGGGGAAGGGACTTGGGTGTACAGCTCTGTTAGTACAGCTCTAGTAGTTGTAAACACGGACAGCTTTGTGCCTGACCGGTTACAGTGATTATGTGACCAGTTTCTGTGACCCATTTTTGCCACCTTACAGTTTTTTCTGACTTGGAAAAGAAGATGCCTACTAACACATCAAAGCGTCTTGTCATAAGAAGACAGCGAAACGCAAGAGGAAAAAAAAACAGTAGTCCAAAACTGTCGAAAGTGAACGAAACACTTTTTTTTATTAATCCTTTTTTCTTTTCTTTTTCTGGTCACTAACACACAAGAATATACCAATCTACAAGTAAACAAAGGGACAACAAACGAAACACTGTAGTAAAGACCTCTGTTCTACAAATACAGAAACAACTCTGCGTAAAAAAAATACGTGCACGAGTGAAGAGGAGAGAGAGAGAGAACACACAAAATGGAGAGGATAGAAATAATGAAGATACAAGAATTTGTTTATAATAGGCCCGAATCTGATAGAAGTCAGGTAGTCCAGTTTCAACTTTTGGTTGCATGCTTCAGTTTCATATCTTCTTTTTTCTCCAACTTATGTGTGTATTCAGTCCAGTGCAGGCAAAAAATAAAACTGAACAGTGCCAATTATGTGCATTCAGTTATCATAGTAGAGCACGAAAGAGAGTGCTATAATTATATGTGTGTTCAGTTTAGTGTTGGCCTAGGTCAGTGGATACATATTTGTGTGCATATGTATGTTCTTGTATGTGTATGTGTTCGCCAATACCTTGTACTTCCTGTTCTGATTGACAGCCAAGCAGGATGTGCGTGTCGGTAGCCTGTTTCATTACCCTGCTGCTCATGCTGCTGCTGACCAAGATGAAGATTGATGTCTTTTCTGCACTGGACATGGACCATTCCAGTTCCCAGCTGAAGTCTGGAGAGCATCCAGGGCCTTCTAAACACAAGCACACAACTGACCCCCACTCCCCGCCTGCACATACTGACAGTGACGCAAATGTGCACCCCTTGGCGAACACATACACATACAAGAACATACATATGCACACAAATATGTATCCACTGACACAGGCCAACACTAACTGAACACACATATAATTATAGCACTCTCTTTCGTGCTCTACTATGATAACTGAATGCACATAATTGGCACTGTTCAGTTTTATTTTTTGCCTGCACTGGACTGAATACACATAAGTTGGAGAAAAAAGAAGATATGAAACTGAAGCATGCAACCAAAAGTTGAAACTGACCTTACCTGACTTCTTATCAGATTGGGCCTATTATAAACCAATTCTTGTACCTTCATTATTCTATCCTCTCCATTTTGTGTGTTCTCTCTCTCTCTCTCTCTCACCATACTATTTTTTCTTTCTTTCTACAACTGCTTTGCACAAACATAAAAAAGGTAGCTGTTCAGCCATCTCTGCAATACAAGCAATTAGAGACCAAGGATTCAATCAAAAAACAATTTCTGGTTAAAAAAGAAAAGAAAAAAAAGAAAAAAGGATTATGAAGAGCTGATGGAACAGGGCTCCTTAAAAATTAGCATTCAGTGGAGAAATGAGCCCTGCAAGTGAAATCTCACTGCCAGAGGCTGACACACACACAAGTGTTGTCTTTGTAAAGTTTACAAGGTAGACATTTTTCAAACCAATGTGACATCTGTAAGGTGGCAAAAATGGGTCACAGTAAACTGGTCACATAGATCACTGTAACCGTCAGTGCAAAAGCTGTCCATGTTTTACGAACTACTAGAGCTGTCTAACAGAGGCTGTACACCAAGTCCCTTCCCCGTCTAGAACACACACACACACACACTATATTGCACAGTGTGCATATATCAATATGCTGATATATCAATGCTGCATGTTTTTTTTCACTTGCTGTTTAGTTGTTTTTTGTTTTGTTTAAAAAATAAAAAAGAATGCAGTACATGTATCTGATTGACTGCTGATTTTCCGCTCCTGATATGCTGATTTTAACCAGTAAATACTGGAAATTACTTGAATTAACGTCAACTGTGTAACTGTAAGGCAGGTAGTTTGTTGTTGCTTTTTACAATCCATGTGGACCTCTCCCTTTGAAGGAAGTTCACTCTACCAGTGTGGCAAGGTTGTGATAGACCCCAGGGGACTTTGAGCCTGTTTACAATTACAAGTGTGTGTGTTGTGTGTGGTGTGTGTGTGTGTGTGTGTGTGTGTGTGTGTGTGTGACTAAAGAACGCTGGGTGTTACCTAGAAAAAGCTATGAAAGTGGAAGAACATTAACACAAGTAAATAATCCCATGGAGAAAACTTGTGCAGCTGAAAAGAACAGAACCACTGACACTATGTGGGTAGAAAAAAAAGGGGAAAAAAGGAAAAAGGGGAATTACTCAGAACAGAAAGGAGCCCTAATGATGTCTAAAAAGAACATGACCTAAGAGAGATAGGTGGACGATCAAGAGACAGTTCCTTGGATTTAATGTACGCTCAACACACAGAGTCACTCAGGAGATTGGTAAAAACAACTATAAAACAAAAACAAAAACACAGACCAAAAAGAAACACTAGAAAGAAAGAAAGTAAAATAACAGAGGTTAAAAGAGCCCTGCAACGTACTAAAGAGAATAGAACCCCCAAAGTGGAAAAGATGAGTGGAACACAGTCTAAAATATAAAAAAGGAGAAAAAACAAAACAAAAAACCTCATAAAACGGAGCTACACAAAGAACAAAATCACTTTAATTATTAAGAAGACAAAGGTGGAAGAAGACCTGAAGCAAAATCCCTAGAAAGAACTGAAAAGAAACAAACCACACTAAGTGCTAAAAAGAACAGTACTTAACTACTACTACTAAGAATAGATGGATATTTTACTTTTCTTTTTTCTTCCTGTTTATTTTTCCCTAAAACATGCATGTTTGTTATGCCTAAGGTTTCTATATGCTTATCTCTGTTCAGGTTTACAGTTTTAATCATCATTATATCACTGCTTTAGCTTGTACAGAAACTGGAATAAAAACAAGTTTAAAAAACAAATAGGCTGGAGAAGTCTCTCAAAAGAACCCTTGCTGTGGGAGTAATGCAGATGCAGAAATTAAGGTCCCTCTGTTGAGAACACAGAGCTGTGAAACTTTTCCCTTTTAAAGCCAGGAGTAGGTCAGAATACAGCCAAGCATGCTTCACCTGCTGCCTGGAATTTCTTGCTTGTCCTAATTTCTACCTTACTGGTTCGTTCACCTACACTTTCATTCTCTACTGCCTACATTTTAAACTGCATTAGTTGTGGTTAATGCAGTTTCCCCTGTTGACCCACAGAACAAAAGAGGTAACATTGGTAATTGTCATGACCCACTGAAGTAGATTCCTGTGTCAAGTGCTGTGTGTTTGCTGTTGACTGTGTTGTGTCAAGAACTGTGATCCAGCTTTTTACTTATGATTTAGTGACTCATGTTTTGAGCTGGTACACAAAAATTGTGAAAGTGTGATTTGTCCTCAGGTGATCCGGTGTGGCTTACAGTACATTAAAATCCAATAAAAAAACCAAAACCCCAAAAAAAAAAAAAGGGGGGAAATGGAGGAAAACCCCCCCAAAAAAAGGAGGCCCCCCCAAAAAAAAAAACCCTTTAAAAAAAAAAAAAACCCCAAAATTTAAAAAAAAGGGCCCCCCCAAAAAAAAATTTTTTTTGGGGGGGAAGGGGGAAAAAAAATTTTTAAAAAAAAAGAAAAAAAAAAAGGGGCAAAAAGGTTTTTTTCCTTTTTTTAAAAAAATTTTTTTTTTTTTTTTTTTTTTTAAAAAATTTTTGTTTTTTCCGGGGGAAAATTTTTTTTTTTTAATTTTTTAACCCCCTTTTTTTTTAAAACCCAAAAAAAAAAAAAAAAATTGGGGAAAAAAAGGGGTTTTTGGGGGGTTTTTAAGGGGGGAAAAAAAAAAGGGGGAAAAAACCCCCTTTTTTAAAAGGGGGGGAAAAAAAGAAAACCCTTTTTTTCCCCCAAAATTTTCCCCCAAATTTTTTTTTTTTCCCCCAAAAAAAAAAAAAAAAAAAAAAAAACCCCCCCCCAAAAAACCCGGGGGGGGGGAAAAAATTTTCCCCCCCCCAAAAAAAATTTTTTGTTTTGGGGGGTTTTTAAAAAGGGGGGTTTTTTTTTTTGGGGAAAAAAAAAAAAGGGGGGGGTTTTTTTTCCCCCGGGGGGGGTTAAAATTTTAAAAAAAAAAAAAAAAAAAAAAAAACCCCCTTTTTTTTAAACCCCCTTTTTTTTTTTCCCCCTGAAAAGTTGGCCCCCCAAAACCCTTTTGGGGGTTTTTTTTTTTTTTTTTTCCCCCCCAAAAAAAAAAAAAAGGGGAAAAATTTTCCCCAAAAGGAATCCCCAAAAAAAGAAAAAAATTTTGGGGTTTTTTGGGGGAAAATTTTTTTGGGGGTTTTTTTTTTTTTTTTAAATTTTAAAAAAATAAAAAAAAAAAAATTTTTGCAAAAAGGGGGAAAAAAACCATTTTTTTTTTTTTTTAAAAAAAACCCCAAAAGGGTTAAAAAAAAATTTTTTTTTTTAAAAAAAATTTTTTTTTTTAAAAAAAAAAAAAAAAAATTTTTTTAAAAAAAAAAATTTTTTTTTTGGGGGGGGCCAAAAAAAAAAAAAGGGGAAAAAGGGTTTAAAAAAAAAAAAAAAAAGGGGGGCCCCCCGGGTTTTTTTTCCCCCCTTTTTTTTCTTTTTTTTTTGGGGGGGGGGGGTTTTTGGGGGCCCCCCCCGGGGGGGGGGAAAAAAAAAAATTGGGGGTTTTAAATTTTTCCCCAAAAAAAAAAATTTTTAAAAAAAAAAAAGGGGGGGGGTTTTTTCCCCTGGGGGAAAAAAAAAAGGGGGGGCCCCTTTGGGGGGGCCCCTTTTGGGGTTTTCCCCCCGGGGGTTTTTTTTAAATTAAAAATTTTTTTTTTTTTTGGGGGGGGCCCCCCTTTAAAAAACCCCCCCCCCCCAAAATTTTTTAAAATAAAAAAACCTTTTTTTTTTTTTAAAAAAAAAAAAGGGGGTTTTCAAAAAAAAGGGGGGCCGGGGGGGCCCCCTTTAAAAAATTTTAAAGGAAAATTTTTTTAAAAAAAAAAAATTTTTTTTAAAAAAACCCCCCAAAACCCCAAAGGAAAAAAAAAAAAAAAATTTTTTTTTTTTAAATTTTTTTTTTGAAAAAAATTTTTTTTTTAAAAAAAAAATTTTTTTGGGGGAAATTAAAAAAAAAAATTTTTTAAAAGGTGAAAAAAGGGGGAAAAAAAATTTTTTAAAAAAAAAAAAAGGGGGGAAAAAAATTTTTCCCCCCTTTTTTTTTGGGGTTTTTTTTTTTGAAAAAAAAAATTTTTCCCCCGGGGAAAAAAAAAAGGGGTTTTTTTAAAATTTGGGTTTTTTTTTTGGGCCTAAAGGGTAAATTTTTTTCCCCCTTGGGTTTGTTTAAAAAAAAAATTTTTTTTGGGGTTTTTTTAAAAAAAATTTTTTTTTTTAAAAAAAAGGAAAAATTTAAAAATTTTTTTTTTTAAAAAAAAAAAAAAATTTTTTTTAAAAAAAAAGGGGGAAAAAAAAAAAAAAATTTAATTTTTTTTCCCCCCCTTTTTTAAAAAAAAAAAACCCCCCCCCCCCCCCCCCCCCCCCCCTTTTTTGGGTTAAGGGGTTTTGGAAAAAAAAAGGGGGGGGGAAAAGGGCCAAAAACCCCAAAAAACCCCCGGGGGAAAAAAAAAAAAAAAAGGGGGGGGGAAAAAATTAAAAACCAAAAAAAAAAAAAAATTTTAAAGGGGGGTTTTTTTAAAAAAAAAAAAAAAAATTTTTCCCCTTTTTTTTTTTAAATTCATTTTTTTTTTTTTTTTTAAAAAAAATTTTTTTTTTTTAAATTTTTTCCCCCGGGGGGGGTTTTTTTTTCCCCCCTTTTTTTTTTTTTTTTTTTTTTTCCCCATTTTTTTTTTTTGGGGGGGGGGGGGGGGGGCCCCCCCCAAAAAAAAAAAAATTTTTTTTAAAAATTTTTTAAAAAAAAAATTTTTTTTTTTTAAAAAGGGAAGTTTGAAAAAAAGGGAAAAAACCCCCTTTAAAAAAAAGGGGAAAGAAAAAAAAAAGGGGGAAAAAAAACCCCAAAAAAAAATTAAAAAAATTTAAAGGGGGGAAAAAAGGTTTTAAAACCCAAAAATTTTTTTTTTTTTCCCCCAAAAAAAAACCCCCAAAAAAAATTTTTTTTTTGAAAAAAAATTTTTTTGGGGGGAAAAAAAAAACCCCCCCTTGAAAAAATTCCCCCAAAAAAAGGGTTTTAAACCCCCTTTTTTTTTTTTAAAAACCTTTTAATTGGGTTTTTTTTTAAATTTTTTTTAAACTAGAAAAAAAAGGGGAAAAAAAAAAAAAAAAAAAAAACCCAAAAAGGGGTAAAGAAAAAAAAAACCCCAAAAAGTTTTAAAAAAATTTTTTTTAAAAAAAAAAAAAAAAATTTTTTTTTTAAAAAAAAAAAGTTTTAAAAAATTTTTTAAAAAAAAAAAAAAAAAAAGGGGCTTTTTTAAAAACCAAAAAAAAACCCCCCAAAAACCCCCCCAAAAATTTACAAGGGTTTTTAAAGGGGTTTTTTTTTTTTCCCCTTTTTTTTGGGGGGGAAAAAAAAAAAATTTAAAACCCAATTTTTTTTTTTTTTTAAAAAAAAATTGCCCCTTTGAAATTTTTTTTTTTGGGGGGGGGTTTTTTGGGGGGGGGGGGGGGCCCCCCCTTTTTTTTTTTTCCCCCCCCCCAAAAAAAAATTTTTTTAAAAAATTTTTTTTGGGGAAAAAAAAAAAAAATTTTTTTTTTAAAAAAAAATTTTTTTCCCCCCCAAAAAAACCCTTTAAAAAGTTTTTTAAAAATTTTTTTTTTAAAAAAAACCCAAAAAAAAAATTCCCAAAATTTTTTTTTTAAACCCCAAAAAAAGGGGGGGGGGGTTTTTTTTAAAAAAAAAAACCCCAAAAAAAAAAACCCTTTTTTTTTTTTTTTTTGGGCCTTTTTTTTTTTTTTTTTTTTTTAAAAAAAAACCGGGTTTTTAAAAGGGTTTTTACCCCAAAAAAATTTTTTTAAAATTTTTTTTTTAAAAAAAAAAAAAGGGGTTTTTTTTTTTTTAAAAAAAAACCCTTTTTTTTAATTTCCTTTTTTTTTAAAAAAAACCCCCCCCTTTTTTTTTTTTTTAAAATTTTTTCCCCCCCTTTAATTTGTTTTTATTTTAAAAAAAATTTGGGAAAAAAAAACCCCCCTTAAAGGTTTTTAAAAAAACCCCGGGGTTTTTTTTTTGGGGGTTGAATTTTTAAGGGGGTCCCTTTTTAAATTTTAAAAAAAACCCCTTTTTTTTTTGGGGGTTTTAAAAATTTTTTTAAAATTTTAAAAAAATTTTTTTAAAAAAAATTTTTTTAAAATTTTTTTTTTTTTTAAACCCTTTTTTTTTTCCCTTTTTTTAACCCCCCAAAAAAAAAATTTTTTTTTTCCCCCCGGCCCTTCCCCCTTTTTTTTCAAAAGGGTTTTGGGGGTTTTTTGGGTTTTTTTTAAAACCCCTTTTTTTTTTAAAAAAAAATTTTTAAATTTTTTTCAAAAAAATTTTTTTTTAAGGGGGCCTTTTTTTTGGGGGGTTTAAAAAAAAGGGCCCCTTTGGGGGGAAAAAAAAACAAAAAATTTAAAAACCCCCCCTTTTTCCCCAAAAAAACCCAAAAAAAAAGGGGGGGCCCTTTTTTTAAAAAAAAAAAAAATTTTTAAAAAAAAAAAAAAAATTTTTAGGGGGGGCCCCTTTTTTTTTTGGCCCCCCCTTTTTTTTAAAATTTTTTCCTTTTGGCCTTTTTTTTAAAAAAAAACCCCCCCCCCCCCTTTTTTTCTTTTAAAACCCCCCCTTGGGTTTTTTTTTTTTTTTTTTTTTGGGGTTTTTTTTTTTTAAAAATAAAAAAGGGGAAAAAGGGGGGGTTTTTTTGGGGGGGGGGAAAAATTTTCCCCCCAAAAAAAATTAAAATTTTTTTTTTTTTTTTCCCCCCTTTTTCCCCAAAAAAAATTTTTAAAAAGGGGAAAAAAAAAGGTTTTTTTTTTTAAAAAAATTTCCCCCCCCCCCTTTTTTTTAAAAAAGGGGGGGGGGGGTTTTTTTTTTAAAGGCTTTCCAAAAAAAAATTTTTTTTCCCCTTTTCCGGGCCTTTTTTAAAATTTTTCCGTGAAATTTTTGGGGAACCAAAAAAAAATTTTAAAAAAATTTTAAATTTTTAGGGGTTAAAAAAAAATTTTTTTTAAAAACCGGAAAACCCCCAAAAAAAATTTTTTTTAAAAACCCCCCCCCCTTTTTTAAAAAAAATTTTTTTTTTTAAAAAAAAAATTTTTAAGGTTTTTTTTTCCCAAATTTTTTTTTTTTAAAAAAATTTTTTTTTTTTTAAAAAAAAAAAAAAAAAAAAAAAAGGGGTTTTTTTTTGGTTTTTTTTTTTGGGGGTTTAAATTTTTTCCCAAAAAAAAATTTTTAAAAAAATTTTTTAAAAAACCCCCCTTTTTTTAAAAATTTTTTTTTTTTAAAAAACCGATTTTTAAAAAAAAAAAAAAAATTTTTTTAATTGAAAATTTGGGGGGGGGGGGTTTTAAATTTAGGGGCCCCCCTTTTTTTCAACCCTTTTTAAAGGATTTTCCTTTTAACCCCTTTTGGTTTTCCCCCTTTGGGCCCCAAGGGAAATTTTTTTTCCCCCCTTTTTAACCCCCCCGGGGGAAAAACCCCCCCCGGGAAAATTCCCCCCCTTTTTTTTTAAATTTTTTTGGGGGGCCCCCTTTTTTCCCCCTTTTTTTCCTTTTTTTTTTTAAAAACCGGGTTTTTTTTTCCCCCCCTTGGGGGAAAAAAAATTAAAAAAAAAATTTTTTTTCCCCCCCCCCTTTTTAATTTTTTTACCCTTTTTTTTTTGGGGGGGTTTTTTTTTCCCCCCTTTTTTTGGTTTTTTAAAAACCCCCTTTTTTTTAAAAATTTTTTAAAAGGGAATTTTTTTTTAAAAAAAAAATTTGGGTTTTTAAAGGGAAAATTTCCCTTTTTTTTTAAAAAAAGGTTTTTTTTCCCCAAAAGAAAAAGGGGGGGGGGGAAAAAAAAACCCCCCCCGGGGGGGGTTTTTGGTTTAAGGGAAAAAAAGGGAAAAAAAGGGTTTTAAAATTTTGGGAAAAAACCCCCCCCTTTTTTCCCCCGGGGGTTTTTTTTTTTTTCCCCCTTTTTTAAAAAAAAAGGGAAAAAAAATTTTTTTTTTTTTTTTGGGGTTTTTTTTTCCCTTTTGGGAAAGGGGTTGTTTTTTTAAAAAAACCCCAAAAAAAAAAAAAAAGGGGGAAAAATTAAAAAGGGGGTTTTTTTAAAAAAGGGGGGGTTTTTTTTTTTCCCGGGGGGAAAAAAAATTTTTTTTTAAATTTTCCCCCTTTTAAAAATTTTTCCCCCCCCCTTTTTTTTTAACCCAAAAAGGGAAAAAACTTTTTTTTTTTTAAAAAAAAAACCCCCAAAACCCCCCAAATTTTTTCCCCCCTTTTTTTTTTTTTCCTTTTTTCCCCCCCTTTTTTTTTTTAAAAAACCGGGGTTTTTTAAAAAAAAAAGGGTTAGGGGGAAAAAAAAAAAAAAGGGGAAAAAAAGGAAAAAAAATTTTTTTTAAAAAAGGGAAAAAAAAAAAAAAAGGGGGGGGTTTTTTTTTGGCCCCTTTTTCCCCCCAAA
>JABMCL010002255.1:0-21755 GCA_018857735.1 Alviniconcha marisindica | reverse complement strand
CCTTTTTTTTTTTTTTTTTCCCCACCAAAAAAAAAATTTTTTTTTTTTTTTGGGGGGGGGGTTTTTTTGGGGGTTTTTTTTTCCCCCAAAAGTCTTTTTTGTTTTTTTTTTTTTTTCCCCCCTTTTTTTTTTTTTTGGGGGGGCCCCCCCGGGGGTTTAAAATTTTTTTTTAAAAATTTTTTGGGCCCTTTTTTTTTTTGGGGGGAAGTTCCGGAAAAATTTTTAAAAAATAAAAAATTTTTTTTAAAAAATTTTTTTTTTTTTTTAACCCTTCCCCAAAAAATTTTTTAAAATTTAAAAAAAAAAGGGTTTTAAAGGTTAGGGGGGGAAAAAAAATTTTTCCCCTTTTCAAAATTTTTTTTTAAAAAACCCCAAAAAAAAATTTTTTTTGGGGGGGTTTTTAAAAAAAAAAATTAAAAAGGGGGTTTTTGGGGGTTGTGTTTGGGGGAAATTAACCCCCAAAAAAGGGCTTTTAAAAAAAAAGGGGGTATTTTTAAAAAAAAAGGGGGGAAAAAAAAAAAACCCTTTTTTTTAAATTTTTTAAAAAAAATTCCTTTTTAAAAAAAAAAATTCCGGCCCCCAAAAATTTTTTCCCAAAAAAAAAGAAAATTTTTAAACCCAAAAAAAAAAAAAAACCCCAAAAAAAACCCCCCAAAAAAAAACAAAAAAAAAAAAAAAATTTTTTTTGGTTTTTTTTTTAAAAAAAACCCAAAAAAAAAAGGGGCCAAAAAACCCCAAAAAAAAAAAAAAAAAAGGGGGGGGTTTTTTTTTGGGGGAAAAAAAAAAAAAGGGGGAAGGGAAAAAAAAAAAGGGGCCCCCCCTTTTTCCCCGGGGGGGCCCCGGGGTTTTTTTAAAAAAAATTTTTTTAAAAAAAAAAAAAATTTTTTTTAAAATTTTTTTTGGTTTTTTTTAAAAAAAAAAAAAGGGGGGGGAAAAAATTTTCCCGGGGGGTTTTTCCCTTTTTTCTTTTAAATTTGGGGCTTTTTCCCCCTTTTTTAAAAATTTTTTTTAAAAGGGGGAAGTTTTTTCCCAAAAATTTTTCCCAAAAAAAAAAAATTTTTGGGGGCCTTTAAAAAAAAAAAAAAATTGGGGTTTTTAAAACCCCTTTTTTAAAAAAAGGGGGGAAAACTTTTGCCCGGGGCCCCCCCTTTTTTAAAAAAAAATTTTTTTAAAAAAAAAAAAAACCCAAAAGGTTTTAAATAAAAAAAAAAAACCCCGGGCCCCCCCCCTTTTTCCCAAAAAAACCCAAGTTTTTTTTTTAAAAAAAAAGGGTGTTTTTGGGAAACTTTTTTTTTTGGGGGGGGTTTTTTTTCCCAAAAAAAACCCCTTTTGGCCCCCTTTTTTTAAAAACCCCCCCCAAAAAAAACCCCAAAAAATTTTTTTTTTCCCCCCCCGCCACACACACACACACACACCCCACACACAAAAGCTGACACACCCCACAGACAGTAGGTGATATTTCTGTGGTAAGGAAAAAAAAAAAAAAAGGGATGGGATTTTTCCACGACCCTAAAGCATTGACCGTATGCTACCCCTATGCTGTGTCGTGTCTGGTAAGTTGCTGCTTGGTCCAGATTTATAAAAAAAAATGATGAAGACAAAAAATGCAGCACAGAACCAGATATTCGGTATTTAATTCATAGTTTTTTGCTTGTTTTTGTTTTTTGCATTGTTTTCATCGCGCCTACAGCTGGTTCCACGAAAGCTCATTGGGTATGACAGTATGGTCCAAGGGGGAGTACTCTTACTAATTTATTCAATTTCCGCTACTTGAGGCGCTTTCTTCAAAGTACATTTCGAATTTATCGACATCAATTTCTTCAAAAATGACTGATCTTGCAGATGTTTCCGACTATTTTATGCATTTCAAAGATCAGCGTTTGAAATCGTTCATGAACTGGCCTTTCGAAGGCGGAAACTGCTGTGCTGAGAAGGTAAATAGCGTGGTTTTGACAATTACTCCGGTGACGTGTAAGCCTGCCATCTGCTGCTGGATCTGGATCTGGTTTCGTACGATGCAGGGACCACTACTGGTCATTTTCGCAACGGAACAAGGACTGTGTTTGTAAAACCGCTGACCAAGGGTTCTGGCGTTCGAGACTATACGGAAAAAGAAGTATAATACACGTATGCCATCATGATCATGGCTGTGTGCCATATATCCCCAGTGTCAGTCTGCCTGAGCACTACACTCTACAGTCTAGTTTATTCAATTATTGTGTCATGTGTGTGTCTGTATGAGTGTATCATATTTTTTCATAGTATGTTGCATTGTTGGTGGCTAATAGTAATACCACACGTTTTATGACCAGTCTCTGATGTTGCTCACAGTACACACTACTACTCACTCGAGTCACTGTACAGACACTGAGACAGATTAAATACTTGAGGCGAAACGAAACCGAAGGGAGAGTTGCTGGCGCGGAGCGAAAATACTCTCTCTCACTACTCTCACTCTCAGTCTCATTAGTCTCAAAAGCAAAAGACTGAAAAGTTATGCACAATCGAGTTTACCAGTTGTCGAAGGCTTAATTACTAAGAAGGGCCTTTTAATAAGTTAGATCGAGCATCGGCTGTGGGGAGAGAGAGAGAGGGACTGATAAAATTATACTTTTATAGTCAGTGCAGTACATTCATTATTTATTGTTTATTTTGATTCATCAGTTCATGACCATAATTCTAATTTCCCATGTTTACAGATGACAAATGTAATACAAATATTCTTGATTCTTACAACCTGACAACAGACATCATTCATTTCTCTGTTAAAACTAATAAAAGTTTGTGACATGTCTGTGTGCAGCTGGCTGATGCTGGCTTCTATCACATCCCTAGTGACCAGTCTCCTGATGCCACTCGCTGCTTTGCCTGTTACAAGGAACTGGACGGCTGGGAACCGGATGATGACCCATGGTGGGATTAGATGGTTCCACTTGCTAGTATTAGTAATAACATATAATCATAATGCTAAGTTAGTAAGTACTATAGCTGTACTGCTGCAATTGCGTAATGATAACACAGTTCATTTATGTACACAGCCACAGGCTTATTCAGTTATTGATTATGCTGATTGCAGCCATGACTAGTAAAAAGTTCTGGTTTCTGTAATTAATTAAGTGGGCATTGTTTCTGCAGTTCTGTAGACTATGCCAAAATGCACGTGACCTAGATCAGTAGATGCAGTCAGTGTCACTGTCACAGTTTCAAATGGTCTTCAAACTCAAAGACTGTCCATAAAAAGCAAAGAGTGCATTAAACCTGAACATCATTATTTGGTAAATTGTTAATTTTTGTTCACTACATTGCCTCTGTAGTCTGTAGAAGAAGACCATCAATGAATTGTGACCAAGCCCAAGCGTTCTGAATTATAATTAAAATCTGAAAGTTTGCTTTTTTATTGTTAGAATGGATATGGTGGATTATTACTGAAACAGTGAAAGTATAAGACTATTATTTACAATTAATATATAAAGTTCGTAAGTCCAATCTGACATAAAAATCTGAAACGAGAATGACTGTTACAGTGTTAGCATTCTAAGATAAAAGGTTCAAAATTTTGCTTATTTACATGCACAGTCACACAGTGCACAAAGGCAGTGGACTTGACACATTTGCTTCTTTACAATACATAATTTCATCAACAGCTGTATAATATATAATATATATAAACACAACCTGATGACAATAGATTATATTTATAACAGTATATATAATATAGTATAATCCCTTGAGCTGTGAGGAGATTATGCCATGATCTGTGCTTGTAACTGCCCAAATCTGTGAGTGTAACTGTAATGTCTGGTCTAGGATGTCTACACATGTTTTTGGCACTTTCACTTTCAGGTCTGAGCACAAGAAACACTCACCAACATGCGCATTCCTCAAACTGGGTGTCCCAGTGGAAGATCTGACTGTCCAGGAGCTGATCAAGCTGGAGATTAAGCGACAGATCTGCAAGATGGTCAGCACCTCTTTTCTTACCAATGAAATATAGATAGTAATAAGTAATGATAATACGCTAATGGTTTAAACTTCAATCTTGAATGACTGGAACGCTTCAGCCAGTCACACTTTTGTTGTGCCAACAATCACACTTTCTTTCTGTGGCTTGCCTTGTCTAGAGTCTATGGCTGATAATAATTTGCTTTACCAGATGGTGAGAAGATGTGCCTTTGGTGGAGTTTATGTGCCATGTGAGTTACTGAAAAACAATTCAGGTCTTTGTTGTTTTTGTCAGGGTGCAAAGTCAGATGTCAGAAAATATCAGTTTTGAAAGCTCAGCCAGGCCAGGGTGTGTGACATCGAATAAGGTCAATGTTAGTTCACTGCCTGTGTCAGTTTCTGGCTGCATTACTAGCTACCTGCTGTTCATATGCATGCAGGACTGACTACATTTCACAGCTTAGCATAATGTTGCGAAAGACAACACAGAAAACTCTGACTTGATTTTGTTCATTGTTGTGATGATAGTTCTGAACCAGCTTCTTCCACTAGCTCTAAGCCAGTTGGCAATAGGCTGCCTATGCAAGAAGGTAAAGAAACCAGCCAGGAATCTGTGAATATCAGCAAAAGGCTGAGAACTAACCAGGCACCGGTGAAAATTTTTGATTGCCACGGAGGGTCCCAAGCTGGAAGATGCTGAACGTAGTGCTGTTAGTGTTACTGTTATCTGTCAGGCTTGCACAGAATTCTGCAGTAGGCGTGAAAAGCTGAATTTCAACTACATAAATGCAAGACTGTTCTTTAAAAAAATTGGTGTCAGTGTGCCTAGCCTCATGGTTGGTTCAATGGTTTTACATTACGCATTTATTTTCAAGACATTGCTTTTGCTGTACTTGAGTTCTAAAGACTAAAATAGTCAAAAGTATTTGCAACCCCTGTATTATAATTTATAATTATATAAATTTATAATACCAGCTACTGGCTGACACATACATTAATACTGTAATGATGACTGCTAACACTTGCACAGATCTGTAATTTACTAAATATCTTGTAGAGAACATCATTTGTTTATTTATTTTGTTACTAATTGTATTCTTTTTGAAGTAGGTGGTGTGTTTTTGTAGTGTTAGTTCTTTGAACTTGCACAGATTATTCAATGTGTGCGTTTTTGTTTTTGCAGAAAAAGTTGTTTGACGCCAAAGCCAAGGAACTTCAGGAACAGAGTCGTGCAGTGCGTACAGAAATGGAATCATTCTTGGACAAATGTTAACCAGAAAAGAAAATACTATAAAAGTTTTACAGCACAGTGCAATCCACATACAGATCATGCTTTTATGTATTTTAAACAAGTCTCTTGTTTGTAGCTGAACTTTGGAGGGGCAGAGACACAGGGTCACAAATGTCTGCTGGAGCTATTCAACTGGCATTGCTGTCATTCCAAAGCTTCCTTCTGAACTAGTGTGATGTTGTTTTGCTGCCCTGCTGTGACCAAAAATCAGCTGACCTTGTTGTACATGTAGCTTCACTCAGGTGGGAAATCCCCAGTAACAATGGATGTATGATTACTTAGCATAGACTAAAGACGAAGTGAAGTCTTCAGTATAGTGCAGCTGTTCAAGGTCAAGGAGTACGTACAAAGTTGTGCTTAAAAACCTCACTTCAGTGTACATGCTGTTGTAGTTTGCGGATGATGCAGCTTCTTTGCTGGTCAGACTCTCAGGTGTCCCACTCCCAGGGTATCAAATGCCACAATTAATTAACTAATAAGGGAAATTTGTAAAGCGGCTACCCTGCGTCTCAAAGCACTGAACAAGTATAATCTAACACAAATAATGGACACAGAAATGGAATTTAACAAAAAGCTAACACATAATGTAGACATCAAAAAGGGTTCAAGCATAACTATGCGAAAGATGCACGCACACACACACACACACACACACACACACACACAACACACTCCTTACTCATCTGGCTGCAGACAACCAGTGCTGAGGTGGAAAGAACAGGTAGATAAATTTATATTATATGTATGTTATGTCTTCATTTCTCCTCCTCTGGTGTTTTTGGTCAAGGTCTTTGCCCCAATGTAACTATCATGGCTGACAGGGCGTAAAAAACACGCAACATTCCTGCCTGGTCTTTGTCTTTAGAGTGTCCTGCTGGCTTTGTGGCATTAAAGGCAGAGACAGTCACTTCCTCCAGTACCAAGTGAGATGGTTACCTTATTTTGCAACCTGGACTTCAAGCTCAAGCTGAATTTCTCGTTTCTAAGCATCCAGTTTCAAATATCCAGTCGTACATAGTAAATGTGGTTCTTGTAACTGGAAGAACAGGTCAAGACTATTATAATCATGATAATCAACAATTAATTATACTCAAACAGAACAGAGGATGATAATTATTATAAATATGCATTACGTTCACAGTTTTTTGTATGATATATATATATATTTATTTATTTTTACAGAAAATCAGTTATGTATGCTTTGAAGCAGATTACATTTTCATTATCATCCTCATGAATGCAAGCAAATCCTTCATACCAATACTTTTCCATCTGTTGCCTAAAAAAACACATACATATTCTAAAATGCTTTTGTTAGAGAAAACGGTATTAATTTACCCTGTGGTTCAGTGAAAGCAAGCAGCTGAACGCAGAGCTGCCTTTCTCTTTTATCCTTCTGTCTCAGCAAAATCTGTACACTTTTTACCATTTGCACCTTAATCATATGATTGAAGATTTTAGTCTTGTTTTGCTGTGGGGGGGGGGGGGGATTTTTAGAGATCAAATTTTAACTGGCCTGGAAACTGATGTTATGATTTTTTTAAAATTCTTACCATAGAAGCCAAAAAAGCTTAGCAGTAACTGAAGTGAGCAAGCTTTTCCAGCAAGTGGAGCTGGTTGGGGGGGGGGGGGGGGGGGGGGGGGGGGGGGGGGGGGGGGGGGGGGGGGGGGGGGGGGGGGGGGGGGGGGGGGGGGGGGGGGGGGGGGGGGGGGGGGTCCTTTTTCGTGCTTTTTTCACAGTGTGAAACCATCCCTGTTGGAATTTTATTGTTGGCTGTTTTGGTTCAGTTTATTGAGTGGTGATCATTAGCAGATTCTATAGTACATCCCCTATACAGTACTTCAATATCATTACATGTTTTTTTATATTTTATACACATCTTGTAAAGTTGTATTGTAACAATTGAAGGCTTCCACAGGTTACATCACATGTGTTGGCACTGTTATTATGGGCACATAGCAGACACCTCTACACACACTGGTTTAATGTGTTGTGGTTTGTTTGTCGACAGTGCCCAAGGACATAGTTCAAAATGCCTTAGTTATGTTTTGTTGACCTCACACCATATCAGAATGCCATCACTTGGAAGGTGGGGGAGTTATCATTAAACATGTCTCGTGTTTCTGTCTTGCTGTGTTGTCATACAGATGTAGCTGGTAAATGTAAATAACAACTGTAATAATAAACTATGAAGATGCTTGTATTTGGTGTTCAGATATTGTGTATGACTGCACACTTTGCAGGTTTGTAAAGAGTGAAGAGACTGCACGATGTTGATGTCACATAATTTCAGTTTTCATTCACTCAAGATGCACACACACATACTGTACACTTTCTTTCTTTTTCTCAACAATTTTTTATTTAAAATATTTAGAAAACAATATACAGCTTTCTGGGTTACAAAACCTTGTCATGCAGTTAGAAAAACATTTCAATAACGGGCCTAAATTTAATAACGGGTCTAATCCATTTCTTGCATGATTAAAACCCAAGTAGTTTAACACACACAACACGGCATGAAACTAAAGGAGACTAGGGTTTGAACAAAGCGACCCTGAACAGTGTTAAGATCAGATGCACAGATGACAAATTAGCATTAAAAACACTAGCCAGTTGGTTGAGGCTCTCCCATGCAATATTTGGGGCTTCACTTTTTGGGCCTTTAACAGCACTAAGGCACACACATCTGAGCACAGAACACTTGCCAGTGACAGATCTTCCATTGGAGACTGGCTTCAGCATTTATTGGGCTGTTAAAGGACCCAGGATTAATTCAAATTAACAGAAAAAAATATTGTCTCACAAACAGCATGCAACCACCTGGATGCGTTGAGAATGAAAATGGGGAAACATTATTTCTGGAAGTGGAATGGAATATTTAAAAGTGGAATGTTAATTTTAAAGATATGGACATCACATCAATTACTGTAATATGGCAGTTTTCTTTTTTGCATAACAACATTCATTCATAAAAATGCTGCAGCCAACTTTCATTCAAAACGAAAAAATAGTACATTTGCTACTCTTTTTTTTAATGGGTGAAAGTCACCTTACCAATATCATTAATAAACCTCATCAAGATTGCATTTAAACAGTATCCACAAAAATGACAACATTCAGGTTTTACAAAGTCTGGAAAAATCTCTTTTCCTTGAAAACCCATTTCAAACACTTCCATGAATAGGTCCATACGTAATGTTGCCAAACAAAGTCTGAACTCAACTGGTCAAGAAATTAGAACTTGTCAAGAAAGGTAATTTTTCTCTCTCAGCATGTTGATGCCGTTATGTTCTTCAAAGTCAGTGATAATCAACAAAACCTGAAAACTGACATGGGCATACCCAGTTCAAACAATGTCACTTAAAAATAAACGATGCTCCAAGAAAAAGCCACTATCCTTACAAGTTATACAACCTCCAAGAAAAACAACAAAAGTTTAATTTTCTTCCATAGACAGCTTCATTCATACCAACATTCATCATTACACAGACTTGTATAGTGTTCTTTTTATATTTTTTATGTGACTTGATGCAAAAAATACAATCATCAGGACTTGTGTACAAGTTTGTATACAGACTGTATGTAATTTGTGCATGCATGAAAGTGTGCATATGCCCAGCACTGACAAGAGAGATGCTAAATATTGTATTTACATATATGTACACATAATCAGTGGCCAATTAAAACCTTGCTACTCAAGTTTTGGGGGCTTTGAAAATTGTTGACACCTTCGAAGACCTAATTTGTACACCTGTGAACATCAAAGATCTACATATACTTTTATGGAATTTTTCCCCATAAACAAAATTATGCAGAAAACCCAAAATCATGTTTCTTAGCAAGCCATGATCAATGTGTAAGCAGACTTGAGAATCAAAACAGATTTATTCAGTTCCCAGTTTTATTCATATTGCAACACATTTGTGTAAACCTGCCAAACCTTACAAGTCTTATGAGGTTTTCAGCACCTGTCTGCAGTGTTCAGATAACAGAATACATCATCTACCTGTCACTTTTCTAATTACAAAGTAACAGGGAGTTGAGTAATGTTGACTTCACAGATGGGCTTGCTAGAATGATGCTGTACCATGTCCAAAAAAAATCAAAACCTTGTAAATTATTTCAGAGGAAAGGGACTCGCCTACTTCTTATAGAAAACTAACACTGACATTTTTCACAAACAATATTTGCAACAACATTCATGAACCACAAAAGGTCCTTGTGTTGCTAAATGTGTTTGAATAAATGCTGCTTCTCAAAAGTTAACACTGTATGTTACAAGGTTTTAATCGGTCACCAATGGTCATTTTTTTCTTGTGTACCATACAAGTGTTGTTTGTAAAGACATTTGATTTTTGATCAAAAAGCATTGGAAATGATTTGCTGTCCAAAAGCAGACGAGATTAAGTGTTAAATTCCCTATATGAATATGGAGAGCTTCACTGATCATCGCCATGTGACTATGTACAAAATGGCTGCAATTTGAGCCTTGGTCTATTTACAGGCACAAGTACAAAATCAATGTTAACTGTTGACAAATGCTAGAATGCTACCGATAAGATTCTTGGGTCATCAACAGTTACAAGCATTGCAAGTGACCAGGTTGCATCCTTGATTTGATGTTTTTGTTACAGTTCTGATTCAGATTCTTTGTGGCCTTCCAGTTTGATCTTGTCCAAGCTGCAAAACAATGAAACAAAACAGTTATTATCATACATTTGTAACTCTAAAAGATGATGAAGTGATGCTTAATGTCCTTGGATGTTGGCTGACATATTAGGGACAAGTTGAGACCAATGCCGAAGCATGGTTCAATAAATCTTTACATCCACGGAAGCTAGAAGGCTCATTAGGATGGACAGCCCAGGACTGCCACCTCGACTCTCACACAGCTCCTGAACCATGAAACTCTAAAAGTAACAGAACTGACAGTTTAAGCTAGAGCTGCCGAGTGAAGTGCACTGCACCTGAACGTTGGTGTAAAACCAGTCAGTTCTGAACAAACTGACCAAACATACTGATGCTATTTTCTGTCATGTAATACATTTAACATATACTGAACACCACAGGTGAAAAATCACCCATGATTTCATCACGTACATTTTGATACCTTGTCTAATTTTCTCATTACTTCCCTTGAAACTTCATGACTTTGTTCGCTATAAAGCATCACACATATTCACTGAAAATGGAGCATGTTTGTCACTAAATAAAATAGCAAAAGAACAATGAAGTTGTAGTATACCTAACCATACATCATGGGTACAACTGTAAGCACACCTTTACTTCAGACAGGAGACACAAAAATTACAGAATTTTAACAAGCATTACTGGGACGCTTGGACTCCTCAGACTTGCTGTTAATATTCGCAGCAACAGAATGCAAGCAACTCAGTGAGAGAAATCATACTCATCCACACCCCCCCCCCCCCCCAACACCACTAACCATGATCATCATAAAAGGACACACACTACAACTTACTCATCATCTGGTGACCTTTCCCTGAAATGCGGCACCTCACGAGGTGGTCCTCGCCTATCATCTGGTGGAGATCTACGCCTGTCAGGTGGTGGTCCTCGCCTGTCATCTGGCGGGGATCCATGCCTGTCAGGTGGTGGTCCTCTTCTGTCATCTGGCGGGGATCCACGCCTGTCAGGTGGTGGTCCTCGCCTGTCACCTGGCGGAGATCCACGCCTGTCAGGTGGTGGTCCTCTTCTGTCATCTGGCGGGGATCCACGCCTGTCAGGTGGTGGTCCTCGCCTGTCACCTGGCGGAGATCCACGCCTGTCAGGTGGTGGTCCTCTTCTGTCATCTGGTGGAGATCCATGTCTGTTGGGGGGTGGTCCTCGTCTGTCGTCACCACGGTAGCCATTTGGAGGTGGTCCCCGCCTTCCCTCTGGTGGGGGACCTCGCCGGTCATCTGGGCCTCTGCGGCGGTCATCAGGAGGTGGTCCTCTGCGATATTCCCCTTGGGGTGGTGGTCCTCGGCGTCCCTCGGGTGGTGGTCCACGTTTGTCATCCGGGTGTCTGCGGCGGTCATCCGGGGGCGGTCCTCTCCTGCAAAGTTCAGATTGACAGTTTACAACACTGAGTAGCTTCTCTTTCTGGGTAATTAACATAATAATCATGCAGTAACTGGAACAGAATAAGAATCAACAGCAACAAGTAAACACTCTCCGGAGGTGGTAAGATGAGTCAGTCAGGCATATTAATGTAAAAACAGCTTTATGAATAATAATCTAGCATTATGAACTGCACAAATCTATGTTTGTGGCACAGCTTAACAGGTTCAACTTGAAGTCTCATGCAGGCAAAGTTCTGAATACATGGACTGCTCGGACTAAAAACAATGAACGGAGTCATAAAAGATGAACTGAAAATGAAAGACAGTTCTTCTACCGTAGTCAAATTTCCAAACCCTTGAGCTTCCTATATTAACCCACTTGGCCCCCAGACAGCCGCTGCGTACCTTGGATACGAAATCCCTTGTGAAGGGAAGTAACTGTGTCAAATGATCCTGGTATAAACTTTAAAAATCAATAATAAATACCAAGCAAAAGTTTCAGCTCACTTCGTATGATTTCCCTGTTTGCGAATACAGTGTTCTTGTATATCCCACAGGTTTTTTCTTGTATATCCACTAAAAAATAAAAGCATAAAAAAAAAGAATCCCATAGTCAAGAAAAAGTCCGCCATCTGAATGCTTCAGAGGTTCTTGGGGGCCTACTGATGTACACCGAATTTAGCAAAAATTTCCCCAGTTTGAAGTGCTCGCAAAGATGAGCTTCCGTGAGTTTGCTTAAGGTGTTGCCCATGGTCAGTGCGATTGGAACCAAATTTGCAGTTCAATAATCTCAAAGGATGAAGTTCAGAGGCCATTGCTAACAGTAGGGGCCGCTTTGTTTATCTGTGGCATCTATCGCACGTCCACGCCTCCGCAACTTTGACACATTCACCAAGCATCTCTCAAACTTCGCCCGAACTTTGAACAAAGCGAACATCGCCGCCGAAGTGGTAAACCATAGCGGGAAATGAGGCCACAATCTGCGAGAATCCCGTTCCATTTGCATAAGCCGAGATGATAGTTATGGGAGCGTATGCTAGCGGCCGGCCTGGGGTTTTGCAGCGGTAAAAGAAAAACGAGCGGGTGGTAATGGTGGTCTGGGGACAAGTGGGTATTTTTTTTTATGAGTGTTACCTGTGGTACAGTTTATGTACCTTGTATTCGCATGCATGCCAGGTGACCGAGTTACTGTAGGCGACTCAGGTCTGTGTTGCTGTGCTTGTGTTCGTATTTCGAGCGCTAATTAATATGAACTCCCTGGTGTGTTGATTCCTATTTAAACTATTAAAGCAAAGCCATATGATGTGTTTTGTGAACACACCTTCCATCAGGAGGCCCTCTGCGTCGATCATCTGGTCTGCGGTGATCAGGGGGACGACGGTGGGGGTCACTGGGACCATGATGATAGCCTTGATTGTGGCGGCCGCCACGCCTGTCGGGCTTGTGTAGGTTCATCTGATAAATGAGGGATTTTTGTGTGTATAGTAAATTAGTAATAGTACAGTGCACAAACTTGCACACATGGAGTTTAAACTAATTCCACAAGTACAAGAGAATACTAACACTGACAACAAGGCATGTAAACAGAACGGATAATCTCTTCACCACTAGCAGAAATCATTTCCACTCCAATGAATCAAAATTAGCAATCAAAATTAAACAACAAGTACTAGACAGTAGTAGTACTAGATCTTCTTCTAATGTTGCTTTGCATCGACAGAGACCAAAAGGACTATTGGGAAAGGGGGCTCAGGACAGCCACCTCAACTTTCACATAGCTCCCAAGCTCTGAAATAGACCAACTAACCAAGCTCCGAAAAGTGAAAGAGACCAACTAACCAAACAATTTAAATACCTCAGTCAGACAGTATTATGCTCACTTGCCCCCCACTTTTCTCCTCAAGTTCACAGTAACCACATGCATTCAAATTTCAAGAGACTTATGCATGCTTTTCTGAAACTATTCAGAATTATTCAAGCTTGATGCTTACCTGTGAATAAGCCTCAGATCTGGGCATGACACTCTTATGTGGAGTGGTTCCTGACTTCAAGTCATGTCTGAAAGTGAAACAAACCTTGCAATTCACTGCCTTGGAACAATGGAAACTAGATCTAATTCTAAATAAAATGATTACACGATTATTAATAGGGTTATATAAAAAGACTGAATAAATAATACAATGTATTTCAATTATCATGGAACATTATACTTTTGAGAAATGCATACAAACTACAATTTGATTTATTTTATTTTAAATCAGACAGAGGTAAACTTTTTTTTAAAGCTAAAAAACTCAAACAAAAAACAGCACAGATTTAGGCTAAGTCATTAATTGTTTTTCCTAGCTGTTACATTTTTAGTTTTACAGTGTTAGTGTTACTGTTACTGTGTTAGAGAGACTCAAGTCTGATCATGAGGAAAAAAAAGAAAAAAAAGAAACACAACCTTTTAGCTGGTTTACTCAGTTGGCTCAGTCTCATAACGTCTTCACTTTCAAAACTCTATAAATTAGTCTATGAATATGAGCATAGTTATCCACAACTAGACCAGATCATGGTTAAACTGTACAAGACTGTTAACAGTGTTAACTGTATCATCTTAAATTTAAATGACTCATGTAGACTAAAAATGGTAACAAATTTAAAACTAATAAAAGGCAAGTAGTCTTTGCCCACTGTCTTGTCACGAGCGATCTTCAATGGCTGGTCAACGGATGACAACAGGTCTTCACACAGACTAGGCAGAGAGAGAGAAAAAAATTTAATAATCCTGTGTATATTTTATCGTTAAAAGCAACATTATCCACTGTCGACAGTTGTAATTGTATCTATTCATTCATATCATTTACTTACTATCAGTCCTGTAAAAGTACTCACAGTGTGAACATATTATGTGTGGGGTGCATGCCTGTATACACCTGTGTGTGTATATCAACAGGTCCAAGACCATGTCAAGTTGCCATGTCATTGGCGTGGGCTGTGTGTGTGGTCTGCTGCTGTGTGAATGAATGTGTGCGGGCTACATGTGTGTGTTATTTTGGTATCCGTTCGTCCCAACTTCCCCGGTTGTTACCGCAGTAGACATCATAAAATTGATTCCGTCATTCTGCCAGAAGCGCGCAAGGGTGCTGCAGGTTACAGCTACAACATGCCATACACTTACATATGTGCACTAGTGGCAAAAGGCCCTCGCCCGCCCAAATGGGGGGTCCGGATTTTTGACAGTAATAAAATCCGTTCAAACACCGTCTTGTTTGTTGCTGTGTGTGTGCCGTTCATAATTGAGTCAGTATTACAGTGGAAACAATATGAGCTCCAATCTGGAGCACGGTGTAGACGAGTCATATAATCTTGTTTTTTGAAATGTGAAAAGCGCCACGTATAATTCCAAACCTAGTCATATTGAAACGGACACGGTCTCACGGTGAGATGCTTTCAGAGGGTCTACCTTAGCAGCTCACGTACAATGACAGAATCAAAAAACATTACCCCAGCCACCGATTTGCACAGAGGAGATATCGCAGTACACAGTGCATATAAAAACGATTATCACTAAGTTTGTTTTGGAGTTAGAGGCTCCGAAATATACTGAGAAACGTTATGTGTGTTGCAATGTTTCACGACAGCATCCGCCAGACAATCTAGTGAAGAAAGGACACGATCTCTTTTGTCGAAACTTTACCCCAGTCACTTTACTCCAGTCACTGCATCAGGCGCCAATGTTTTATTTTACTGCCAAATGTATGGGTAGTTTTTAAAATATATTTTGGCCATTCTTCATAAAATTGTTGTAATAAATAACATTCAACAACGTATTAGATTATCAAAACAAGCAAAAGGAAAAAAAAAAAAAGTTTTTGCGCTTTTGCACTACTTCCAGTCAGCCATGTTATACATCCGGGTCATTTGCTTTTAGCACATGGCCGCATGGAAGAGACGTTCTGATATGCGAAAGGTGTGTGGTAATATTTTCGAATACCGTAACGTTCAACTTTATTTAAACGTTCATCAGGAGATTTAGTCAAATCTTCCGGTTATACAATGATATTTATGGAGTATGCCGAATCTTTTAAAAGTATCGGACTGTTAGCATACAGAGTGAGTTTTGGTGCTGTCGATCTAAAGTTTGTTCAGATGCTTTTGAAAGAAAAAAAATTAACTGAGTTTATTACAACATGGGTGTGCGTGTTGAAATCGTATATGTGCGACACGCACACGATTGGTTATCAGTAACAGTATATTCTGATCGGACTCTTTACATTTTTTGCTTGCGCTTAACGCAGTTCGTTTTGTTTAAAAACTACGTCTTCAAAAAAATCATCATATATGTAGACAATTCGAATTTTATGCTGGTTAAAAGTTGTCAAGTTAGATGTGAAACATTACAATTAAACATGAGCTTGTGGAAATAAGAAACGTTCGACATAATTCTATTGACATGCCTGTCTGCCTTCCAGAGTTCCTATAAAAGTCATGTGCCGATTTAATAGCATTATTCTTTGCGCTGTGATTTTTGGGGAATATTTATTATGATTTTGTTCTATTCTTATTATTAAGTCTTTCCACTTTTACAATTGATCACACTGTTCAACTATTTTTTTGTACGAGGCACCACTCCAGAGTTCAACATGACCAAGAAACGCATGAATGACAGGCTGGCGTGTGTTTTCCTGTGACAACCAAAAGCAGCAAAAGTAGAGTTGCACTCACTCTTACTTGCTCCATTTTCTCTTACAAAAAACACTTACTTGTTTGTTAAATAATAAGTATTATTTATTTGTTATGAAAAACAAAGTACCATGCCGTCTATTTAACATTATGCTATCCACTACAACAAAATTAATGCAGCAAAAACTGTTCACATGGAAATAGTTATGTGTCTTCATTTATACTCTGCTGTAATAAAAAGTTACTGATTTATCATTTTCATCAAGAAACAAACAGCACACTGTACATCCTGTTGAAACAGTAATGTTCAACATATTTCTTACATCATTTGCTGTTTATGTCAAGAAAGCTTAAATTTGAGAATTTACTGCATGATTAGCAGCACAGTGATGTGGGCTTGTTGTAATGTGTACTGTTTATGTTTCAAAATGTGTTGCTTTTTATTCATTTAAAATTTCAAGATTGGCTGTATGTTGAACGTTATATATTGCAACTATGCGTAGCATGCTGTCTCTGTGTGACACAGAACAACAACCATTCACTTGGTAATATTCATGTGGATCACATCGTGTGGTAAGGATCAGTTGGTGTCACGCTCACAGTTTGTACTGCATGCTTAGCAGCACAGGATGTGGGCTTGTTGTTATGGTACTGTTAAACATCTTGTCACAGAAATCACACTAAAGTTCCAAATTTCTCCAAGCAATGAAGAGCAGCCACTAGCCTCTCCCTTCATTGGTGGATGGACATTCACATCGTGTACATTCAAAAAATGCATTACTCACTTACATCCTGTCAACTTTATTTTCTAGTACCGCTGTCCTCTTTTCTTGTGCACCTTTTGGCACTAAGTCATATCATTATGTGCATATGCATGCTGGCATTTATGTATGTGTGATCTTCATCACCAAAGGCAAGATGAAACCATACAACTTTTTCAAGAGAAGGAATAAACATAATGTAGAGAAAATTAATGTTCATAGTCATACTGCAGGTTTTTATAAAAAGATAGTCACTCATGTAGAATCGCATGCGAGTGCAGTGAGTCTGCTCGAGAGTGGAGAACAGAGCTATATTAAAGCAATCATCATCATCGTGTGTGTGTGTGTGTGTGTGTGTGTGTGTGTGTGTGTGTGCATGCATGTGTACTTTACCAAGTCTATAAGGTCACTGAGGTTTTTCTCTATCTGCTGAGGAGGCAGGCGCCTCATCAGATCCAGGGCACAATCCAACTGCTGCTCTGTCTGAAAAAAATAAAACATTCAGCTGCAGTGTAAAGCTTTCTGGTAATAAAGTTCCCCAAAAGCAGAACCTTTTTTTCTTTCTTTCTCACTGTACCAAGACTTCCTTGTCAAGCAGTTATTACTTTCCCTAATTTCAGCAACACATGAGTGGTTTGACAGTTTACTCAAATATAATACAGAACTGAAACCTCCAATTTTATCCCAGGAAACCTGTTCAAGCAGTGTCAGCAACACAGTATGATTTGACAGATCATAATACAAGACTGAATCCTACTTCACCCCAGGGAACTTAAAACTCTTACAGCTAGTCTTACTCTTAGCTTGACTCTTCTGCTGGCCTCGATCTTTCCGATGTCAAATCAATCAGGATTAAGGATATCTGCCAATTGACTGTCAGTGTCATACATACACATCCATTACTTATCATGATAACAAACTGACTTTTCTTTTCTTTCTTTTCTTCTATTATAAACCAATTAAGACATGACAAATTCACCCTCATACAGGGCTGCAGAAACACACTCATCCTGACACCTGATATCCAGCACAAAAAAGCCCTCAGGCTAGACAAAACCCAAAACGACTAAGCCTAGGTGAGTCAGAATATTGCCTTCTGCCCAGATTTATCTGAATTTATACAACCCTGTGATCACCAGAGAAGAAACCTGAGCAGTGTTGTCTGCTGTCCAATACTGTCACCATTTTAAATAGGCTAGAAATACAAAAATGACGGTCAAATGACAAATGGAGAAGGAAAAAAATGTTTGTCATAAACTATTACTGGGATTCCTTTGGGCTAGTGGATTTTCATATTCACTAGTCTGGCTAGCTAGAGAGTTTTCAACTTCTGTTTGTCTGCTCACAGTTTAAAAAAACTTCAGTTAGAGCTTTGCAGACACACCCAACACAGTCATAGTCTGGAAACCTAGTATTCAGTGGTACAAAAAACTACAACTACTACAGCACTAAGTTTACTAACACCACTGCCACTGGAAAAATGACACAGTTTGTAATTCTACTCACAAGAAGCTCTGAATCACTGTCACTGATCTGACACAACAGCAACAGCAAGTAGGGAACAGAAACTTGAACAAGAGTTGCGTGTTAATAACACTTAACATGATACTAGGGTGCCAAGATCTGAGCGCGGACTTAAATGGGACAAGGAAGTTGGGACTCCCAAGTCTCAGGTAATCCAAACTCAAACATGAGCTATGTCAGCAATGAACTATGAAGTGGATCCAGTGCAAGGGTAAGTAAGTAAATTGGTGTTTTACGCCCAGTCAACCAGTGTGGTTATATCAGGGCGATACTAGGCAAGGGATGCCTACATATCCAACATCAGTGAAAACAGGTATTTATTTACCAGTCTAAGTTACTCCAAACGTAAGGAGAATAGACAAGGAAAATAATAACAGTAACACCAAGAACAAGGTAAATGTAATTCAAACAGCTCATGACGTCATGTGCTTCATGAGCAACAACTTGTCACATTTTTACACAATCTTATTCTAAGAATGTTACACTTCATTGGTGAGAAGATGTTTTTCTTTCCTCAGAAGTACTTCAATAGTAAATGGGCCCAACACTGCTGCGCAAAGTTTGCTGCGTTTACATATAATGTGAACTAAACCAGACTTTAATCAGAAATCTGACATCACTATCACTCCATGTACATCATCTGTCTGAATTTATGTTTTTTTGGGAAAAAAAACCCCCCCAAAAACCCAAAAAAAAACCCCAAAACTTTTTTTTTTTTTTTAAAAAAAAAAATTTTTTTTTAAAAAAAAAATTTAACCCCAGGGGGGGGGTTTTTGGGGTTTTAAAAAGGGAAAAAAAAAAAAGGGGGGGGGAAAATTCCCCCTTTTTTTTGGGCCCTTTTTTAAAAAAGGGTTTTTTTTCCCCCCCAAAAAAAAAATTAAAAAGGGGAAATTTTTTTTTAAAAAATTTTTTTTTTTTTTTGGGAAAAAGGGGGGGGAAAAAAAAAATTTTTTTTTTCCCCCCACAAAGGGGGGCCCCCCCTTTTTTTTTTTTGGGAAAAAAAAAAAAAAAACCCCCCCCCAAAAAAATTTCGTTTTTTGGTTCCCTTTCCCAAAGGGAAAAAAATTTCCCCCCCCAAAAATACCATTTTTTTAAAAACCCCTTTAAAAATTTTTTAAAACCCCCCAAAAAAAAAAAAAAACCAAAAAATTTTAAAAAAAAAAAAACTAAAAAATTTTTTTAAAAAAAAAACCCCGGGGCCCCCTTTTTTTCCCCCAAGGGGAAAAATTTTTTAACCTTTAAAGGCCCCCCGGGGGGGGAAAAAAAAAAAGGGAAAATTTTTTAAAAAAAATTTTTTTTCCCCTTTAAAAAAATTTTTTTTCCCCCCCCCCTTTTTCCCCCTTTCCCCCCCCCTTTTTTTTTTTTTCCCCCTTTTTGGGGGAAAAAAACCCCCCCTTTTTTCCCCCCCTTTTTTTAAAAAAAAGGGGTTTTTTTGGGAAAAAAATTCGGCTAAAAAAACCCCCCCAAATAAATCTTTTTTTTTTTTTTTTTCCCCCCCAAAAAACCGGTTTTGTCCCCCCAAAAAATTTAACCCCCCCCAAAAAATCCCCCTTTTTTTTGGGGTTTTTTTTTTCCCCCGGGGGGGTACGGGGGGGGAAAATTTTCCCCGGGGAAAAAAACCAAAAAAAAGGGGGGGGGGGCCCCCAAATGGGGAAAACCCCAATTGGGGGTTTTTTCCCCTTTTTCCCAAAAATTTTTTAAAAAATTTTAAAAATTTTTTTACTTTTTTTGGGCCAAAAAATTTTAAAAAAATTTGGGGGGGGCCCCAAAAAACCCGGTTTGAAAAAAAAAGGGGTAAAAAAAAGGGTTTGGGGGGGTTAAAAAAATTTTTTTAAAAGGGGAAATTTTTTTCCCAATTTTTGGGAAAGGGGGAAAAATTTTTTTGGGGGGTTTTCCCCGGGTTTTTAAAAAAAGCAAAAAGGGGTTTTGGGGGAAAAAACCCGGGAAGGAAAAAATTTTTTTTTAAATTTTAAAAATTTTTTTTTAAAAAATTTTTTTTGGGGGGGGGTTTGGGGGGGTTTTTGGGGAAAAAAAAATTTGGGGGAAAAATTTTAAGGGGGGGGAAAAAACCCTTTTTTTAAAAAAAAACCTTTTTTAAAAAAAAAAAAAGGGGGGAAAAAAATTTTGGGGGGGCCCCCCCCAAAAAAAAAATTTGGGAAAAAAAAAAAAAGGGGAAAAGGGGGGGTTAAAGGGTTTTTTTTTTTTTGGTTTTTTTAAAAAATTTTGTGGAAAAAAAAAGGTTTTTTTTTTTTTGGGGGGGAAAAAAAGGGGGGGGCCCTTTTTTTGGAAAAAAAAAATTTTGAAAAAACCCCTTTTTTAAAACCTTTAAAAAAAAAGGGGGAAAAATTTTTTAAAAAAGGGGGGGGGTTTTTTAAAAAAATTTTTTAAAAAAATTTTTAAAAAGGGGGTTTTTAAAAAAGGGGGAAAAAAGGGTTAAATTTTTTTTTTGGGGAAAACCCCAAAAAAAAAAAAAAAATTTTTTCCCTTTTTTTTAAAAACCCCAAACCAAAAAATTTTTTTTTAAAAAAATTTTTTTTAAAAAAAGTTTTTGGGAAAAAAAAAAAAAAAAATTTTTTTTTTAAACCCCGGGGGGTTTTTTTTTAAAAAAGGGGGAAAAACCCCGGGAAAGGGGGGAAAAACCCCCCGGGGGGAAAAAAAAAATTTTTTTGGGGGGAAAAAAATTTTTTAAAAAAGGGGAAAAAGGGGGTTTTTTCCCCCGGGGGGAAAAAGGGGGGGGGTTTTCCCTTAGTTTTTTTTTTTTTGGGGTTAAAAAAATTTTAAAATTTTTGGGGGGGGGGAAAACCCCCCCAAAAAATTAAAAATTTTTTTTTTGGGGGGGGGGGAAAATGGGAAAGAAAATTTTAAAAACCTTTGGGGGGGTTTTTTTTTTTTTTGGGGCCCCCCCTTTTTTTTTTTAAACCCCCAAAAAATTTTTAAAAAAAAAAAGGGGGGGAAAAAGGGTTTTTAAAAAGGGGGGAAAAAGGAAAGGGCATTTTAAAAATTTTAAAAAAAAAAAAAAAATTTAAAAAAATTTGGGTTTTTAAAATTTTGGGGCCTTTTTTTAAAAAATTTTTTTTTAACCCCCCGGAAAAGAAAAAATTTTTTTCCCTTTTTTTTTAAAACCCCAAAATTTTTTAAAATTTAAGGTTTAAAAAAATTTTTTTTTTGGGGAAAAAGGAATTTTTAAAACGGGGGTTAAAAAAAAAATTTGGGGGTTTTTTTTAAAACCGGGGAAAAAAAAAAAAAATTTTTTTTAAATTTTTTTTGGGGGGGGAAAAAAAAAAAAAAAAATTTTTTTAAATTACCCTTTAAAATTTTTTTTTTTTTTTTTAAAAAAATTTTTTTAAATTTTTTTCCACCAAAGGGAAAAAAAAAAATTTTGGGGTTTCAAAAAAAATTTTTTTTCCCCCAAAATTTTTAAAGGAAAAGGGGGGCCCCTTTTTAAAAAAAGGGTTAAAAAAAAAAAAAAATTTCCCATTTTTTTTTTGGGGGGGGGAAAATTA
>JABMCL010000556.1:0-10001 GCA_018857735.1 Alviniconcha marisindica | reverse complement strand
AGTTGATGTGCAGTTCAGTTGACACGGTAACTTTTACTGTCAGTTACGACACAGAGGGCGGTGGTGTTTTGTTTGTGTTTAAAGTTCAGTTCAGTTGACACGGTAAGTTAAGGTCAGTCAGTTAGTTAGTTACGCCACAGAAGGTGTTGTTGTTTGGTCTGTGTTTAAAGTTGAGTTTAGTTGACACGGTAAGTTACAGTCAGTTAGAAGGTGGTGGTGCTTTTGTTCGTGTTTAAAGTTCAGTTCAGTTGACACGGTAAGTTACAGTCTGTTAGTTACGCTACAGAAGGTGTTGTTTTGTTCGTGTTCAGTTGACACGGTAAGTTAAGAGCAGATCATTCTGTTTATAAGAACGACACAGAAGGTGGTGGTGTTTTGTTCGTGTTTAAATTTCAGTTCAGTTGACACGGTAAGTTAAGGTCAGTCAGTTAGTTACGCCACATAAGGTGGTGTCGTTTTGTTTGTGTTTAAAATTCAGTTCAGTTGACACGGTAAGTTACAGTCTGTTAGAAACTGGTGGTGTTTTGTTCCTGTTTAAACTTCAGTTCAGTTGACACGGTAAGTTACAGTCAGTTACGACACAGAGGGCGGTGGTGTTTTGTTTGTGTTTAACGGTCAGTTCAGTTGACACAGTAAGTTACAGTCAGTTAGTTAGTTATGCCACAGACGGTGGTGTCGTTTTGTTTGTGTTTAAAGTTCAGTTCAGTTGACACGGTAAGCTACAGTCAGTTACTCTACCGAAGGTGGTGTCGTTTTGTTTGTGTCTAAAGTTCAGTTCAGTTGACACGGTAAGTTACAGTCAGTTACAAGGTGGTGTCGTTTTGTTCGTGTTTAAAATTCAGTTCAGTTGACACGGTAAGTTACAGTCAGTTACGACACAGAGGGCGGTCGTGTTTTGTTTGTGTTTAACGTTCAGTTCAGTTGACACGGTAAGTTACAGTCAGTTACGCTACAGAAGGTGGTGTCGTTTCGTTTGTGTCTAAAGTTCAGTTCAGTTGACACGGTAAGTTACAGTCAGTTAGAAGGTGGTGTCGTTTTGTTCGTGTTTAATGTTCAGTTGACACGCTAAGTTACAGTCAGTTCGTTACGCTACAGAAGGTGGTGTCGTTTTGTACGTGTTTAAAGTTCAGTTGACACGGTAAGTTACAGTCAGTTAGTTAGTTAGTTCAGTGGACACGGTAAGTTACAGTCAGTTAGAAGGTGGTGGTGTTTTCTTTGTGTTTAAAGTTCAGTTCAGTTGACACGGTAAGTTACAGTCAGTTACGACACAGAAGGTGTGGTCGTTTTGTTAATGTTTAAAATTCAGTTCAGTTAACACGGTGAGTTACAGTCTGTTAGTTACGCTACAGAAGGTGATGTTGTTTTGTTTGTGTTTAATGTTCAGTTCAGTTGACATGGTAAGTTACAGTCAGTTAGTTAGTTAGTTACGCCACAGAAGGTGGTGTCGTCTTGTTCGTGTTTAACGTTCAGTTCAGTTGACACGGTAAGTTACAGTCTGTTAGTTACGCTACAGAAGGTGTTGTTGTTTTGTTTGTGTTTAAAGTTCAGTTCAGTTGACACGATAAATTACAGTCAGTCAGTTAGTAACGCCGCAATGCGTGTGTGCGTGAGTGTATGTGTGTGTTGGGGTGTGGAGAGGCGTGTGTGCGTCCGTGCGCGTGCGTGTGCCTGTCCTTAGAAAAGTTCCTCCAAATACGATTTGGCGCTGTATCAGTACCTTCACTATTATCAATATTAACCCCTTCACTTCCCCAGCCTGTAAAATTTCCAGGGTTGAAAAGTTCACGGTTACACGCTCGCATACAACAGAATATTTGACGGTCTTATAACAAATCTACTTTCAGTAGTGTTCATTTTGACAGAAATCCCTGATCACGTGAAAGGGGGAGAAAAAAAAGAAGAAGGCTTTAACGATTTACAATTTGGCACTTTTATCGGTCGTTTTTGGAGCGACGGCGCGCCTAGCAGGGCAGTGAATGGGTTAAACAGTGCTCACCAAAACACCGTTCCGCATTGCAGTAGTGATAAGCGTTCACCAGGCTGCTGCCTTCGCACTTTTTGGCGCCGCGGCCTGAAGGCCTTGGGTTTGTGCACGCGCGGGTCCTCGTGATGGTGTAGGTTCCCGCTCCGCACGTCTTGGAACACGATGTGGTCCGGATCACTGTCCACTCTGTCCATCCGCCGTGAACTACCACAGAAAGTGGTGTTGATCGGTTCGTTCGTGTTGAAAGTTCAGTACAGCTGACACGGTAAGTTAAGGTCGGTCAGTTATTAAGAACGCCACAGAAAGTGGTGTTGATTGGTTCGTTCGTGTTGAAAGTTCAGTACAGCTGACACGGTAAGTTAAGGTCGGTCAGTTATTAAGAACGCCACAGAAAGTGGTGTTGATTGGTTCGTTCGTGTTGAAAGTTCAGTACAGCTGACGCGGTAAGTTAAGGTCGGTCAGTTATTAAGAACGCCACAAAAAGTGGTGTTGATTGGTTCGTTCGTGTTGAAAGTTCAGTACAGCTGACACGGTAAGTTAAGGTCGGTCAGTTATTAAGAACGCCACAGAAAGTGGTGTTGATCGGTTCGTTCGTGTTGAAAGTTCAGTACAGTTGACACGGAAAGTTACGGTCGGTCAGTTATTAAGAACGCCACAGAAAGTGGTGTTGATCGGTTCGTTCGTGTTGAAAGTTCAGTACAGCTGACACGGTAAGTTAAGGTCGGTCAGTTATTAAGAACGCCACAGAAAGTGGTGTTGATTGGTTCGTTCGTGTTGAAAGTTCAGTACAGTTTACACGGTAAGTTAAGGTCGGTCAGTTATTAAGAACGCCACAGAAAGTGGTGTTGATCGGTTCGTTCGTGTTGAAAGTTCAGTACAGCTGACACGGGAAAATTAAGGTCGGTCAGTTATTAAGAACGCCACAGAAAGTGGTGTTGATCGGTTCGTTCGTGTTGAAAGTTCAGTACAGTTGACACGGTAAGTTACGGTCGGTCAGTTATTAAGAACGCCACAGAAAGTGGTGTTGATTGGTTCGTTCGTGTTGAAAGTTCAGTACAGTTGACACGGTAAGTTACGGTCGGTCAGTTATTAAGAACGCCACAGAAAGTGGTGTTGATTGGTTCGTTCGTGTTGAAAGTTCAGTACAGCTGACACGGTAAGTTAAGGTCGGTCAGTTATTAAATACGCCACAGGAAGTGGTGTTGATTGGTTCGTTCTTGTTTAAAGTTCAGTACAGCTGACACGGTAAGTTAAGTTCGGTCAGTTATTAAATACGCCACAGGAAGTGGTGTTGATTGGTTCGTTCTTGTTTAAAGTTCAGTACAGCTGACACGGTAAGTTAAGTTCGGTCAGTTATTAAATACGCCACAGGAAGTGGTGTTGATTGGTTCGTTCTTTTTTAAAGTTCAGTACAGCTGACACGGTAAGTTAAGGTCGGTCAGTTATTAAATACGCCACAGGAAGTGGTGTTGATTGATTTGTTCGTGGTTAAAGTTCAGTACAGTTGACACGGTCCAAACACGAAAAGGTTCAAACGAACGGTTATTTATTTTAACACGGACACACAGTATGCAAAACGTTTTTTGTGTTTGGATCTTGTTTTAGAACGCTAGCAGTCTTTCTGTTTCATTATGTTTTCTTTTTCTGTTTTCTTCTCCAGTTGACACGGTATGTTAAGGTCAGTCAGTTATTAAGGAGAGAAGGAGGACGGGAGAGAGGGGGGGGGGGGGGGACGGGAAAAGGGAGGGGGGGGGGGGGGGGGAGAGGGGAGGGGAGAGGGGGGAAAGAAGACAGAGGAGAGAGAGAGAGGGGGAGAGGAGGAGGGAGGAAGGAAGGAAAGAGAGGGAAGAAAAAGAGAAACGAAATAAAAGACAAAAGGGGAGAAGAAATTTAGGGAGAAGGAGGGGGGAAAGGGGAAGAGAGGAAGGGGAGGGGGGAGAGAGAAGGGGGGGAGAGAGATAGGGAGAGAGAGAGGAGGGGGAAAAGAAAAAGAGGGAAAGAGAAAAAGGGGGAGAAGAGAGGGGGTTTAGAGGGGGGAATAGGGAGAGAAAGAGGGGGGAGAGAGGGGGGAGAGGGGGAATGGGGAGAGAGAGAGAGGGGGGAGGGGAGTTAGGGGGAGATAAGGAGGGGAGAAAAAGGGAGGGGGAGGGGGAAAATAGAGAGATAGGGAGAAAAAGGGGAGGGGAGGGGGGGGAGAAAAATTAGGGAGGAGGGAGAAAAGGGAGAGGGGAGAGAGAGGGGGGGGGAGAGAGCCCCAGAGATAGGGAGAGGGGAGAATTGCTGGGGAGGGGAGGGGAGGGGGGGGAAATTTTAGAGAGATGGGTAGAGAGAAAAGTGGGAAAAGAAAGGGGAAAAAAGGGGAAAAAGAGAGAGAGAAAGAGGGGGGAGGGGAGAGGGGAGAGGAATGGAGAGAGGGGGGGGGAAAAGAGAAGAGAGTGGGGAGAGAGAGAGAGGGAGAGAGGGGATAGAGAGGGAGGAGAGAGAAAAAAGAGAGAGAGAGGGGGGGAGGAGATAGAGAGGAGAGAGAGAGGGGGGGGGGGAGAGATAAGGGGAGAGAGGGGGAGGGTAGAGAGATAGGGGAGAGAGAGGGGGGAGAGAGATAGAGAATGGGGAAGAAAAAAGGGGGAAGCGACGGGGAAAAAGGAGAGATGGGGGGGGGGAGAGGGAGAGAGAGAGAGCTCTAACTTACCGCAATTAGTGTATACCCAGCTGAAATAATAATGAATAGCGCAACGATTAATAAATAATAATCAGAGTAACTAACATCTGAAACAGAACGGGATCCACAGTGTTTCTGTACAATGGCTGTTAATTTCTTTTCTTGGTTATAAGCGTCTCATTCAACACTGTCTTTTGTCTTCATAGTAGTTGCTGATGCTCCGTCGAATCATTATGAATGTGTTTTGGTGTTCATGTTTTGTTTCAGGTTTATGAGGTGTTTAGTTGTCGTTTTTCCCCCCATCCAACTTCTCTTCTGTTCATGTGTTTATTCATTCACTATCAGCTGTCGTTCACCATTTATCTCTTGGTTTATTTTTTCACTCCCCCAAACCCCCCTTTCCCTTTCCTTTTTTTTGGAAATGGGGGGCGTAAACCCATTATTTCGGGGGGAAATTTTAATGGCCTCCCATAAATTTCTTAACTCTTTTTTAAATTTTCCCACGCCCCGCGGCGCGCGTGCGCGCACACACCCCACCCCCTCACACAAAAACCCCCACAACACACAAAACACACACCCCCCCCCCCACACCCAGCCACACACACACACCACACACCCCCACCACACACACCCAACCCCACCCCCCCCACACACAGGTAAAAAATATCCATTCATAAAAACCCATGCACATGCGGGGCCACACAAACACGCACTCGCACCCGCACGCACCACACACACAAAAACCCCCACCACCCCCCCCACACACCCACACACACACACACCACACACCCACACACACACACACACACCACAACACAAACACACACACACCCACACACCCCCACAGGTAACCCCCAACCTTTAATACATCCCATGCACATCCCGGCCACACACCCCGGCACTCGAAACCGCACACACACACACACACCACACAACAAAAACCACACACACCCAAAACACACACACACACACACACACACCACACACACACACACACCCCACACAAAAACCACACACACACACACACACACACCACACACACACACACACACACACAGGAAAACACCTATCCATCAAGCATCCCCAAGGGCACAGGGCCCCCAACAAAGCACTCCCACACACACACACACAACACACCCCCACACACACCCCCCACACACACACACACACAAACACACACACAACCCCCCACACACAACACAAACACACACTTTCAAAAAACACCCCCACACACAACACACACACACACCACACACACACCACCCCCCCACACACACACCCACAAAACCCCAAAACACCTATCCATCCATACATAAACATGCACTGCGCGCCACCCACGCACTGGGCACACGCCGCACGAGAGACAGACAAAACAGACAGACAGACAGACAGAGACAGACAGCCCAAACAAAAACAGACGAAAATTATTTTGGGTTCATTCTCCTAAAAAACCGGGGTCAAAATTGTGACTAGAGGGAAAAAATTAAAAGGTAAATTTTTTAATCTTTATTTGGAAATGAAAGCTTGACTTTTTTAAAAATATAAGAAATAAATTGAAAGGTGGGTTTTTTGGGTTAAATTTTGCATTATGTTAGTCATAGGTCAGTGTCTCGCGTGTTACAGAAGACACCAGAAATGCTTTAATTGATTTCGGCTCATTGGTCATTTGACCTTCCCTTTTTTATTTAAAAAATATTTCCTAATTAAAAAAAGGAATATCTGCCCTTTCTACTTTTTTTTTTTTTTTTTCTTCTTCTTTTTTGCCCTTTCCCTTTAACGATTTTGGGTTTTAAAAAATGTTTTTCTTCGAAGTACAGACATGAACGAAATAGATTACACATTTCTTTTCCTTAGTTTTTTCTTTTTTTTTTCCCCCCAAAGTAATTTGGGGGGGGGGGGGGGGGGGGGGGGGGGGGGGGGGGGGGGGGGGGAAACTTAACCCTTGGTCTGAACCTATATATAAATAACATGTAAAGAGGGAAAATTTGTTTCTTGCTTTCTAAAGTTAATAAAAAATCGACTTAATTAGAAATCTGTCTCACATGTTTTTTGGGGAAATCCACAAGTAAAAAAGGATATAAAAATAACAACTTGAACCTTTGACCAAAAAACTTAATAAACAAGTGTACTCATTAAAAATTAAAAAGCAATGTTCTTTCCACATTTTCTTGATTAGAACCGGTATTGCCCCCTGCTTTAGATATCTGATAGCCAAGAGTGGCAGCAATCTAGTCCACGGGGCCCCAACCTACTTTGCCCTGTGAAAAAGCAAAAAAATCTTTTCAGGGGTGTCTTACCCTGTCTTGTGTGATGTACCATCAAAAAATTTTGGGTTCAAAAGTTTCAGTATTTCTGGAAAATCTAGTAGAAACGATTTTTGGCTTTGACCTTTTAACCTGCAAAATGATATTTTTTTGAATGATAAGGCTGATGATTATCATCACCATATTTAAATTTACCCATCAGAGATATTGTCCGGGAAAAAAATTAAATGAAGTTCCAAAAACCCTTTATTTTGACCTTGACCTTGAATACAGCAAAGCAACCTTTTCACAAGGCACTCCAGTTTTTGAAAATGAAATGTCAAACTAAGTTGGTCGCCCCCCAAAAAAACAGCAGTTCAGAACATATAAAGAAATATCATATTTGATTGTTTTGAACCGAAATTCAGTTACTGTGACCTTTTACCTTGAAGATAGAAAACCCCATTTTTTCGCATATGACCCTCTGGCTTATACTGATGCTCACCTTTCTGGGTTTTGGGTTTCAAATGGTTTCCCCAAAAACATTAAAATGAAACTTTTTTAAACCCTTTGGCCGGGCCCCATGACCTTGAAACCCCAGCAGTCCAAAATTTTTACTGGGACTTTTTTGCTTAAAGATGATCTACCCCAAAAATTTAGTTTTGGTTTTCAAAAGATCACGGGTTTTGAACTAATAAAAGAAAAGGGAGAAACTGTCCCTTTTTGATTATATAAACCCCACTTGACCTTGACCTTGAAGATAGAATTCCATTTTTTGCATGACATTCCCGGGTCATGGGGGACCCAAAACCAAAGGGGTTTCAAAAGATTGAAAAAAAACACTCAGCCGAGTGGGAAAAAATAGTGCACGAGCGTTAACCCCCCACCCCCGAAAAACAACCCAGTGCTTTTCCCCTTTTTTAGTAAAATAATACACCACACACAGCGCAAAAAGAGGTCAAAACGTTGCGGGCCCCAAATCGCTGACGTGGACTGGTACGTTAGGGTAAGTCCCAAAGTCAAAGGTAAAACAAAAAATAAATTTTTTTTGGGGCTTGCACTTTCAAACCCTTTTTAAAAAAAAAACCACTTTAACCCCCCTGAAGAAAAGACCAAAAAATTTTTTTTTCGTATTACTTTTTTTTTCATCAAAAAAAGCATTAAAAAAAAGGTGAAATGGCGGTTTTCTACTAAGCTGTGAAAAAAACCAGTTTTTTTTGTTTTCCCCTTTGTGAACAAAATCACATTACCGTGTACACACTCAGAAACACCCCCCCGGTAACGTGCGAGAAAACTGAAATTATCTTTCCTTTGTTTGGAGCTGGTTTAAAAGCAAGCAAACAAAAACAATAAATACATTTGTATGTAAGAAATGGGCCCCCTTCTTTTTTCATGAAACCCGTTTTTATTCAATCGTGAACGATTCCAAGGAAATTTTGCGGTCAGCTAACCTTTCCCCAAAACCCTGGGCCAAAAAGGGGGCCATGAACATGTCGCATTTTTACCCCAAAAAAAGGGTCAAGCCAAGAAATAATGATGCATTTTCCCCCTTTTGGCATTTTCCCCTTATTTCTCCAAACACATTACATAAAATAAGGGGATTTAAAAGTTTCTTTTTAGTTTAATTTTTATTTCTCGGGAAAGGGCCCCCTTTTTGGGTCCATTTTTCGGGAATGACCCAATAAATTCACACACACATATCCCACCCCCCATAATAAAGGGCCCCCCCTCCAGGGTTTTAAAACACAAACCCCCACAACCAAAAAAACCCAAACCCACACCCCAACAACCCCACATGCATAAAACCCCCCCTAAATAAACCCCCCGAAATATACCACACACCAAACCCAACCCCCAAAACCACACACACACACAAAACACACACACACACACACACACACACACACACACCACGCCCCCACCCCACACCACCCCCGCACCCCCCCTCGCACACGCGCGTCCCCCCCACACACCCTCGGGGGGCGGGGATGCTCGGGTTAGAGCGCCGGATGTGATTAAAAGGTCGGGGGTTCGAATCCCGAAGGAGGGGGGGAAAATTTTTCTTCTCCAGGGTCGATTTCTGTGCTGACTTTTATTTGGGTTTCCTTTCCCCCCCCGTGTTACCAAAATAACTAAAAGACCCCGGTCATTCCCAAAGTGCAGGGGGAAATTTTCACTAAACACAAACTACCCTTACTATGGTTTTTGCTAATGACATTATGGTTTATGGTGCCCGGGCGCCGAGACGGCTGCAGTTTTTTGTGCACCACCCTTTAAAATCCCACTTCGGTGGATTTTAAAAAAAAAAAAAAAAAAACCCACTACAAACACACTCATTTAGAACCACATGCGAGCGCAGTGGTCTGCTAAAGAAGCGGAGAATAGCGCTGTATGCGATCAAAAAAAAGAAAAAAAAAAAAAACACTCACACCGGACCAAAGGGAAAACACATCCCCTTCCCGACCAGGTCTGTCCAAAAACAGCGGCCAGCAGTAATTGGATTGCATACTTACTTGGTGCATCTCCCCATCCCCCGAACCCACAGTTCGTTTGGTGTGTATTTATAGCATCTGTGACGGAACAGTCATTTCATTATGTCAAACAATCAAACATATTTTTTTTTATTTTTTACATCGACATGATATTAGTCCCTCCCAAAAAACAACAACAACAAAACATATAATTATTATTTATACTAATTTTCCCCAAAAACTATGAAAATCGTTTGACAATATTGGGGCGCTCAGTAACCAAAAAATCTCTTCTCTTACGTTGTTAACATTTAAAATCCTATCCATTTTTTTTGAAATGACCCCGTGGTAATGGGTTCAACGTATGTTTTAACAGACGGATATTTTTACAAACCCTCCAATTCTGTGAATATTTTGTGTTCCATGAATTTAGACTAAATTGTAGATTCTCTTGCTTATTTTTACAAACGTGCCCATTTTGAAAATTTTGTGTTCCATGTTTATTTAGACGTAACTTGTAGATTACTCTTGCTAATTTTTTCAAACAGTGTTCCAGTATTTAGACGTAAATTGTAGATTTTCTCTTTCTATATTTTTTCAAACATGTTTCCCGATTTAACGTAACTTGTAGAATTTGCATTTTT
>JABMCL010000473.1:5000-10138 GCA_018857735.1 Alviniconcha marisindica | reverse complement strand
GGCTGGCGCACACACAAATGTTTGTTCAACAAATTGAAATTACCCTAAACAAACTTTCATGACAACGGTTAAAAGACTTTAAAAAACTTACATGTACACGTTCCTAAACTCGGGTTCTCAACAAAAGGAATAAAATTTCCCTTTTTCCCAAAGTATCCACTTAAAAGAAACATACATAAAAAATTTAAAAAAAGCTGTTGCACCCCCGGCGGCTGTAACATAATTTCCCCTTGGCCTTAATGTCGATAATTATGTCTTCTTTGCAAATTTTCAGATGCGATACGTAAAAATTGTTAAACGCATGTTCGTGTCGTTTGTAAAAAGGGCCCTTCCCCTATGGGCGTTTCAGCGAAGCGGTTTGTAGAAAAAGCGTTTTGTAATTTTCGCCAAAAGTCGGAAAAGGTCGCAGCGCATTCCCAGGCCGTTTCTGGTAGGCGTTGCTTCACGCTGTGTATAACAGTGGAAGTTGGCCTAAAAACAGTAAAAATGCCAATACTGTTGCGTTAAAAAAATTACCGGGAAAAGGGGGTGGGGGGGAAAAAAAGGTTTTTGCGTCGTTTTTGGCTGACCAGAAGATCGAGAGTTGTAGAAAAAAATGCTTTTTGGGGGCACCCATAGACGAGCAACGGTTATTGCTTTTTTCCAGACCATTTGACTACGGGAAAATCCAAAGTTTGGGAGTTAAAAATTTGAAAAATTTATGTCACCGCCTCCATTGTGAAAAATACCCACCAGTAAAAACAGCCAAGGGACTTAAGCGATGCCCGGGGGAAAAGTCGGGAGTTTCAACCCCCCCTGAATCGCCCCCTAAAGGCCCGATGAAAAAGGCCGGGAAAAAATTTTCAGAAGAAGCGTTTGAAAAAAAATGAGAAAGGGTCTGTCCTGTGTAGTGTGTGCGTGCGTGCTGAAAGGAGGGGTTGTGGTGGTGGTGGTGGGGTGGGGTGGTGGTGGTGGTTGTGTGTGTGTGGTGTGTGTGTGTTGGTTGGGGTGTGTGTGGGGTGTGTATGGTGTGTTGGGGGTGTATATGTGGTGTGGTGTGTGTGTGTGTGTGTGTGGGGTGTTGTGTGGGTGTGTGAATTTTTGGCGTGGTGTGTGGTGTGTGGGTGGTGGTGTGGTGTGTGTGTGTGTGTGGGTTTTGGGAAATTCAATCGCGGTTATCAGCCAACTACCCCGGGTTGTTTTTTTCCAGCAATTTCTCTATTTTAAAACCCGAATTTTAAATTTTAGCGTAGCAGCTTAGTTTTAAAACAAAATAAAAAAAGAATAAATTATATCCTCTGAAAGAACTTTGCTTGAAAGCTATTTAATGTAAACATTTTCCCGATTTGGGGTACGGCATGTACATAAAACAACTGTTTAAACAAATGGAAATTACCCTAAACCATAGTTTATTAACGGCAAAGACACATATACACGTCACCAATCCTGCACCCCCAAAAAAACACCCCCCCCAAAACACACACCCAACCCACCCAAAACCCAAACCCAAAAAAAACCACACACCACACACCCCCCCACACACACAACCCCACACAAAACACACACACACCCCCCAACAAACGGCGCGTGCACACACACACACACACCACACAAAAACACAACACAAAAACACACACACACACACACCCCCAACATACACACACACAACACACGCGGCCACACACGAACACACACACACCCCCACACACACACACACACACACACACACACACACACACTCTAACCACCCTCACACACAGACACACACACACACAAAACCCCAACCACCACACACACACACACACCAAACACACCACACACACACCTCTAAACCACCCTCAACCCAAACCAAACACACAACACACACACACACACACATATCACGCACCCCCACTTGCACACACACACACACACACACAACACAAACACACACACACACACACACACACACACACACACACACGACACACACCACCCACCACCACACAACAAAACCACACACACACACACACACACACACACACACACACACACAAACATACACCCCCACACACAAACACACCACCACCCCCTCCCCCCCGGCGGAATGAAGGGACCACTTCAAAGGGACTGATTTTTCACTTTCGTTCTGGAACGTTTACCTGGCGAGACACTTGGTGATCCTTAATCTGCGTGCGGCATCAGCCTAGCCTTTTGTGCTGATCGGTCTGGGGTCGTTCAGTGGTGTTAAAAAAAGGTTTTGAGTTTCATTTAGTTCAGGCAAGGGTTCGAGTGGGACCGAGAAAAAAAACTATTTTGGGAGGTTTAAAACTCGTTGGTCGAAAAAACACAAAGTGTTTCCCTTTTTTTGGTTTTTTTTGTTTTGGATTGAGATGATATGGCTAATTCAGTTTTTGTTTAAAACAAAATTTTTCATGTTAGTTGGAAGAATAGGTGAGGGGTTACCATACACAAATCGCGTCTTTTTTACAGATTATCAATTTTATTTGGGGGGAAAAAAAAAAACACGCAGTTTGATTTTTTTTTTGTTGTTGTTGTTTTTTTTTTTTTTTTTTTATCTCTTTTTTTTTTTTTTTTTTTTTTTCAACGCAAAAAACATTAACAACAGCTAAAAGGTGAGAAAAAGGGGGGGGGGGGGGGGGGGGGGGGGGGGGGGAAAAAAACTCACCACAACCCAAACCCACAGCAACCCCGGACAAGTGCTTTTTGCACCCCCTAACCCCACCTAACTTTTTTTTCTTTTTTTTTATTTTTTTCTTCTCTTTTTCCCCTCTCTCTCTCTCCCCTCTCTCTCTCCCCTCTCCCCTCTCTCTCTCTCTCTTTTCTGTTTTTGGTGTGTGGGGGTGTGTTTTTTTTTTATTGTGTTGTGTGTGTGTGTGTGTGTTTTTGTGTTTGTGTGTGTGTGTTTTTTCAATGTTCCCAAAACACATAATTGTGGGGGTTTTTTTGGGGGAAATATTCTCCATCATTACAATATTCCCCCCGCTACTCTTTTCAGCGTTTTTTTATATGTTTTTTCTTTCCCCATGTACATCCCCCCCACTATCCCCCCCTTTCCAAATTGAACCATATACACAATTTTCTTTTTTAAAAGCTTTGTAAATTTTAAACATATCAGGCCTGAGCGTTTTTCAAATATCATGGACAAAGGGGGGGGCATTTAGTCTTTTTGTACACCCCAACACATTTCGCTTTTAATTAATATAAATTTTTTCTTTTTAGTTTTGATTTTCCCGCGGTTATGCTGCTTTACCCCGGAAAAAATTTTCCAAGAACAGTTAAATGGGTCAGAATGTCAAAAGGGGGAAAAGGGTCAGAGAGCGGGAGGGGAAGGGGGGGAAGCAAAAAAGGGTAAAGTTAGAGAGGGGGAGAAAAAGGGGGCAAAAAAGGCCCAAACAAAAAACCATAGGTGTCTCATCGGGGTTTTTAAAAAAAATTTTATGAAAAGATTCACAAATGAATTTTTATTAAAAAGTTTTAAAAATCATTACGTTATTGGATGGTACACGGATACTTGCTGCTGATAAAAAGGTTAAAGTCAAAGTGGCCCACGTACGAAAAAAAATTTAAACCACAAAAACTCAACAACCCAAAAACCCGAATAAGCAGTGAAATTTTAAATAATAATAATAATCCCCAACTTTTAGGGAAAAATTAAAATTTTTAACTTACGTACTGAAATTGGGAACCTGGCAAAAAAATCCCGGGGGTTAAAAAAAAACAAAACAAACGACAGAAACCCCCAAAAAAAACCAACGAATAAAACGGCTTTCCGGTTGGAAAAACGGCTGCACAGCCGGGTGGATCGCAAAAGGAGGGCCACACTCTGGATTACCATCCCAATCTAACATTAACAAAAAATTACAAAAAAATATTACAGCTATAGTAAAGAAAAAGGGAAACGAAATTTAAATGATTTGGGGGGGAGCGTGCCATTCTTTCTTTTTTTCTTTCTTTTTTTTCTTTTCTTTCCTTCATAAAAATTTAGAAACTGATCGGGAACCGGGAAAAAAAACAGTTGTAACAGGGGAAAGATTTCCCCGGGGAAAAAAACCATGACATTTGCAAAAAAAAGCCCCCTTAAGCTTAAAAGGGAAATATTAGGATATAGTATAAACAGGAAACGTAATAAAATGATTTAAATGATTTTTTTCTTTGATGTTGTTGTCTTCCCCCAAATTTTAAAACGATCGGAAATTTGGAAAAAAAAGCAGTTGTCACAGCGTAGATACCCAGGGGAAAGGCCCAAACCCCACTTTCATCTCAAAAAAAGCCCCCGAAAACTAAAAGTTCATTTTTTTTTGGAAAACTATCTTAGTCTTACTGTTAAATTCCCTCTCCGGAGTTGGAGGCGATGTACTCACCAGATTTTGGACGGGGGAAGTGGGCGCCGCTTTGCTGAACAGACATTAAACCCTTTGCTGACCAGACAGCCCACGGGAACCAAAAGGGGTTTGCAGCCCAACAGCTTCTTTTTTCAGAAAAACGGCAGTGCTCGCGGAAAAAAAAATTTTTTCCAAATGGGGTTAATAGGGGATTTTTTTTTCCCCTTCGGCCCTTTTGTTATGTTTGGGGAAAAAAACCCCCGTCGTCGGGAAAAAAAGGGGACCGATCAGAATGAAAAACCCTTGTTTGTCTGTAATGTTACGTGTGGCAACGGGGGGTTTGATATACCGTGAAATAATAGTATTTGCTCGCTGGACGGGGCCCGGTTTTAATGGTCTGTCTGGACTAATCAGAACCGTTTCGTTTGGTACACTCCTTAGTAAAATCCGGTACACTCCTCAGTAACAGCACTGCAACTTTTGACTGGTGGGCCCTTCTTTCAACAAAGTTCCCTCCCCCCCCCCCCCCCCCCCCCCCCCCCCCCCCCCCCCCCCCCCCCCCCAAAACCCCGCCCCAAACCAAATTTCCGCAGTTAAATTGGAAACGAAAAGATTAGTGCTTTTTTCAAAAAGAATTGGGTTTAAAAAAACCACTAACATTTTTGAAAGAAACAAAAATTTAAAAAGAAGAAAAAAAAAAAAAGAAAAAAAAAAGAAAAAAGAAAAAGGTAACAACTAAAACCCAAGACTTTTCGAACCCCACGGGGTTAAAAAGACGTGACTCGACAGACCACTGAGGTTACAGACGTGCCCGACAGACCACTAAATTTACGG
>JABMCL010002651.1:0-10321 GCA_018857735.1 Alviniconcha marisindica | reverse complement strand
AAGACTGCTTCCTTTTATGATGTTTAATATGACTGATTGCCAGTTGTAACACTGATCATTCCATACCCATATTTTTTTCAAGGGGATAAAAAACAAATGACAAAAAGGAAAGGGGGGGGGGGGGGGGAAAATTCAGCACAAAAATCAGGAGAGTTCAGACTCACCTGTTGGTCCTGCAGAGTTCTGAAGTTAGGGATGGCACCAGGACTGGCCATTGACCCACTTGTTTCTGCTGACCCTGATAGGGACATAGAGGTGCTGCAGGCTACCATACTATCTCTGGACTCTCTCTCACCCCCACTGATCTCAGTCCTCCTTCCCTCTCCACCCTGTCCACTACTGGGGCTGGTCTCCCCATAGCCATCTCTTGTCTCTCTGACAGCAGTGTTGGCTGACAATGAGGGGCTACCTGCTCTCCACTGAACCTGTCGCTGTAACCACAAATATGAGCCATCCTGACTGTCTTCTGCCTCTTGTGATCTCTCCCATACATTTCTTGAACCACGTGCATACTGGGCAGAGCGAAGCTGCTGGGGTGGACAGCGACTGAAGGGTGGTCGCTTTTCAGTGGATGAAGATGTTGTGACTTTGCCCGTGAAAGCTGCTGCAGGAGGGAACAAGGCCGTCTCTGTTGATCTCTGCACTCTGTCAGTATCTGGAACTGTACAAAGAACATCATCAATTGACTTCAGTAATACTCATTGGCAGAAACACTCTTTCACCCTCTGTATCTGGACCTGTACAAACAGAAGCATGCTTCATTTATTAATCCTAAGACATGCAACACAATAACACAACCATTTTAGTTTGAGCAGCCCTGGAATTATGTGGAAAGGGTGTTGTTAGCATACTGAAAGGGGTGGTGGGGAGGGGGGTGTTACAAAAAATACAGTAATTCATACTGATGAAATCTAATGCTTTTGAAAACAATCAGCAAATGATTGTTTATGCTCTTCCTTTCGCTCTCAGTCACAGCCCTTCCCTCCCTGCCTTCAAAACTAGCCTTAAAACTTACCTCTTCAAGCAGCATTTTGACCAGCAATAGCTTTTCTGCAGCACAAACCTTGAACTCTCTCTCTTTACCCCAACTCTTCTAACCCTTTCCTTCAAACTAGTCTTTAAACCCCCCCCTGTCCTTCTCAGCCATGTGTGTGAGTGGGCACATGTGCATGTGCTCTTTATTGGCATTGTGTGTGCACACGATCCTATGTGTGTGTGCATGCATGTGCGAGTGATCTTGTGTGCATGTGTTTTTGCCCTGCTTTGTATGAAAATGTTTGTTAATTTTTGCATGCTTTGTATGCTTGCATACCACTAATTTGTATAATTATGGGTATTTGCGCATTGCATGTTTTTCTTTAAGTTGTAAAGCACTTTGGGTTTCTGAAAGCTCTCTACAAGTTCCCTATGATTATTATTTAAAATAACAACAAACAAAAACACCTCAGGACAATCAAACTGTCAAAAGCAAAAGCACATTTCAATCTTCTCATTAGACTCATATAAAGTATATAAATCTTTTCTGAAGTCAATTCACAACACCAATCCTTACACAAACATAAAACAAAACATAGACACACACACAAACATCAAACAAATTTTCAGAGTTAGTCCCTTCAGTATTATCCCTGTTAAAAGAGTACAACAGGCTAGGACATGCTGGTATCATCGACTATCCTGTCTAATTTATTGATACCAGATTAAAGAAAAATATAAAAAAGAAATGGACAAAAAAAAATTTTTTTGAAGTGAATGATATAGATGCATAATGGCAAATACCTAGCTGCTCAAAACAAGAGCACTATGTCCAGTTACAGCCCTAAAAAGAAAGATGCCAACACAAATCAAAGCTTGTGTCATCAGTGGATATCACTGGTGAAACCTTTTCAGTCTCTGGAATAACTGGCACAAAATTTTGGGTTTTGTACAATCTTATTTTGTTGCACAGCTTAGTGTGCTGAACTCATAGTAAACAAATGCCACAATTTGTGGCCTACAGCAGCAATATCTGTGTTTGAGCTTTTTCATGTGATAAAAATTAACAATTTGGGCAACACTCAGCCAGTATGAAAATGTTTCATAATTTTCTGAAAAAAGTCAGGAGAATGAACCATTAGCAGAAAAATAACAAGACAAAAACAGTTTTGAATCTTGCATAGAAAGTATTCAGCTGGTTAATAATTGTGAGGGAGTAAGACCTTGAAAGAGGAGTGTGATGGACCTATGCCTGACTGGCATACCAGCAATTTGCTTAATCCCATGCCAAGTGCCAAGCAAGTTACCTCTAGTGAACCATTCCTCCTTCTTTTCTCTGAACTTAATCTCCACTCTCAGCCTGGCCTGGAGTCATTTCTATATTATTCTTTTCAGCAACTGGCTTTTACGTTTTATTTGATAGTATACTTCAGATCATTGGTAATCTGTGGCTTGTTATTAGCAAACAGTTTGATGGTCTTACACTTTTACAGGGAATGATCATATCTTCATAAAACGTGATGTAGCAGGACTCATTTGTGTATGGGTGTATGGTGGGAGCCTATAAGTGTGGTGGATGCAAATGGTGGGTAGATGGGTCCACAAGTGTGGTGGATGTATTTGATGTGGTTGAAAAAAATATTCTGTTGAAATATACAGCTCGACAGAATTCATTACGAAAGTGTGTGTGGAGTGGGGAGGAGGAGGGGTTGTGTTAGGTGTTTATACAATTATTTGCATAAGATGCATTCTGTGATGATAATCTCACAAGTGATAATATTGTTATGATTAACATGGACTGTACTACATTATGATTAATAATAATATTAATAATGTACTCTTTAATGTGCAATTTATCTAAATTGCAGCACATAGCCCATTACAAAGCAAAGAACCAAAACACAGTCCAAACTTCTGCGAGGGCTGAACACACACATACGCACTCACTCACTCACTCACTCACTCACTCACTCACTCACTCACACTCACACACACACACACACACACACACACAGAGTCAATAGGATAGCTTGAAGAGGTGAGATTTCAGAGATGATTTGAAAGATGTGGGGTTTGTATCTAAATTGGGAAGGGAGACTGTTCCGACAGACGTGCAGAAAAAGAAAAAGATCTCGACCAAAAATGAGTGTATGCACACAGACGGAAGACAAAGAATGGAAGTATCAGGAGAGCACTGCTGGTGGGCTGGTTTATAAACTTTTGGGAGTTCAGTCAAACAGACACGAAGGGTTGAGGCAGTTGTAGCATTGAGAAACAAATTTGCACTGTATTCATGCAAGATGAAGAGATATGGTCAATTTTGGCAACTCTCAGAACAAGACGAGCAGCATTGTTTTGATCTTTTTTTTTATAGTTTGTTTAAGAGATACTGAGGACAGCCAGACAGGAGAGAATAGCAGTAGTCAAGGCATGAAAGAACAAAGGCACAGACAAGAATTTGTGTGGCATCTGTAGACAGAAGACGACTGATGGAACTAATGCAGCAGAGTTCAGATTGGAGTCTCCAATAGAGATGTGAGTTTTCACAGTCAAGTGACAATCAAGTGTAACACCAAGGTTTTTGACAGTCAGACATGGGAACAGATGCACTACATATAGTCATAGAGTCTGGGGAGGAGGAAGAGAGAGACCTAGACTTTCTACCTAAGGATACAATCATTGCTTTGGCCTTGTCTTTATTGAGTTTAAGTTTGTTCACTGTCATCCATGTTTTGACATTTTTTAATTTCTCTGGGGGGGAGGAGATCTGGGATTTAAAGGGGGGGGCCCGAAATTTTCTGGGTTGAGAACCAGGGGCATAGTGGTGAAGGACAGGTGCTTTTCAATGATAGTAGAAAGAGCTGTGTAAAGGATGAGTACAGATCCTTGCAGGACACTGAATGAGATTGGAGCTGGCTCAGAGGTGTGGCAATGGATACTGACAGACAAGAGTGTGGTTTGTAAGGTAGGATGAAAACTATTCAAAAGCCATGTCTTGTATTCTGAAATCATGGTGAAGTCAGTGGAGTAATATGCTACAGTCTATAAAACTATTGCATCGAACGATGCTGACAAGCCCAAAAGAGTGCGCAAAGAAGCATTTCCATCATCTAAAGAGAGGAGAAAGTCATTAACTATTTTCAGAAGTGCAGCTTTGGTGTTATGTGAAGGTCAATAAACAGACTCAAAGTGACAGTTGGGGTTGTTTGCAGAGAGATGTTCAGAGCTGAGAAGAAAGAAAAAAATTCAATGATTAACTTATTCCATTTGTTAGGTTCTCCTTGATAAAAATTAAAAGAGTGATTAACTGTTCAGCTAACCTCATTTTCCTAAATCTGCCCACATCACTCCTTTACTGTATTGTATTCACACCCACCCACACCCACTCATGTGCGCGCGCGCACACACACACACACACACACACACCACACATTGGTACAATGAGAAGCAAATGACAGATCAGTCTGCAGAAGAGAAGAGATGGGTTTTCCGTTTTGACTTAAAAGAAGAGAGTGAAGACGAATGCCTGACAGAGAGAGGAAGAGATTTTAAGTTCACAGGCCAGGAGAAAAATTAATGCCTGAAAGAGAGAGGAAGAGTTTTAAGATCACAGGTATGATGTATTGAAAAGAGTGAAGATGAACACCTGACAGAGAGAGCAAGAGTTCACTACTTCACAGGGCCGATGTATTGAAAGGCTCTCTCCCCCAGGGTCCTTCTGCTCATCCTAGGAATATGGAAGTTTTGAGTATCTGAGGGTGAGCAGAGAGAGGGAGAAGGAGAGTAGATAAGAAGCAACTCAGAGAGGTATGGAGGAGCTGTACCAGACACAATGTGGAAGCAGAGGAGACCCATTTTGTATTGAATCTGGCTGCTGATTGGTATAGTCAGTGGAGATTGTAAGGCATGATGTGGGCAGATTTAGGAGCTTTGAAGATGAGGTGAGCTCTTGAAACTTGGCCAGCAGAGATAGGTGCTGAGCCTCAGGAGCATTTTCATGTGCTTTTATGACACAGCAGGGACGCCATAGGTTACACTGCAGAGGGAAAAAAGGGGGCCCGGGGAAAATTTAAAAATTTTTTTTTTTTTTTAAAAAATTTTCCCCGGGCCCCCGGGGCCCTTTTTTCCCCCCCGGGGGGGGTTAAAAAACCCCCTTTTTCCCCAAAATTTCCCCCCTTTTTTTATTTTAAAAAAAAACCCAAATTTTTTTTTTTAAAACCTTTTTTCCCCCCAAAAAAAAAAACCCCCCCGTTTTAAAATTTTTTTTTGGGGGGGTTTAAAACCCCAAAAAGGGTTTTAAATTTTTCCCCTTTTTTTCCCCCCCCCCCGGGGGGCCCAAAACCCTTTTTCCTTAAAAAAAAGGGGGGGGGGGGGGGAATTTAAAACAACCCCTTTTTTAAAAAGGGTTTTCCCCTTTTTTTTTCCCCCCTTTTTTCAATAAAATTCCCCAAAAAAACCTTTTCCCCCCTTTTAATTTAAAAAACCCCCCCCCCCTTTTTTTTTTTCCCCCCCGGGGGGTTTTTTTTTAAAAAAACGGCCCCCCCCTTTTTGCGGGCCCCCTTTTTAAAAACCCCCGGTTTTTTTTGGGGTTTTTTAGGGGGGGGGGGGGGGCCCTTTGGGGGGGGGGGGAAAAAAAAAACCCTTTTAAATTTTTCCAAGGGGCCCCCAAAAAATAAAACCCTTTTTTTTTTTTGGGGGGGCCCCCCCTGGCCCCCCAAGGGCCCCCCCCCTTCCTTTAAAAAACCCCCCCCTTTTTTTCCCCCAAAAAATTAAATTTTTTTCCCCCCCGGGGGGGCCCCCCCCCTTTTCCCAAAAAAAGGGGGTTTCCCCTTTTCCCCCCCAAATACCGGCAATTTTTTTTTTTTTTAAAACCCCCCCCTTTTTTCCCCTTTCCCCCCTTGGGGGAAAAAAAATTTTTTTCCCGCAAATTTTCCCCCTTTTTTTTTTTTTTTTCCCCCCAACCCAAAAAAATTAAAAAAAAAACCCCCCCCCCCTTTTCCCCCCAAAAAATTTTTTTTTTAAAAAAAGGGCCCAAAAAAATTTTTTTTTTAAAAAAAAAAGTTTTTTTAAAATTGGTTTTCCCCCTCCTTTTTCCTTTTTTTTTTTTCCCCCCTTTTTAAAAAGGGGGGGCCCCCTTTTTTTTTGGGGGGGCCCCCCTTTGGAGCCCTTTAAATTTGGGGGGGTTTTTTTTCCTTTGTCCGGGTACGGGCCCGGGGGAAATTTCTCTCCCCCGGGAAGGGAATTTTGCCCCTTTTGTCAGGGTTCTCCCTTTTTTAAAACCATCATACCTGGGATTTTAAAAAACTTTTCCTTTCAACATTCATTTTCCCTTTGAAAACAGGGGCCCTGTTTCCCCCTCTTCACTGTTTTACCCCCAACCCCGGAAAAACCCCATTTTCTTTTTCTGCAGACTGCTGTTTTGTTTCTCATTTTCCAAATTGGGGTTTGGGGGGGGCCCCGGCGAAGGGGGGTGGGGGGGGTTTAAAAACCAAAAGGGGGTAAAATTGGGGTTTTAAAAATGGGTTGCGGGTTTTCACCTTTTTTTTTTAAAGGGCCAAAAGGAAAATTTTCTTAAATTTTTTTTTTTTCCCGGTTTAAAAATCTCCGGGCCCCCAATTTAACAGTCTGTTTTTGTTCCCTCCCCGGCCCCTTTGAAAATAGTTTGATTTTCTTTTTAGATGATGGAAATGTTTCGCCCCTTTTTGGGGCTTGTCGAAGTTCGATCTGAAACTGTAAAACCCCTGACCCCTGTTTCGGGAAAAAAGGCGGCGGTTTTTTTCCACCATTTTCCCCCCTCGGTCGTCGATACCACCCTCTGGAGCCCAATTTTTCATGCCTGGGGATCGCTTTTTTCCGTTTTTCTTTTCTTTGGCATCGGAGGGTTCTCGGCTCCAAAATTGCCCCCTATCCCCATTTTGCCCCCTTTAAAACCTTTTGTGCCCAAAAACATGGTTTTTAAATAAAAACCAAACTCAATAAAAAAAGGCCCAAAGCGGGTTGTACCCTTGGGTGAAAGTCTGGGTCTCCTCCCCCCCCAGCCCTTTTGTAATGGTGCATCTTTTCCCCTTTCTGTGAAAAACCGGGCAGATTGTCACTTGACTGTGTCACATCTCTTTTGGGGTAATCTAAACTCTGCTGCATTTTTTGGTTTTCCCAAGATGCCCACAAAGGTCCTTTGTTTTTTCTGCCTTGTCTGATTTTTTGTCTCGCCTTTTTTAAACAAACTAAAAAAAAAAGACCCTTTTTTTTCTGGGTTGAAAAATTGTTTTTCCATTTGGTCTGAAATTTTTTTCTCAATGTTTGCCTCCCCCCTTGGCGGACTAAATTTTCCCAAAAAGAAAACCCAACCCTTTTTGATATTCCTTCTTTTTTCCCGTCTGTTTTGCCCTCATTTTGTCAAAAGATCCCCACTGCCCATTCTCCCTTCAAAAATTGATGCGGAAACACCAACACTTTCAAATCTCTCAAAATCTCAAAGCAACCGCCCGTGGGGTTGTGTGGTTTGGGGTTGGGGGAAGGGGGGAAGGGGGAGGAGGGGGGGGGGGGGGGGGGGGGAAAAAAAAAAAAAAATGGTTTGAAATTCCCCCCCCCCCCCCCCCCCCCCCCCCCCCCCCCCTGCAAAATTTGGCCCTTTTTTTTTCTTTTTTTAATCAAAGTCCCGTTTTAGAAAACCACTTGGTCCAATTTTTTTTAATCAAATGTAGTACAGTCCATGTTAATTTTTTTGGGGTTTCATCCAAAGCTCTTATCTTTGTATAAACACCTCCAAATTTCCCCCTCCCCCAACTTTTCGAATAAGGGCTTTTTTCAACTTTTTTCCCAAAAATCCCACCCCCGGGGAACCCCACCTTTTCATCCACCACCCCCCAAAACCCCCCGGCCCGCAACACCCGTTTTATAAAATTGATCTTTCCCCTGTAAAATGAAACCATCAAATTTGTTTGAAAAACAACCCGGGTTCCAAGATCTGGTATACTATCAAATGGGGGAAAAAGCCGGTTGCTGGAATTTAAAAAAGGGACCCCGGGCCCGGGCTGAAAGGGGAGTTTAAGTTCAAAAAAAGAAGGGGGAAGGGTTCCAAAAACGTTTGGCCGGCAGGGGAAAAACCAAACTGGTATGAGGGGGGCCCAAGGCCCAATCCCCCCTTTTAATTTTACCCCCTCCAAATTAAAAAATTTTTTTAAATGAAGTTCCCCTTTTTTGGTCGACGCAAGGGGTTCAATTTTTTCTTATGTTTTAAAGGCTAAATTTCCCCTTGCCGGGTAAAACCCACAAAATTTTGCGTTGGACGGGGTTTTTTCGAGTTCAGCACATAACTTTGAAAAAAAAATAAAAAAGAAAAAACCCCAAAATTTTGTAGTTTTCCCGAGACTAAAAGGTTTCACCAGTGATAATGATGAAAAAGTTTTGATTTGTGTTGGCCTTTTTTTTTGGGTGAACTGGCATGGTTTTTGGAGAAACTAGGTTTTTGCCTTTAAATCCATCTTTCATTCACTTAAAAAATTTTTTTCCATTTTTTTTTTAATTTTTTTAATTCTGGTATCAAAAAATTAGACAGGAAGTCGTGATACCCTTTGGGGAAAGGGATAATACTGAAGGGTCTCTGAAAAGTTTGATTTTGGGGTTGTGTCTATGTTTTTTTTTAATTTTTGAAGGTTGGTGTTGTAAAGGTTTCAGAAAAAATTTTTTAAGGGTTAATGAAAAGTGTTTTTTCTTTTAATTTGTTTCCCTGGGTTTTTTGGGTTTTTTTCATAGGGCTTGAAATTTTCCAAAACCCCCAAAGGGTTTTTAAATTTTGGAAAAACTTGCCAAGCCTCCCATTTTCAAATTAGGGGTTGGGCCTGCATGTTCAAACTTTTTCCCTAAAAAGGGGGAAAAACACTTAAAAGATCACCCACTTGCATACACACACGGGGGAAAAGGGGACCACAATAATAAAAACACATGCCTTCCCCATAAAATGGGAAAAGGGGGGGGGGGGGGTTAAAAGGGGACTAGTTTGAAGGCAAGGGTTAGAAGAGTTGTGATAAAGAGAGGGGTTCAAGGTTTGTGCTGCAGAAAAGCTATTGCTGGTCAAAATGCTGCTTGAAGAGGTAAGTTTTAAGGCTAGTTTTGAAGGCAGGGAGGGAAGGGCTGTGACTGAGAGCGAAAGGAAGAGCATAAACAATCATTTGCTGATTGTTTTCAAAAGCATTAGATTTCATCAGTATGAATTACTGTATTTTTTGTAACACCCCCCTCCCCACCACCCCTTTCAGTATGCTAACAACACCCTTTCCACATAATTCCAGGGCTGCTCAAACTAAAATGGTTGTGTTATTGTGTTGCATGTCTTAGGATTAATAAATGAAGCATGCTTCTGTTTGTACAGGTCCAGATACAGAGGGTGAAAGAGTGTTTCTGCCAATGAGTATTACTGAAGTCAATTGATGATGTTCTTTGTACAGTTCCAGATACTGACAGAGTGCAGAGATCAACAGAGACGGCCTTGTTCCCTCCTGCAGCAGCTTTCACGGGCAAAGTCACAACATCTTCATCCACTGAAAAGCGACCACCCTTCAGTCGCTGTCCACCCCAGCAGCTTCGCTCTGCCCAGTATGCACGTGGTTCAAGAAATGTATGGGAGAGATCACAAGAGGCAGAAGACAGTCAGGATGGCTCATATTTGTGGTTACAGCGACAGGTTCAGTGGAGAGCAGGTAGCCCCTCATTGTCAGCCAACACTGCTGTCAGAGAGACAAGAGATGGCTATGGGGAGACCAGCCCCAGTAGTGGACAGGGTGGAGAGGGAAGGAGGACTGAGATCAGTGGGGGTGAGAGAGAGTCCAGAGATAGTATGGTAGCCTGCAGCACCTCTATGTCCCTATCAGGGTCAGCAGAAACAAGTGGGTCAATGGCCAGTCCTGGTGCCATCCCTAACTTCAGAACTCTGCAGGACCAACAGGTGAGTCTGAACCCCCTGATTTTTTATTAACCCCCCCCCCCCCCCCCCTTCCCTTTTTGTCATTTGTTTTTTATCCCCTTGAAAAAAATATGGGTATGGAATGATCAGTGTTACAACTGGCAATCAGTCATATTAAACATCATAAAAGGAAGCAGTCTTCTAAGAACATGTTTTTGCCAAAAGGTGGAACATTGGAAGAGATAAAAATAACAAAATCATGAGGATGAGAGGATGTACATGCCAGTGAGAGTTACTGATGAAGGCAACAAACAGTAAGAAAACAACATACCAAGAGCTAGATGTGACACAAATATTTTGGAACTGAAAAAGTAAACCATAAAAGTGCCCCACAATGCAAGGGTATTATTCAGTTAATGAGAGCAATAGCACACACATAAAGTT
>JABMCL010000436.1:507500-522809 GCA_018857735.1 Alviniconcha marisindica | reverse complement strand
ACATACAGTTATTACAACAGTAGACCTGGTGTGTTTTGTTGCCTGCCTGTGTGTGTAGTTGTGGTGTGCCTGTGCCTGAGACATCAGTGAGTTGAGTTTGCAACAATGCAAGTGCCTGTTGTCTGCTTCCAGTGACCAGATGTATTTTTATTTTTTCTTCTTCTTTATTTACCCTGCGCGCATCACACACCAAGTCAAATAATTGTCAGCAGTGACAGGTCACCTATATAGAATATAGAGAGAGAGAGAGAGAGAGAGAGAGAGAGAGAGAGAGAGAGATGTGCCGCTCTTCATCTTGATCCCTTAGGTGGCCACAGCCAGGTCGTTGCTTACACTGCCACTCTAAGGGTCTGATACGGGAGGAAAAACAAAAACAAAACAACAAACCCTGTTGCATTTTGCGACTTCAAAATCTCAGTTTTGAAACCGTCTGCGGCTTGTTCTCCCCGGCTTTTGTGGCACTGTGTTTGTGTGTAAATAAATGCATTAATCCGTGACAACCCGGCGAAATGGTTCTATTTGCTTTACTATTGCGTAAAACTGTGTTCGATCCATGCTCGAATTTTCGCTTCAAAACCACCCCGTCCAGCCAGCAACCGAGCTTGCAATCGAAGGTAAACACAAGGCTGAGGAACGACCGGAAACGAAGCTTTTTTATAATCTCTAAACAAATTAAAAATTATTAGTTGCAGCCTGAAAACCAATATATGTGTACCATCCATGCTAAAGCAGATATTTATGTTTAAAATACAAGTCGTCAAAATTAATATTTTGTTTGAGTTCGGACTTAAAGCTTGTAAAAAAAGAAAAAGGCTTAATGAGGATAGCGGCGTCACCTCGCAACTGCAAATGGCGGCTGTGTACATAGACTACGGGCTCTACGCGAGTTCCGACCAAAAACATTCTGGAACTTGAAGTTGAATAAAAACTGAGCGACGATCTCACTGGAAAGGCAGCGCATGCATCCAGATGTACATGTTTAGAGCTTCCCAAAACAGTTCGCCCATGTTTGACAGGCGCTCGGCCAGGTCAACCGGCGTATCAGTTGACCGGCCGGCAGGGCCAGACCTTGTTTTGTTTAGTGCCAGACACTCTTGTTGTATGGACAAAAGGGCATCTGGAACCAGGATCCTAGTTGGTTGGCAATCGCTTACCTTGGGTTCCATCCACAGCAACCATATTCCCCTTCTTCCTCTGGTGACGTTACTATCTCTACCACGTTCAGTGGCTCAGACGCCTTCTCTGCCTCTTTTTTGTCCATAGTGGCTGCCACCGAGGACACCTCACCTGCTGAACACAAAAGAATCGGAGAGAAGGAAGCGCAGAACACACACTTTCGAAAGCCTAAAGGGGGGGAGCGTTGTCACCACATGGATGTGCAAGGCTTCGGGTGAGGCTGTGAATAGTCGCCGGTGTCAGTGTTAATGATCACGATCGCGTACAAGTTATTGATTATGTAGTCCGTGTCAGAGTTCGGTGTGTTACGGGAAAACTAAAATAACCCAGCATGTACTAGGAGACCAGATGAACGTATTTGGCTACTGCTGACTGATTTGGAATAGGAGAGGCACACAGTTTCATGTGTAGGTGTTGTGTCAATAAGAGTTAGTACAATATGTCCAGCTCTTATATTGGCTGTTAGTCGGACCGAAAGTGTAATGGGGCGAACTAGGATTCTAACTGTTTCAATAATTACTAGAAAGGGGTTTAGGGGGGCAGGAGCTCCTATAGGAAGAAGACTAGCAATAACTGAAGTTGGGTTAAAAAAGATTCCTGAAATAATTAGAGAGAGTCATAAAGGTAAGCCCAGTGACAAAGAAATAGCTAAATGTCTTGTTGGTCTAAAAACATATGGAACTAAACCACTTAAGTTTATAAAAACTAGAAACAGAAACAATGCAGTAACTAAATTTATAAAGCCCCCAAGATTCAGGCCAAAAGAGCGAAAGATTTGAGCTCTCGCAGTTACTTTAAAAATATTAACAAAACCCATTCATCGAGGATAAGTTACCCAGAAATTTGAACTAAAAATCAAAATCCTAGCTAATCTAAATACTCATATTAATACATATTTAGACATAAAAACTTGATTATTATCATCAAAGGAAGAAAAAATATCCACAAGCATTCTTTTATCAATTTCATTTATTTTCTAGAATTCTTGCTTTTTTTGAAGTTATGCAAGCGAAAGAATTCTTTTTAGTTCATCAAATTAGTACAGAAACAGTTAGCACAGCAGTTCAGAAAAGTAAAAATAATAGGATTCAATTTAGGGGTGACAATTGAGGCATATAAAGAATACTAAGATTTAAAGTAGTAACTTAAGGCTGACAACCTTATATTATATTTTAACTAATTCTTTAGCTTATTCAGAAACATGGACTACCCACTCCATAAAATTTTCAAGGGGGATGGCTTCTAAAACAATAGGCATAAATGAATGATTAGCTCCACAAATTTCTGAACATTGACCGTAAAACACACCGGGATATTTTACATAAAATCTTAATTGATTTAGGCGTCCCGGAATAGCGTCAGCTTTTACTCCTAAAGAGGGAATAGCTCAAGAGTGAATTACATCTGCTGATGTTACTAGAATCCGCACATCCGTTTGAGTTGGTAAGACTACACGATGATCAACGTCTAATAAACGAAAATCTCCAGGGTTCAGTTCGTCAGTGGGAACTATGTATGAATCAAACTCAATATTTAAGAAATCTGAGTATTCATAACTTCAATATCATTGATGGCCAATTGTTTTAACGGTTAGCCCACAGTCCCCCACCTCATCTAATAAATAAAGCAAACGCAAGGAAGGTAGGGCTAAAAAAACTAAGATAACAGCAGGGATGATTGTTCAGATGGTTTCAATTTCTTGTCCCTCTACAAGAGATCGACAAGTGTATTTATTCAAAATTAATGATACGGCAGCATATGTCACTAATCTTATAACTATTACTAAAATTAGTATTGCATGATCATGGAAAAAAATTAACTCTTCTATTAAAGGAGACGCAGCGTCTTGGAATCCTCATTGTCCTCATAAACTCATATCTTAAAAATTATTCTAGGTTAGCGTGAGAAATTACACACCCTAGTTAGCAACTAAAGCACCTGTTTCACTAGCATTATGGAAGTCTCTAGGAAGGATGTTATCTCATTCTAAGGCGGTACTTAGATGAGTACTTCAAACAACGCTTCGTTGTGACACTAATGCTTCCCACACAATTACTATAAAATATAATACCGCTACAAAAGAAATCATAGATCCAATAGAGGAAATTACATTTCATTTTGTGTAGCAATCAGGGTAATCTGAGTATCGTCGAGGTATTCCTCTTAACCCTAGGAAGTGTTGAGGGAAGAAAGTAATATTTACTCCAATAAACATGATGTAAAAATGGGCTTTTGTTCAACGAGAATGAAGTGTTACTCCTCTTATTAGTGGGAATCAGTAATTAAAGGCTGCAAATAAGGCAAAGACTGCCCCCATTGACAGAACATAATGGAAGTGAGCTACAACGTAGTAAGTGTCATGCATCATAATATCTAAAGAACAATTAGAAAGTACAATTCCAGTTAACCCACCTACGGTGAATAAGAAAATAAACCCTAAGGCTCAAAGTATAGGAGTTTCATATTTAATTTTTGATCCATGAATTGTAGCAAGTCAACTAAAAACCTTAATTCCAGTTGGAACAGCAATAATTATAGTGGCTGCTGTAAAATAGGCTCGAGTATCTACATCCATACCTACTGTAAACATGTGATGAGCTCATACAATGAAACCTAATAGACCAATTGCCATCATTGCGTAAATTATCCCAAGTGTACCAAAAGTTTCTTTTTTAGCTGAATAATGTCTAACAATATGAGAAATCATTCCGAAACCAGGAAGAATTAAAATATAAACTTCTGGGTGTCCAAAGAATCAGAATAGATGTTGGTATAAAATTGGATCACCACCTCCGGCTGGGTCAAAGAAAGCAGTGTTAAAATTTCGATCTGTTAAAAGCATTGTAATAGCACCTGCTAAAACAGGCAAAGAAAGTAATAGTAGCACAGCAGTAATTTTTACAGACCAAACGAATAGAGGAAGCCGTTCAAATTGTATTCCACGTCATCGTATATTAATAATAGTTGTAATAAAATTCACAGCTCCTAAAATAGAAGAGGCACCTGCTAAGTGTAAAGAAAAAATTGCTAAATCAACTGATCCACCGGCGTGAGCCAAATTACCTGCTAAAGGAGGGTAAACTGTTCATCCTGTCCCCGCTCCTCTTTCTACAGCTGCTGAAGAAAGAAGTAATAAAAGAGCAGGAGGCAAAAGTCAGAAACTTATATTATTAAGACGAGGAAAGGCCATGTCAGGAGCACCTAACATTAAGGGTACTAATCAATTTCCAAATCCTCCAATCATCATAGGTATTACTAAGAAAAAAATTATTACAAAAGCATGTGCAGTAACAATAACATTATAAAGTTGATCATCACCTAATAATGCTCCGGGCTGTCCTAATTCAGCTCGAATCAAAAGACTTAAGGCTGTACCAACTAACCCAGATCACATACCAAATAAAATATATAAAGTTCCAATATCTTTATGATTTGTTGAAAATAACCAACGCATAGATTAAATTATTCATAATACTCCACTAGCTAGCAGACAAAGTCCCCCTAAAATATAGTGTGTGTGTGTGTGCGCGCGCGCGCGTGCGTGCGTGCGTGCGTGCGTGCGTGCGTGCGTGCGTGTGCGTGCGTGCGTGGTGTGTGTGTGTGTGTGTGTGTGTGTGTGTGTGTGTGTGTGTGTGTGTGCGTGTGTGTGTGTCCAGGTGACAGTAAGGAATATCCAAGACAAACTTGCCAAACCTAATGTTTCTAAGTCCTATGACAGACTGAACAGCACATACAATCACTGCCCGCCGCATTGCCACGTAATTATTATATGGATTAAAAACAACAACAGAAAACCTACCTTTGCTTGTTTCTGGAAAAACAACAACCATTGTCATCAAAATAATCGTCTTACATGTTTATAACCTACATTTTATTGGTTTGCGCTTTGGAAAAACCCCCACAGTATGCCACAATTAGAAATGGATTTAATTCCTCTTCTTTGCAACAAATAATAATGACGATCATTCAATCAAAAAGTTGTATTTGCAATGGGAAGCTTTTGCTGAAGCTGAATAGATTGCGGCAGTTGAAAGTTGAAAAGTGCCCGGGGTTAGGCACTGTGTTTACAGTTATGGAACAGATTAGAATCATGCTAACCTGGCCATAGGAAAAAGGTCAGCACAGATCGAGTGGACTGGATCTTACGGTAGAAGACGGTCCATGACCTATTACTGATGTTTTTATCTTGTTCCTTTGATACCCGCCACAGTAGTTGTTCTGGTGATCATGCCAGCATTACGAGGTATCTGTGTCAGTGTTTCCACACCACCAGCTGTTAATCCTTATCAATCACTGGGTCCGGAACTAAACCATTTTAGTGCCTGTGGTACTCGTACAAGAAGGCGACACAGACACTGACGAGTCTGCATAAACGTTGAGCAGTAACAACCCTGCTTCAACCCGGAGTCGAACCCACACTTAACGTTGAACAAGAATGACCCTGATTTTTTGCTCAACCTTCCTCGACCCGGAGTCGAACCCATGCTAGCGGCTGGATCGAAGCGGAAGGCATTTAGTGGATCATGGCACCACGACGCCCCGTGTCTTGGCGCGGACTTACATTGGCCTCCATGGCTCTTGTGTTGTACAACAGCAGGTAGGTAACGCTGAATGAAGCCTTACTCACCCTCAGCCTCAAAGGCCAAGTTGTCCTTGTGCGTCGTTTCCATGGCGATATCTCGGTTCACCAAGACCACCTTCTCCTGACAGGGTCTGATGCCGCACACGGACAGCCTCTGAAGATAAAGCAAAATCAGCTTGAAACAGCCTTCATAATTATGTCACACGGACAGCCTCTAAAGATAAAGAAACAGCCTTCATAATGATGTCACACGGACAGCCCCTGAAGATAAAGCAAAATCAGCTTGAAACAGCCTTCATAATTATGTCACACGGACAGCCCCTGAAGATAAAGCAAAATCAGCTTGAAACAGCCTTCATAATTATGTCACACGGACAGCCTCTGAAGATAAAGAAACAGCCTTCATAATTATGTCACACGGACAGCCTCTAAAGATAAAGAAACAGCCTTCATAATTATGTCACACGGACAGCCTCTAAAGATAAAGCAAAATCAGCTTGAAACAGCCTTCATAATTTTGTCACACGGACAGCCTCTAAAGATAAAGAAACAGCCTTCATAATGATGTCACACGGACAGCCTCTGAAGATAAAGAAACAGTCTTCATAATGATGTCACACGGACAGCCCCTGAAGATAAAGCAAAATCAGCTTGAAACAGCCTTCATAATTATGTCACACGGACAGCCCCTGAAGATAAAGCAAAATCAGCTTGAAACAGCCTTCATAATTATGTCACACGGACAGCCTCTGAAGATAAAGAAACAGCCTTCATAATTATGTCACACGGACAGCCTCTGAAGACAAAGAAACAGCCTTCATAATTATGTCACACGGACAGCCTCTAAAGATAAAGAAACAGCCTTCATAATTATGTCACACGGACAGCCCCTGAAGATAAAGAAACAGCCTTCATAATTATGTCACACGGACAGCCTCTAAAGATAAAGAAACAGCCTTCATAATGATGTCACACGGACAGCCCCTGAAGATAAAGAAACAGCCTTCATAATTATGTCACACGGACAGCCCCCGAAGATAAAGAAACAGCCTTCATAATGATGTCACACGGACAGCCTCTGAAGATAAAGAAACAGCCTTCATAATGATGTCACAGACAGCCTCTAAAGATAAAGAAACAGCCTTCATAATTATGTCACACTGACAGCCTCTAAAGATAAAGAAACAGCCTTCATAATTATGTCACACGGACAGCCTCTGAAGATAAAGAAACAGCCTTCATAATGATGTCACAGACAGCCTCTAAAGATAAAGAAACAGCCTTCATAATTATGTCACACTGACAGCCTCTAAAGATAAAGAAACAGCCTTCATAATTATGTCACACGGACAGCCTGTAAAGATAAAGAAACAGCCTTCATAATGATGTCACAGACAGCCTCTAAAGATAAAGAAACAGCCTTCATAATTATGTCACACGGACAGCCTCTAAAGATAAAGAAACAGCCTTCATAATTATGTCACACGGACAGCCTGTAAAGATAAAGAAACAGCCTTCATAATTATGTCACACTGACAGCCTCTAAAGATAAAGAAACAGCCTTCATAATTATGTCACACGGACAGCCTCTAAAGATAAAGAAACAGCCTTCATAATGATGTCACAGACAGCCTCTAAAGATAAAGAAACAGCCTTCATAATTATGTCACACGGTCAGCCTCTAAAGATAAAGAAACAGCCTTCATAATTATGTCACACGGACAGCCTCTGAAGATAAAGAAACAGCCTTCATAATTATGTCACACGGACAGCCTCTGAAGATAAAGAAACAGCCGTCATAATTCTGTCACACGGAATGAAGGATGGGATGAATCTACAGCTACAGTTTTGTCCTGTCTATACGTCTGTCAGTAGGCCTCGCCTGGTGTGACGTGGATAGAGCCATGCAAAGAGGTATGAATCAGTGAGTGAACAATGAGTGTTATTGCACGGATGCATGCTACTTGAATAAAAGCCTCACAATGCTGTGCCTGGCAGAAAAGAGAAAAAAGAAGAAGAAAGTAAGTCTCACTTCCCAGCCTCAACACGTTACAGTGTTGCTTCGAGGGACGACGAAATATCCTGTGGGACTGAGGCCAGCGTGAACAAGAAAAACGGGTCCGTTTGCTCTTGTTGTATGATAGAGTAATAGCTAGGTCACATGCTGGCTGCTGTCTTTACACTCGCTTCACATCCCGCGGGCCAACGGACATACACCGGGACAGCTGGCTTGCAAACACGTTTCTCTCTCTGCAGCCAGCCGTTTTGGCCTAGCGGCAAGGCGTTAGACTGGTAAGCGAAAGGACCCAGGTTCGCTTCCGCTTCGGCTGTCCTTTCTCTTCAAAAGTTGTGGTCTGTGGACACTGTCTTGTGACTTCGTCCCTCACAACTAATGAAACATTAAGATGGCTCTCATCGCTACCCACGTTAATGCAGAGTCGTTCTGGTGGCGACAGGTAGAGTCTCCCTCTTTCTCCACCTCCTGGGCCCGTATGCATGGGAAAGGGTTTTGCTACCCTGTGTGTAAACGCTACCCAGGAGGTAGCTACCTTGGCGGTAAGAATTTGGTTTGGTTCGCATGCATGAGTCTCGGAAGAGCCGGCAGGTAGCTAACTGTCGGTTATTTTTAGATGATGGAACTCCTTTTGGGGTGTCCCTGTTATTAGAGCCTCTACGCATGCGCATCAGGCAATTCAGTCTCTTCTGGAGCGCATGGCAACAACAAAATAAAAAATAAAAAATGAAAAAATAGTGGACAAGCTGAATGCAAATAGGAAGACAAAACAGGTCAGGAAACCCAATTACACTCACGAAGAGATCACTGTGCTCCCCGAAGAAGTGGCTACGAATAAAGTGATTATTCAGAGCACCTTAAATAGCGAGGTGACCAACCAACAAAAGAGCCAGTTGTTGCAGGATATCGCAAGAAAAGGAAGCAACCGCGGTGTGTGCGTTTGAACACCAGACCAAGTTCGTGAAAAGCTGAGTGACATGAAGAAAGACTTCTTCTTCAGAGAGGAAAAAACAACAACAACAACAACAAAACCACACACAAAAAAACAAGAAACAAACAAACAAAAAATGGGGAACTGGAGCCGTCCAGGGCAAACCGTTTGACGAGCTATTGATGTTCATTGTTGGCAGATTCAGCGCTGTTCTCCGGCCTGTGAAAACGGGAGGTAGCGCGCCCTTCCGATTCAAATGTTCGAGCTCCTCTTTAAATTCGTTTGTCATTTGGAGAATATCCGCTCGTCGGAATCTAAACTGCCAAAACAGTTCCAAATCATTAAATTTGTGTAAAGGGTTTCTCCTGTCCCGAAAAATCCGATTTCTTCGAAGTAGTTGTCTCTGGCGGTAGCGTAGCAGAATACTAGTAAGAGCGGCCATTTTTAAGTCCGTTACCTCCTCCGGGTAGCGTTTACAGGGAGAAACTCGCAGCGGTAAATTAACCCCAAGGCATAGTTGTACGCTCCCTTGTAATGACTGAATTCAGTTCATAAACATAAATCTGCCCACCCCTTTGAGGCTGCTAAGCTAATGTAACACTTGGCGATGTTCTCTGCATTTCATCCGGCTAATCGTTTGTTTGTTTGTTTGTTTTTCGTTTTCTATAACCGATACCAAAAACAAAACAAGACCAAAACGAAACAAAGCAAAAGCAACTCAAGAGCAATATAAACTTAAGGATTTTGTTTTAAAATGCTGTTTGTTTGTTTGTTTGTTTTCTTTTGTTTCCTTCTTTTTCCTTTTTATTTGGCGAGGGGGTGGGGGGGTGGGGGGCAACAACAACAACAAACAAACAATTAAAAATTGTTTATTTGTACCTTTTCTTTCTTCTTTTTGTCATTGCTTTCCTCTCCCTTCTGGAAATAACCAACAAAATCACACGGACAGCCTCTAAAGATAAAGAAACAGCCTTCATAATTATGTCACACTGACAGCCTCTAAAGATAAAGAAACAGCCTTCATAATTATGTCACACGGACAGCTTCTAAAGATAAAGAAACAGCCTTCATAATGATGTCACAGACAGCCTCTAAAGATAAAGAAACAGCCTTCATAATTATGTCACACGGACAGCCTCTAAAGATAAAGAAACAGCCTTCATAATTATGTCACACGGACAGCCTCTGAAGATAAAGAAACAGCCTTCATAATTATGTCACACGGACAGCCTCTGAAGATAAAGAAACAGCCGTCATAATTCTGTCACACGGAATGAAGGATGGGATGAATCTACAGCTACAGTTTTGTCCTGTCTATACGTCTGTCAGTAGGCCTCGCCTGGCGTGACGTGGATAGAGCCATGCAAAGAGGTATGAATCAGTGAGTGAACAATGAGTGTTATTGCACGGATGCATGCTACTTGAATAAAAGCCTCACAATGTTGTGCCTGGCAGAAAAGAGAAAAAAGAAGAAGAAAGTAAGTCTCACTTCCCAGCCTCAACACGTTACAGTGTTGCTTCGAGGGACGACGAAATATCCTGTGGGACTGAGGCCAGCGTGAACAAGAAAAACGGGTCCGTTTGCTCTTGTTGTATGATAGAGTAATAGCTAGGTCACATGCTGGCTGCTGTCTTTACACTCGCTTCACATCCCGCGGGCCAACGGACATACACCGGGACAGCTGGCTTGCAAACACGTTTCTCTCTCTGCAGCCAGCCGTTTTGGCCTAGCGGCAAGGCGTTAGACTGGTAAGCGAAAGGACCCAGGTTCGCTTCCGCTTCGGCTGTCCTTTCTCTTCAAAAGTTGTGGTCTGTGGACACTGTCTTGTGACTTCGTCCCTCACAACTAATGAAACATTAAGATGGCTCTCATCGCTACCCACGTTAATGCAGAGTCGTTCTGGTGGCGACAGGTAGAGTCTCCCTCTTTCTCCACCTCCTGGGCCCGTATGCATGGGAAAGGGTTTTGCTACCCTGTGTGTAAACGCTACCCAGGAGGTAGCTACCTCGGCGGTAAGAATTTGGTTTGGTTCGCATGCATGAGTCTCGGAAGAGCCGGCAGGTAGCTAACTGTCGGTTATTTTTAGATGATGGAACTCCTTTTGGGGTGTCTCTGTTATTAGAGCCTCTACGCATGCGCATCAGGCAATTCAGTCTCTTCTGGAGCGCATGGCAACAACAAAATAAAAAATAAAAAATGAAAAAATAGTGGACAAGCTGAATGCAAATAGGAAGACAAAACAGGTCAGGAAACCCAATTACACTCACGAAGAGATCACTGTGCTCCCCGAAGAAGTGGCTACGAATAAAGTGATTATTCAGAGCACCTTAAATAGCGAGGTGACCAACCAACGAAAGAGCCAGTTGTTGCAGGATATCGCAAGGAAAGGAAGCAACCGCGGTGTGTGCGTTTGAACACCAGACCAAGTTCGTGAAAAGCTGAGTGACATGAAGAAAGACTTCTTCTTCAGAGAGGAAAAAACAACAACAACAACAACAAAACCACACACAAAAAAACAAGAAACAAACAAACAAAAAATGGGGAACTGGAGCCGTCCAGGGCAAACCGTTTGACGAGCTATTGATGTTCATTGTTGGCAGATTCAGCGCTGTTCTCCGGCCTGTGAAAACGGGAGGTAGCGCGCCCTTCCGATTCAAATGTTCGAGCTCCTCTTTAAATTCGTTTGTCATTTGGAGAATATCCGCTCGTCGGAATCTAAACTGCCAAAACAGTTCCAAATCATTAAATTTGTGTAAAGGGTTTCTCCTGTCCCGAAAAATCCGATTTCTTCGAAGTAGTTGTCTCTGGCGGTAGCGTAGCAGAATACTAGTAAGAGCGGCCATTTTAAATCCGTTACCTCCTCCGGGTAGCGTTTACAGGGAGAAACTCGCAGCGGTAAATTAACCCCAAGGCATAGTTGTACGCTCCCTTGTAATGACTGAATTCAGTTCATAAACATAAATCTGCCCACCCCTTTGAGGCTGCTAAGCTAATGTAACACTTGGCGATGTTCTCTGCATTTCATCCGGCTAATCGTTTGTTTGTTTGTTTTTCGTTTTCTATAACCGATACCAAAAACAAAACAAGACCAAAACGAAACAAAGCAAAAGAAACAACTCAAGAGCAATATAAACTTAAGGATTTTGTTTTAAAATGCTGTTTGTTTGTTTGTTTGTTTTCTTTTGTTTCCTTCTTTTTCCTTTTTATTTGGCGAGGGGGTGGGGGGGTGGGGGGCAACAACAACAACAAACAAACAATTAAAAATTGTTTATTTGTACCTTTCTTCTTTTGTCATTGCTTTCCTCTCCCTTCCGGAAATAACCACAAATCTGGACCCCCCCCCCCCCCCCCCCCCCACCCCAGCATTTTAAAACAAAACCTTAAGTCTGTAATTTTATGAGTTGTAGCGGTTGTGCAAAACGTGCCTGTTCCTTCAGCACGGCCAAGGCAGGAAGCAAAGAAGCGAACAGTGGTGGCTCAGTGTCCCTTGCCCTTCGTGGCCACTGCCTGCTAACGTTACGCGGCACCCCTCACCGTCCACTGGTGTTTGTTCTCACGATCAGGACCTGCAGATAAGATGATCAGCGTGTCTATCGTTGTGTGCACGCTCACGCTTGTAGGTAGGCCTGCGTGCTTTCGCCGGAATTTGAAACGTTTCTCCTTGAACTTCTCCCACCTCTTGCGATAAGGTTCCTTTGATCGTTTCGTTTGAGTTCAGCACACAGACGTCCAGCGCTGGAAAGTGTTGTGGTCAGCCAAACTGCCCCGTAATTCACGTCTGTTAGACTGGTTTGACGCTGAGTTGTCCCCGGAGGGGTACTGGCGGGAACCGAGATCGGGGGGGGGGGGGGGGGGGGGGGGGCTACACCTTTCATTGGTGGGAGCTGCCGCAAGTATCATTTTTGTCGCGACAAAAGTTTTATGTTTGTCGCGACAAGCACACTTTTGTTGCGACAACAAAGTATGCTTTTCGGGACAAAACTTTTGTAGCGACAAATTTATGTTTGTCGTGACAAAAGTTTGGTTGCGACAAAAACATGTTGTCGCGACAAACATAATTTTACGGCGACAAAAGTTTTGTCCCGAAAAGCATACTTTGTTGTCGCAACAAAAGTGTGCTTGTCGCGACAAACATAAAACTTTTGTCGCGACAAAAATGATACTTGTAGCGACAAATTTATGTTTGTCGTGACAAAAGTTTGGTTGCGACAAAAACATGTTGTCGCGACAAACATAATTTTATGGCGACAAACATAATAGGTGTTTGTCGCGACAAAAATGATACTTCTAGCAGCTCCCGCCAATGATATATATTGTACGTTACACTGTCCACCGGGAAGGTCATGCATTGAAATGAAGACGAGCAGCCATGAAAGCCAGTTTAATGTTTGATTAAGTGTGGAGGGCAAAAGTGACAAGGTGGAGAAAGGAGACCCGGAGCGGGGTCGCCTTAAGGGGATGCTAACTGTCGAGTAGCAGGCTTCAATGCATCCCTCTTCCACCTGAGTTACCCCTCAGTTTCGCCTCCATCGTGTGGCAACCGACAGCCGCGTGGGATTCGAACGGCCCTCCTCTAGCATGCGGCCCACGCAGCTCCAGTGTCCGCGCCTTTACCGCTGGGCCAAGCCAGTTCAGCACCAGCTGGCGTTTGCGTGTTGCTCTACGTCCACAGAAACCGTAGGCTTATTGGGGACGATAGCCCAGGACGGCCACCTCCACTTTCACACAGCTCCTGAGCTCCGAACGCAATTCGCGGCGTTGCCCGCGAGCTTTTATCTCTCACAGATCTTACCACAGGCTTTTTTGTTTTTTTGCCAAGCACATCATTGTGGGCCGGGGGCTTTCATTTCAAACAGCATGCATGCTTCCATTACGATACTTTTCATTCACTCGCTCACACTGCTTTACATAACAGTTACATTTAAACATGGTTGTTTCATGTCCTTATTATACACATACACATTATGATTAGCACATCTTAATTATTGTGTGTATGGGTGTGATCTCCACATAATATGTCGGATATATAAAGCTTGCAATCACTGTAATATTCACCTGGGTGAATTCGAATGTCACTGTCTGTAACGTGCTTGAGCGTGTGTCTGTGTGCTTTTAAATCAACAAGCATTGCATATTCGACAAACAACGATGCATGATTTTCAACATGGTCATGTAGATACATTGGAAATTAGCATAGCTTTATGATTTAATAATGATGGGCATCCACGTGCACTCATAAAGTTTTTATTAAAAAACAAAACAATATGCTTCCCCATGGACACAGTTTGTGAAAAATCTACCTGTTATCTTGACCGGGGTCCACAGGCGTGTTAGAAAAGGCGAGCAACACGGAGATTGTCTTCAGTATTTCCAAACCTTGACTAAGAAAGGAAACAACAGTGATTTGTTTCTTACGAAAATGTACTCTATTGTTTCGTCTTATCTGGTCAAATTCAAGATGTGTGTGTGTGTGTGTGTGTGTGTGTGTGTGTGTGTGTGTGTGTGTGTGTGTGTGTGTGTGTGTGTGTGTGTGTGTGTGTGTGTGTGAGTGTGTGTGTGTGTGTGTGTGAGTGTGTGTGTGTGTGTGTGTGTGTGTGTGTTGTGTGTGTGTGTGTGTGTGTGTGTGTGTGTGTGTGTGTGTGTGTGTGTGTGTGTGTGTGTGGAGGAGAGAGAGAGAGAGAGGGAGAGAGGAGAGAGAGAGAGAGAGAGAGAGAGAGAGATAGAGAGAGAAGAGGAGAGAGAGAGAGAGAGAGAGAGAGAGAGAGAGAGAGAGAGAGAGATTCAAAAGGAAAACAACACAAGGGATACTACTCGCTCATGGGTTTTGTTATGGAAGGATGATACATTACGTCCCTTACCCTATGCAGACGATTTATTCAGGGCTCAAAGTAACATTTGCCACGGAAAAATTGAATATGAAGCAGTACCGGAGTGGAAAATTCCCTGCGTGTATTGACTATCAAAATTTGATCCAAGAAAATGTCATATTCAACCGCCCACATATTATAATTTTGCGATACAGATTTTCAAACAGAAAAGAACATTATTTTAACTTCACCAAAACTAGATCACTTGCGCGGATTACAATTTCTGTCTGTTATTAACAATTTGCTTTCTTGAAACATATCAGATAATGAACATTAGGAGTTAGCTGTTGTTTCAATGTGTCAATGGCCAAAATCCTCTTTCGAAAACTCCAGTGGGTGCATGTACTGCCCTGGACATGCCGGACCGAAGGGAGATGACCGAGCAGACAGACCGGCGGGCAAAGCAGCCATCGCAAGTGGCTTGTGTTTGGGAGGATCACAGGCTCTGAGGAGCACAAAGCCAAGGACATCACGCCATCGATCGCCTCCGACTTCTGTTAAAACGGTGTTTATTTTCCTTTAACTGATCTCTAATTTTAATGAGGTGTTTTCGTGTGGTTCGCGTTTAGTACAGTATATTTATTTACATTAATATTTTACTTATTTTTGCTGTACGTTTGGTTGTGTGGTAACTGTATCAGGAAAGGTTTGCGCGAAGGCCATTCGTGCCTGATCCCCTGTCGTTACGAAATAAAGTTTAGAGTATTTGTCTGTCTGCGCACCCCCCCCCCCCCCCCC
>JABMCL010000436.1:497500-502500 GCA_018857735.1 Alviniconcha marisindica | reverse complement strand
ATTCCTGCTGAGCCAAGCCGACCCACAGCGATTCCTGCTGGGCCAAGCCGACCCACAGCAATTCCTGCTGGGCCAAGCCAACCCACAGAAATTCCTGCTCAGCCAAGCCGACCCACAGAGATTCCTGCTGGGTCAAGCCGACCCACAGAAATTCCTGCTGGGCCAAGCCGACCCACAGCGATTCCTGCTGGGCCAAGCCGACCCACAGCGATTCCTGCTGGGCCAAGCCGATCCACAGAGATTCCTGCTGGGCCAAGCCGATCTACAGTGACTGCTGTGTCGTGCGCTGTGTTTGGATACCAAGCAAATCCTTTAGGGAACAGCCAAAGGCAACAAACTGCCTGTTGTTCGAAAGCTTCATCTGTTTTTCACACAAGCGTCGATTTGAGTGTGTATGAATGTATGAATAATCTCCTCCTTGTAAACAACAGTGAACGGAAATGAATGGCATAAAGTTACTCCAGTGTTTCACATAATAAAACCAGGAACAAAACTAAATCTAGTCAAATTCACAAAGTGGGCGGGGACAATTGACCTTTGTGTTTGCGGGGATTGCAAATTGCCTGCATTAGCAGCGCCCCTGACCAGGATTCGTTTGAACAAACAAAATACCCGCAACACGAATGGCCCTGTGTAAAGTGGACAGGCTGAAACACCGGAGGGAAGAAAAGTGTTTGATGTCAAAATGTGTCAAACGAAACTCCGAAACGTGTTCGGGAAGCAATGGAGTGGAGAAAGAAGCCCCTAATGGCACCTTTAACAAAATATCCAGAAAAGCGGCTTTTTCTCCCCGTTTGTGTGACATGCCCTCTTAATGCTGAACGAAGTCAAACCACATTGTCGCTTTTTTCTTTCTTTTCTTTTTGGTTGGGGAGGTGGGGGGGGGGGGGGGGGGGGGGCTGGGGGGGGGGGGGCGGGGGGGGGGGGGGGTGGGGGAAGCCCGACATGTCTGAACCTCTAAGGACTATCTTGGCGGGCGGCTTTCCCCCATTTGCGCGATGAAGAATTGCGAGTTTCAATCGGATTATTTAAACGGCGGCGACTGGTTCTTATACTTATGCAAAGAAGTTGGCAACGACATTACAACTGACGGTACAACACTACAACTGACGGTAAAGCACGGTAACACTACAACTGATGGTAAAGCGCGGTAACATGACAACACTACAACTGATGGAAAAGCACGGTAACATGACAACACTACAACTGATGGAAAGGTACGGTAACATGACAACACTACAACTGATGGAAAAGCACGGTAACATGACAACACTACAACTGATGGAAAAGCACGGTAACATGACAACACTACAACTGATGGAAAAGCACGGTAACATGACAACACTACAACTGATGGAAAAGCACGGTAACATGACAACACTACAACTGATGGAAAAGCACGGTAACATGACAACACTACAACTGATGGAAAAGCACGGTAACATGACAACACTACAACTGATGGAAAAGCACGGTAACATGACAACACTACAACTGATGGTAAAGCACGGTAACACGACAACACTACAACTGATGGAAAGCCACGGTAACATGACAACACTACAACTGATGGTAAAGCACGGTAACACTACAACTGATGGTAAAGCGAGGTAACACGACAACACTACAACTGATGGTAAAGCACGAGTGGTAACATAACAACACTACAACTGACGGTAAAGCACAGTAACATAACAACACTACAACTGATGGAAAGCACGTAACATGACAACACTACAACTGATGGTAAAGCACAGTAACATGACAACACTACAACTGATGGTAAAGCACGGTAACATGACAACACTAGAACTGATGGTAAAGCACGGTAACATGACAACTGATGGTAAAGCACGGTAACATGACAACACTACAACTGATGGTAAAGCACGGTAACATGACAACACTACAACTGATGGAAAAGCACGGTAACATGATAACACTACAACTGATGGTAAAGCACGGTAACATGATAACACTACAACTGATGGTAAAGCACGGTAACATGACAACACTACAACTGACGGTAAAGCACGGTAACACTACAACACTACAACTGATGGTAAAGCACGGTAACACGACAACACTACAACTGACGGTAAAGCACGGTAACATGACAACTGATGGTAAAGCACGGTAACATGACAACACTACAACTGACGGTAAAGCACGGTAACATGACAACACTACAACTGATGGAAAAGCACGGTAATGAACTAAACTCAACGACACTACAACTGAAGGTAAAGCACGGTAATAAAATAAACACATCGACACTACAACTGATGGAAAAGTATGGTAATAAAGTAAACATCGACACTACAACTGATGGAAAAGTACGGTAATAAAGTAAACAACGGCAATACAACTGATGGTAAAGTACGGTAATAAAATAAACACATCGACACTACAACTGATGGAAAAGTATGGTAATAAATAAACAACGACAATACAACCGATGGTAAAGTACGGTAATAGACGGAGAGAGAAAGAAAAACAGAGAGGGCGAGAGACAGACATACGGTCAGACAGACAGACAGCGAGAGAGAAAGAGAGAGAGAGAGAGAGAGAGAGAGAGAGAGAGAGAGGAGAGAGAGAGAGAGAGAGAGAGAACTCGAAAACTTTAATACTCAAGGATAGTAGCGTTAGGTCCATTTGGACCTATCTAACAGCCAGTCCTTGCTATACTACAAACACAAATAAAAACGAGAGAGAGAGGGAGGGGGGGGGGGGGAACACTGTTCCAGAAAAGGGTGACGAGAGAGGGAGAGATAAACTGAGAGGGGAGGAGAGAGAGGGAGCAAATGGGAGGCAGGGAGAGAAATAGAAGAGAGTGAAACAGAAAGAGTCAGAGAGACAAGTGAAAGACGGAGGGAAAAAAGGAGGTAGGGGAGGGGGAGAGGGAAAGGAAGAAAAAGGGAGGTGGGGGAGAGGGAAAGGAAGAGAAAGGGAGGGGGGGGGGAGAGGAAGAGAAAGGCGGGGGGGGAGACAAACTAAAGGCTTCATGCCGGCATAGGATTGCCTCGTGCATGAAATTGACCTCAGCTTCCTGGACAGCCCGTCTCATCAAGAAAGCAAACGCGGTTTTTGGAGTGATCAGGGAGGGACGGCAGTTTACCAATTTGTCGGAGCCTTGGTCCTGGCACCGGCCTCCCTATTGACGGGAGGGATGGTTGTCACCACCCCCCCCCCCCCGCCCCGCTCCTCCAGCCCCTTATTTTTACCGCTGCTCTCAAGTAGAACTGGCCTTCGGAGAGCAGTGGCATTCAGATGGAGCAAAGTGCATGCCTCTGTGTTCTAGCTCCCATTCTGCAGTGCCGTGACAACCGTCTGTACGCTCGCGCCTGTCTGTGTGATTGTGTGTGTGTGTGTGTGTGTGTGTGTGTGTGTGTGTGTTGTGTGGTGTGTGTGTGTTGTGTGTGTGTGTGTGCGTGCGTGATTGTGTGTTGTGTGTGTGTGTGTGTGTGTGGTGTGTGTGTTTGTGTGGGTGTGTGTGTGTGTATGTGGTGTGTGTGTGTGTTGTGGTGTGTGTGTGTGTGTGTGTGTGTGTGTGTGTGTGTGTGTGTGTGTGTGTGTGTGTGTACGTGCGTCGTGGTGCGTGCGTGAGTGTGCGTGTGTGTGTGTGTGTGTGTGTGTGTGTGTGTTGTGTGTGTGTGGTGTGTGTGTGTGTGTGTGTGTGTGTGTGTGTGTGTGCGTGCGTGTGATAGACTGTGGATAGACTATAGATAGATGATAGATAGATAGATAGATAGATAGATAGATAGATAGATAGATAGATAGATAGATAGATAGGCAGACAGACAGACAGACAGACAGACGGACAGACAGAGACAGAAACGTGCAGTGTGATTTTGCTATGATACTATCAAAACCGATAGGCTCATGTGGTCACAGAGTTGGTTGTACCCCGAGAGGCCAATCGAAGTTCCAGACACGCGGCAGGAACTCATGCTAAGAAGACTTTAACAAAGGAGGAAGAAGATTGATTTCAAACTTGTGCTTAGTCCCTCCTAAACTGCTAGAGGTTACAAACACACTGGCAAAGTCCCGCTGACAACCCGTAAGGGCGCGGCAAAGTCCCGCTGACAACTCGTAAGGGCGCGGCAAAGTCCCGCTGACAACCCGTAAGGGCCCGGCAAAATCCCGCTGACAACCCGTAAGGGCCCGGCAAAGTCCCGCTGACAACCCGTAAGGGCGCGGCAAAGTCCCGCTGACAACCCGTAAGGGCCGGCAAAGTCCCGCTGACAACCGTAAGGGCCGGCAAAGTCCCGCTGACAACCCGTAAGGGCCCGGCAAAGTCCCGCTGACAACCCGTAAGGGCCCGGCAAAGTCCCGCTGACAACCCGTAAGGGCCCGGCAAAGTCCCGCTGACAACCCGTAAGGGCCCGGCAAAGTCCCGCTGACAACCCGTAAGGGCCCGGCAAAGTCCCGCTGACAACCCGTAAGGGCCCGGCGACAGAGTGTAGCTGTACCTTTCCTGGCATGCAACGGTCGGTCTGAAACACAACTCCGCTTTTGGGCACACTGACGTCTGTGAAAGCGAAACTGCAATCCGTGTGACGTTTCTTCTTCTTCAGGTAGGTATTTAGTGTTGCTTAATGTCCTCAGATGTCAATTGACATATTAGGGACAAGCTGAGACCAATGCCGAAGCATGGTTCAATATAGCTTTACGTCCACGGAAACCAGAAGGCTGGTTAATACGGACAGCCCAGGACGGCCACTTCGACTCTCACACAGCTCCTGAACTATGACTCTTCTTCTTCTTCTTCTGCTTCTTCTTAGCTTTTATATAGCCCTATTCTCTGCTGTTGAGCAGACTCACTGCGCACATGTCGCATGCCATTCTGAATGAGTGACTGTATCCTTTTATAACGTGTTTTTAATAGCCACGGAAGTGGGGTACTGGTAGCGCTCTTTGGTTGTTGCATGGCTGGTGCCACGTGCAATGTTGCTGTCTCGGCGCAAGTTCTGTGTACACCGTTCAACCATCCACCAGTT
>JABMCL010000436.1:487500-492500 GCA_018857735.1 Alviniconcha marisindica | reverse complement strand
TCCTTCTGGTGGCGACAGAGAGCCTCCGGTGGAGAATGCTTCTCCCTCTGTCTCGTGGGATCTTGGTGCCTGTCAGTACCTCTGTCTCGTGGGATCTTGGTGCCTGTCAGTACCTCTGTCTCGTGGGATCTTGGTGCCTGTCAGTACCCCTGTCTCGTGGGATCTTGGTGCCTGTCAGTACCGCTGTCTCGTGGGATCTTGGTGCCTGTCAGTACCGCTGTCTCGTGGGATCTTGGTGCCTGTCAGTACCTCTGTCTCGTGGGATCTTGGTGCCTGTCAGTACCTCTGTCTCGTGGGATCTTGGTGCCTGTCAGTACCTCTGTCTCGTGGGATCTTGGTGCCTGCCAGTGCCTCTGTCTCGTGGGATCTTGGTGCCTGTCAGTACCTCTGTCTCGTGGGATCTTGGTGCCTGTCAGTACCTCTGTCTCGTGGGATCTTGGTGCCTGTCAGTACCTCTGTCTCGTGGGATCTTGGTGCCTACCAGTACCTCTGTCTCGTGGGATCTTGGTGCCTGTCAGTACCTCTGTCTCGTGGGATCTTGGTGCCTGTCAGTACCTCTGTCTCGTGGGATCTTGGTGCCTGTCAGGCTACAGAGAAAGCAGCCGTGGGTTACTGCAGTCAGGCTACAGAGAAAGCAGCCGTGGGTTACTGCAGTCAGCCTACAGAGAAATCAGCCGTGGGTTACTGCAGTCAGCCTACAGAGAAAGCAGCCGTGGGTTCTGTTGAGAAACCAGGGATATCAAACATTCTCTTTTAGGCCTGAGGTAGCTAGGCCAGAATAAAGCTTTGCGTGTTTCGTCTACTGCTAGTCATTGTTCAGTTTCAGATTCAGCCTTCTTGGTTCATTCGATTTCATTTCCCCCCATCCGCTTCGAACATACGGTGCCCTGAGCCATAAACGCTGAGTCTTTTACCTTCGTTGATTCCTTTCTTTTCTTCTTCTTTTTTGTTTTTTGTTTGTTTGTTTGTTTGTTTGCTTGCTTGCTTGCTTGCTTGCTTGTTGTTGTTGTTTTGGGTTATTTTTTGTTTTTTGTTAATTTCTTTTTCTCTCTCACGCCGATAGACCTTCACGGATGACTGGGCGTTACAAGCGGTTGCTTACTGACCCATCCAGAGACCTGAACTCTGTGTGTGTGTGGCGGGGGGTGGGTGGTGGGTGGGGGGGGGCCTTGGGGACCAAACGCCCACAGATGGAAGAGACGACAGACAAGAAACAAGATGTAATCAACAGAAAGCCAGTGGCAGCCGTTAACTTCTGCAACACCAGCTGCTGTACAAGGGCTCCAATAGCAGGAGAGAGGAGACAGCGTGGCGTTCTTTACTGGGATCACGACACCGATTGGTGGCAGTGTGGCATATCGCTTTACGGTCCGGGACTTGGCTGGAAGCGAGGATGAAGACGGCTGGCCGAGTCAGCGGCGACATTGCGCTGGACCGGACAATATAGCAGAGGGGACGGGACAGACATCTCCACAGCTAGGCCACTAAACACAGTCAGGATTGGCGTCTCGGGCTATGGGCTTCTTGATGTACTTGGCTGATTGGCTGACAGGCGAATCGAAACGAACTGGGTTCTCAGCCTGGAACGGGCTAGCGTCCTGTTCTAGTGTTGCCCTTTGGATTTAAAAATGAAGATGACTTTCTTATCTCATCCCCATAGTTAAACCTCTCAGCCCTTGGATTGTTTCGTCCTGCCAGCCTCACAGGGCCACCTCAGGAATTAAATATGTAGCGGGAAATGTGCATATATTGCAGCAGACTTCACGCACGGCACTTCAAAATCAAACGACAAACTGCTGGCAACATGCACAATATAAACAGCCACACAAAATACACCCAGACCGCACAGAACAGCGCTGCCATTCAGTGGCATGATGATAAACACATAGACAGCCGCGCGGTTTTGGTAACGCTCGACACTTTTCGAAACAGCTGTCTTAATACGTCTTAAAAAGCAGCCGCACAGAAATTAGTTCAATGCAAGTGTTGTCATCTGCGAACTGGCACGAGCTAGTTTTGGTGTACTTTCTTCAACAGACACAATTCTGAGGGACTCACCCGTTTGAGTGTGAAAGTAGTTGACGCTGACAACCAGAGACTGGGTAGGGCTGTGGCGATGTAATTAACGGTGCCATGTTTTATCAATAAGTGAATTACCCACACCCTGCAACGACTCGGGAACACATGCATAGCGTGCAACGGAGGTGGAGGATGGTGGAGGGGGGGGGGGGGTCCGGTAGAGCTTAGTGCACATCCCGAACTACCTGCTGGTGCTCACTGTAGCACAACGTTCTCAACGCTTCCAGCAATCCGCTCACAAGGCGAGATTCCACGTGACGAGGCCGTCCTGGGTTTCCTGCACCCTGAGTGTGTTTGATGACACAGAGCTGCCCCCAGCCACCCCTCCCTGAAACGCACCCCGCACCCCGCACCCCATCCACAAAGCACCTCTGTGACTGTCCGCGTGCGTGTCGCTTTGGTACTTTGCTGACAGCGATCTCATGCATTCTGCAGCGCCTCTCAATGTTGTATGGGGCACGGGCTTTCCCCAGCCGCTTCAACTTCCGGTGGACGTCAGCTTATCGGATTCCGGTGAAAAATCTGCACCTTGAACCTGCGCAAAGGACGATTGATTATAGCTAGAACATATTGTGAGGATTCAGCCTCTGTACCGGTCGATGGTTACCGTTTTGTTTCTTTGTCCTTTCGTTTGTCTGTCTGTCTTTCTGCTGTCTGTCTGTCTGTCTGTCGGTCTTCTCTCTCTCTCCCCTCTCTCTCTCTCTCACCCCTCTCTCTCTCTTCTCCTTTTTCCCTCTCTCTCCTTTTCTCTCTCCTTCTCTCTCTCCGTTTAATCCTTATTTCACTATGAAGTCTTTTTTTTATAGTACGAGAAACGGAGAAATGGTCGGACTTTGTGCAAATTTCTTCACCGTTGAGATATAAAGTTTAACCAATCAATCAATCAACCCAAATCAATCAGTCTCTCTCTTTTCCCCTCTTCCTCTCCTCTCTCCCCCTTCCTTCTCTCCCCTTCTCTCCCCTCTCCTCTCTCTCTCTCTCTCCTCTCTGAAAAGGGGGGTTTTAGCAAGAAGGAAAACGGCCCAAAAAAAACCAAAAACAACATCCTTGGAAAAATGTTTTTGTGTTCTCTCTCTCTCTCCTCTCTCTCTCTCTCTCTCTCTCTCTCTCCTCTCTCTCTCTTCTTCTTTTTCTTTTTTCTTTTCATGTCAAAAAACCCAAAGCTGTTTGGGGTGAGCCCTTGAAAATGCACACTGTGCGGACTGACCTGGAGCCAGTGAAAAAGAACGGCAGAAACGTAATGTAAAAAGACGAGGACGAAAGGGAGAGGGTAGTGAAAAAGACCAGCAGAAACGTAATGTAAAAAGAGGAGGACGAAAGGGAGAGGGTAGCTGGCCACTTTCTACAGGTTGCGCATGCACCGGGTCGGAAGCCGTCATAAAGTTGTAACCAGCATCGTCACTGGATACCTTTCATGCTCATCACGTGACCTCTGCCTGCGATATTTCACTTTACCATTCCGCCACACAGCCTCCATTTAACGTCAGACGCTAATTATGTGGCCGACGTTTTACGATGTGGGCCGGCGAAGGGAAACACCGTTACGTCTGATTTATGTCTGGGCTGCACTTTGCTTTCCGCCATGAAGGAAAGAGTTGAGAGCAAGATGAACGCCGAGACCAGACCGACAACAGCCATTGTTTTACTTTACATCAGTCCCGTGGTTCTCATAGGTAGCGTCCATCTTTCTCTGTAAAAACACATCTCAGCCATAAACCGTGAAACCGCTCATGAAAGACCAGCCTTTTGGGAAACCGCCCTCTCTTCTGAAACCAGTCCCTTCACATTTTCATGTCAGTGAGTCCCTTTTCTGAAAGCAGTCCCTTCACATTTTCATGTCAACGAGTCCCTTTTCTGAAACCAGTCCCTTCACATTTTCTGTAGTACCCTTTTTCTCACCCTTCACATTTTCATGTCAACGAGTCCCTTTTCTGAAACCAGTCCCTTCACATTTTCATGTCAGTGAGTCCCTTTTCTGAAAGCAGTCCCTTCACATTTTCATGTCAACGGGTCCCTTTTCTGAAAGCAGTCCCTTCACATTTTCATGTCAACGAGTCCATTTTCTGAAAGCAATGTCTTCACGTTTTCATGTCAATGAGTCCCTGTCCCAGGAGCACCCCTTTTTCAGACCATTTTTCCTTTGCCTTCACGCCCATTTAGCTGAACTCCTGACTTTAAGGCCACCCTTGCTGAATGTTTGAGTTGTCTTTAGGTGGGTGTTGGAGTGGTGGTCACAGGTTCGTAAGTAAACGGATATGATTACAGGAGACTGACGATTGTCCCAAGTGATGAAGAGGTGATGTTTCGACGTGAAGAATATTGACGACTTCAATTCCCCCCCCCCCCCCCCCCCCCCCCCCCCCCCCCCCCCCCCCCCGCCTTCCACAACCCCCTCCCCGTGTCCGCCATCGAAAAGAAATCGTGTATGCCTGTGTGTTGATTTGGGATTTGACCTTTGACATCGTACTGTTTAATTCTTCTGCGCTGGTATTTATATGTATTTAGCCTTTTTCTTAGCCTATGTTTCTTTTATTATTTTTATTATTATTTATCATTTAGACCTTCAAACACTGAGTCTGAGACAACGTGTAAAATCTGTTTAAATATTGATGGTAGGTACCTGTTTTAGTTACTCTGCTTCGTGTGCAAACAGAGAAATTTATCAAGAAGAAAAGCGAAAGTCCAGAAATTGATTTCCTCCGCTAAAACCATACATTACATCAACCGCACCATCGATTCTTCTTCAGCTCCACTTCACTAAGAATAAACATCTTGGCACTGGTAATTCCCATACTCTGCCCACCTCTTACAGTACAGCTGAACTGCCGTCCATGTTCTCCTCTTTCTTCTCTGCTAAAATTCAAAATCTCCGTGACAAGTTTGACCAGACATCTCTCCAGCCGTGCCCTGAGGACCCATAT
>JABMCL010000436.1:452500-482500 GCA_018857735.1 Alviniconcha marisindica | reverse complement strand
CAGTTAAAGGGAACACCGAGCGAAGATGCAAGTTGGTCTGAACACTTGGAAAAAGGTGCATTAATTTCTTTATCAAGGTTCGTAGGGTTCTTCGATTAAAATGTTTGTAATGAGAAAAGAAGACCCAATGTTTCTCAGTCGAATTTGAGTGATTCACATTCGTCTTCTGTTTCGTTTAAAGTCTGTTCACGTAAGTGATATTAAACTGATCTTACGATTATAAAGACAAAAAAGAATGTCATCAAATTGCACCAAAACAACAACAGACTGAAAAGAAAAAGAAAAGAAAATATATAAAAAGAATACACACTTTTTTCCAGTCGCAAAAAGAAACATACACATATATGCACATAGTTATTTTCTCCTCATCTATATCTCACACACGCAAAACGACATGAACACGCATAATTATACTAATTTAACATATTCACACACACACACACACACACACACACACACAACACACACACACACACACACACACACACACACACACACACACACACACACACACACACTAAATGATGCATACTCGCACAATACTACTCAAACATCGTTGTATACATTCTCTCGCATATACATCGTTGTATACATTATCTCTGCCACACACACACACACACACACACACACACACACACACACACACACACACACACACACACACACACACACACACACACACACACACACACACACTAGTTCCTCACGGTGCAGCTGTACTGGCTCATGGAGAGCACAAAAGGTTAGGCTTATTACTTAACATGTAGGCTCATGACTTAACATGTAGGCTCGTGACTTAAAATGTAGGCTCGTGACTTAACATGTAGGCTCATGACTTAACATGTAGGCTCATGACTTAAAATGTAGGCTCGTGACTTAACATGTAGGCTCATGACTTAACATGTAGGCTCATGACTTAACATGTAGTCTCATTACTTAACATGTAGGCTTATGACTTAAAATGTAGGCTCATGACCTAACATGTAGCTTATGACTTAATATGTAGGCTCATTACTTAACATGTAGGCTCATGACTTAAAATGTAGGCTCGTGACCTAACATGTAGCTTATGACTTAATATGTAGGCTCATTACTTAACATGTAGGCTCATGACTTAAAATGTAGGCTCGTGACCTAACATGTAGCTTATGACTTAATATGTAAGCTCATGACTTAACATGTAGTCTCACGACGTAACATGTAGTGTCATGGCTTAATATGTAGGCTCATGGCTTAATATGTAGGCTCATGGCTTAATATGTAGGCTCATGTACCAATTCCTCATGTGCCGACCTTGTCCATGATGTCACATACACAGTCTACCGGAAACTGCCGTAGCTCACGTACCCCTGTGTTTTCGGGACTTGCAAATATTGATTTTCATAGACTAGACTAGTCCATCCAGTCCAAGCTCCATACTTTTGTCTCTTGTCTCACAAGCTGGTTTGGGTGTAACGTATCAGCGGACCCGTTGAACTGACGAACGTTCCTATCGATGGTGTATGGGATAGCTCCACCATCATCATCATCCCGCCGCCGACACTGCCCAGGGTTGCAGAGACAGGAATGGAGATGGAGTTGCCGTGGGCATCGAGGTTGGCTGGCTTTGCCGCCAGACTGGTGCGTTGTAGTAAGTGAGAGGTAGCCAGCTTTATTGCTCTGCGGTGAAATAGCCAGAAATTACAAGCCAGACCTGTCAACGTGTCCATATCTTAAGCCCGGAGTAGGCCATGATTTAGATTTACATGCATGCGGCCAATAACTCTGCTTTTGTAAACTACCAGTGCATGCTTTGTATTATTTAAATAATATCAACTTCGGTTGTCTTTCTCCTCATCATCTACTAAGTGACTTGATTTATTCATAAGAACCACTGTACTCATTTTTAAATTGATGCGTTCCCTTGTTTCGGCCTAGCAGGATTTCACGGTTGACTGGGCGTTAAGCATGAGGTAACTAACAAACTGAGAAACTCTTCCATAACCCACCACCCCTTCTAGACGAGTCCTAAGCGTCATGCTCTCACGAGTAAGGCATGAGTGGGTATTAGTAGCCTCTTTGACTTGTATTCCACCACAAGGCTTGAGTGGGTATTAGTACCCTCTTTGACTTGTATTCCACCACAAGGCTTTAGTGGGTATTAGTACCTTCTTTGACTTGTATTCCACCACAAGGCTCAGTCAACGTAGACATGACGTTTCTCACGACAGTCCATCCGAAATGACTCCACGGCGCGTTATGGTTATCTTCGCATCGACGTCATCAGCACGGAGCTCCTCTGCCATTGTTCCGCAAGTGGGCGGGGGGAAACGTTGGGGTGGGGTAGGGAGGGGGGGGGGGATCAAATTCCAAAAATAGCAGTTCTTTGATTTTAATGTACCGTGATAAAGGTACCACTAATAAGAATACTACGTAACTGAGACAAAAACAAGCGAACAAACCACGAGAACCCGATGCGAGACAACGGTGTCTGCTTTCTTTACAGAGATGCACAATCAAAACACAAAGGGCTGACACTGCATTCCAAAGGAAAATGCCGCTTTTAAACGTAAATCAATAGCACTCCTGCCTCGTGTCAACTTGAGAGCATGTCTGTGTGTACTTTTCTTTCTGACAAAAATGAATGGCGTTGTGGAAGCCACCGTTGTCAACAACTGTCAAAACCACAGCAGAAACTGTTCTTTGTACTTTGGCTAATAGGAAAGGGAGAATGACTATTGTCTGGACGTTTTCTTTAACCAAACGTGTAAGGATTCACGCATGTCGTCTTATGATGCGTGTGGTTACGTCAATGGTATACTCGATGGAAAGAGTCCTGCTTCGAAGTGTGAAGGTTGAAGTTGAGTGACAGCTCAATTATCACGATATGGGCGTTAGACAGGACCTCCCCCCACCCCCTTCACACACACACACACACACACAACACCACACACACACACACACACACACACACACACACACACACACACACACACACACACACCACACACACACACACACACACACACACACACACATAACACGCACGCACGCACGCACGCACACACACACATACACACACACACACACACACACACACACACACACACACACACACACACACACACACACACACACACACACACACACAACACACACACACACACACACACACACACACACACACACACACACCACACACACACACACACACACACACACACACACACACAACACACACACACACACACACACACACACACACACACACACACCACACTTGACTGTGTTTGTCGATGTTCAACCTGTGGTTTGATGAAAACATTTGTGTGCGTGCGTGCGTGCGTGCGTGCGTGCGTGCGTGCGTGCGTGCGTGTGTGTGTGTGTGCGTGCGTGCGTGCGTGCGTGTATGTGTGTGTGTGTGTGTGTGTGGGTGTGGTACGTGTATGTGTGTGTGTGTGCGTGTGTGTGTGTGTGTGTGTGTGTGTGTGTGTGTGTGTGTGTGTGTGTTGGAGGTGGGGGTGGGGGGCGGGCGGGGGGGGTGGGGGACGGGGGGAGGGGGGGTCCGCTAACATCGGGGATAGGAACTTAGTTTTTTTAAATTCTGATACCTATCACCCAGACAACCGCCAAGCTGATACCAGTGTGACACACAGTTCATCCAATCACTAGTCAAAGTCTGATTCACCGTTCATGACACACGCTGCTTTGTGCTTGAAGATGTTTAGCAGCAAAGAAGTGAAGGCTCTGATTTCTGGTAATTGGGGAATCACCAAGGCTATAATCTAGCCTATTACAGATTAACAGATTAACTTTTCAGAGCTTTTCATAACTTTTCATAGCTTCTGGTAATGGGCTGAGATAAACTTAATTTATGCGTCCACTGTGTTATGCGGTTACGGGAACAGCGAATAAGTAGTGTTCACAGCTTTTTCTTACGTTTTGAGGCCTGTCTCTGAGTACAAATATTCACGCGAATCGTTACATTTTCTAAGATATATACCATCCTGAAAAGGGCCTTTCGGTCGTTATCTGTATTCGTAATCGGAAAGCAAATGCGTTTGGTTTCCAGCTTGGAGTTATGGATCGCAACATCCTGCCTGAACTTGGCCAAGCCTGATAATCCGTTTTACAACCGGGCCTTATTCAATTGTCTCTCTCCGGTTTGGAACATAACTTCGCTGTCGATGACAATGTCAGATAATTATACAGTTGTGATTTTTTGTCTGTTGGCAGATTTATCGGGCGGTGAATCATTTCTGATTCCGTTTTTGTCGTTATCGCTTGACACTTTTTGTTTCTGTCTTTTCTCGGCATTGTTTATTCCTTGTTCTTGTGGCTGCATGTAAAATGAGGTCAGCAGAGATTTCTCTTAACAAGCTAGCTAGGTTACGGCGGGGTCACCAGGTCGAAGTCGAGGCTGGGATGTGTAAATATGGTAAGATTATGTACACACACACACACACACACACACACACACACACACACACACACACACACACACACACACACACACACACACAACACCACACACACACACACACACACACACACACACACATACACATACATACGCGCGCGCGCACGCAGGCACACACGCAGGCACACCCCCCCACACACACACACACAAACGCGCAATAAAAACAAACAAACAAACAACAACAAAAGGGTCATGGCTTTCACATTATAAGGAGAGGAACACTGCTTTTTGAAACTGCCCTGTTCAGAAGTCTACACATTGTGCATGCAAGTTCTGTATCTTTACTTTCGTTCAGTCTCATCTGATACTTAGCTTCGTTTCGGGAAACATCGATCCAGTCCTGTGGCAAACATTTGTCCTATTTATCAGTATGAACTGTTCTAACAGATACTTTTCACCAGATTTCTTCGGCTCTTTTTATCTCGTGCTATTTATCTCTGCCATTTGATTTCTGCGTGGTCTATTTGCATTAGTTTGTTGTGCGGCAGAGATGTAAATTCCCAGGCGTTAGGAGTCTGTCGGGAAGCATTAATCAAGCGCAACCCGATAAGAAGTCAGATCGATGTTAATAGCCATGGTGCTGTCGGCATTACCGGCTGTCCCTTTAATGATACTGGCAACGACTGTCTGTGGTGTGTGTGTGTGTGTGTGTGTGTGTGTGTGTGTGTGTGTGTGTGTGTGTGTGTGTGTGTGTGTGTGTGTGTGTGTGTGTGTGTGTTGTGTGCGCGTGCCCGTGCGTGTGCTTGTGTGTGTGTGTGTGGTGTGTGTGTGTGTGTGTGTGTGTGTGTGTGTGTGTGTGTGTGTGTGGTTTTGTATTCCAATTTTCTCGTCATGGGAAAGGAAAACGGAGCGGATGCAGACATGATTGAAGAGTAGGAAGAGGCCAGAAAGCATGGAGGGAAGGCAGGTCAGGTCCACCAGGGAAAACGAAGACGAGCAAAACAAACCGAACGGGACAGATCCTGAGGCTTTCCGTGCAAATGGACCAAGCCAGAGACAAAAAAACTAAACAAGAAAAAACATCTCTGAAACAAAGTTTACTGACAGCGTTCTGAAGAAAAGACCAAACACGCAAAGGGATAAACAGAAGCATATTTTGATTGGGCAATGCAAACAACATGCTATTTTCAGCCTTTAGCCTTTTCAGTGGCATCAACAGGCCAGACATGTAATGGACAAGGAAACAATAAAAGAGATCAATGGACTTAGCTGTAGGAGGCCAGTATGAAGCTCTGGTTCAGTGATTGTGATGCCCATTAGTGATCATGATGTCAAGTTTAATGATTTTGATGTCATGTTTAGTCACGGTACTGTCAGGTTAAGTATCTGTGATGCCCATTAGTGATCATGATGTCAGGTTTAATGATTTTGATGTCATGTTTAGTCACGGTGCTTTCAGGTGCTTTCAAGTATCTGTGATGCCCATTAGTGATCATGATGTCAGGTTTAATGATTTTGATGTCATGTTTAGTCACGGTGCTGTCAGGTTAAGTATCTGTGATGCCCATTAGTGATCGTGATGTCAGGTTTATGATTTTGATGTCATGTTTAGTCACTGTGCTGGCTGTCAGGTTAAGTGCTTGTGATGTCATTTTAGTGATCATGATGTCAGGTTTAATGATTTTGATGTCATGTTTAGTCACTGTGCTGGCTGTCAGGTGAAGTGCTTGTGATGTCATTTTAGTGATCATGATACCAGGTTTAATGGTTTTGATGTCATGTTTAGTCACTGTGTTGTCAGGTGAAGTGTTTGTGATACCAGGTTTAGTGATTGTCGTGTCAGGTTTACCCATTTGCGATGTCAGGTTTAGTGAATGTAATGTCCAGTTTTATGAGAGCGATGTCAGGTTTAGTCATTGTGATGCTATGGAATGTGATGTCGCCCCCTCACCACCCCACCCACCCCACCCTCCCCACCTTCATCCCCGAATCTTGACTACAAACGAAAATGTTTGTTTCTTTACTTTTTCTCAAACAGAGAGAGAGAGAGAGAGAGAGAGAGAGAGAGAGGAGAGGAGGAGAGAGAGAGAGAGAGAGAGAGAGAGAGAGAGAGAGAGTTGAGCTGTTCGCCATTTGACCAGAAACTTGTAGACTGTTTAGCCACACGCCGCCACCTTCCACAACCTTTACTTTCCCTCCCTGACAACGGGACGTCATCAGACAAATGCTTCGTCATTGTCGGAGACCTTTTTCCTCTGACGCCCACATGACGCCTTCCGGGGCCGTGCGATCCTGATGATGTCGTGTCCTCCGGTCTGGCACCGAACGCCCCCCTCCGACCTGGTCGCACGGTGCTGCACTCTCTGCGGCCGTCTTTGAATTTCTTATTGCCACTCGGCGGCCACAGGAGACGGCGTGTGAGGGATAAGTTTCAGCAGGAAATCGATGGTGATAAGTACAGCCATTCTAACAGATTACTTAAAGGGGAAAAAATGACAGCAAAAGAGAATGTCTTTAATGTTTTACGTGTTGTTGCTGGTGGTGGTGGTGGTGTATTTGTTGTTGCTGCTGCTGCTTTTGTTGTTGTTGTTGTTCTTCTTCTTTTTCTTCTTCCTCCTCCTCCTCCTCTTCACCCTCCTCCTCTTCCTCCTCATCTTCTCTTCCTCCTCCTCCTCTTCCTCCTCCTCCTCCTCTTCCTTCGCCTCCTCCTCTTCTCCTCCTCCTCTCCTCCTCCTCCTCTTCCTCCTCCTCCTCCTCTTCCTCCTACTCCTCTTCCTCCTCCTCTCCTCTTCCTTCGCCTCCTCCTCCTCCTCCTCTTCTCCTCCTCCTCCTCCTCTTCCCCTCCTCCTCTTCCTCATCCGCCTCCTCCTCCTCCTCCTCCGCCTTTTTCTCCTCCTCCTTTCTCTTCTTCACTGATCTTCCTCCTCCTCCTCTTTTGCTTCTTTGTCCTCCTCCTCCTCCGTCTCTTCTGGTTCTTCTTTTCTTCCTCCTCCTTCTCCCTCATCTTCTTCCTGTTACCGAGTCTTCTTCTTTTGCTCGTTTTCTGTCTCAAGTCTCTGCGGTCTGAATTTAAAAAAGAAGAAGATTTTCAAGTCTTCCTGTGCGTCATCACATGGCTAGCAGCGACTCTCAATGAAAACGGACTGTACAACAAACAACTAACAAACAAAAAACAGTAATCCAAACATTAAACACGCCCACACAGCCAATGAGACACCGCACTGATAGCAGACGCAGCAACACGGGTGGTCGAAAACAAATACAAACCATTATAAAGCCTCGTTTCTGCCCTCTGCTCTGCTGGTTTTTATTGAAAATTATTATAGTAATTAAGCGTGTGTGTGTGTGTGTGTGTGTGTGTGTGTGTGTGTGTGTGTGTGTGTGTGTGTGTGTGTGTGTGTGTGTGTGTGTGTGTGTGTTGAGGATGATAACTTTGAAAGAGAGGGTGGGGGATGTGTGTACCTGACGCTTTTTACTTAATTAGTTTTCTGTTTTGGTCTGTCGGATATAAAATTACCCGAGTCAGTTTGCGTTTGCTAGGTAATAGCATGCGATTATGTAGATCGAGCGACAGGGGTGTATGTATATGAATGTGTGTGCATGTGCGTGTGTGTGTGTGTGTGGTGTGTGTGTGTGTGTGTGGGGTGTGTGTGTGTGTGTGTGTGTGTGTGTGTGTGTGTGTGTGTGTGTGTGTGTGTGTGTGTTGTGAGGTGTAATTTGAAAGGAGGGTGGGGGATGTGTGTACCTGACGCTTTTTACTTAATTAGTTTTCTGTTTTGGTCTGTCGGATATAAAATTACCCGAGTCAGTTTGCGTTTGCTAGGTAATAGCATGCGATTATGTAGATCGAGCGACAGGGGTGTATGTATATGAATGTGTGTGCATGTGCGTGCGTGCGTGCGTGCGTGCGTGCGTGCGTGCGTGCGTGCGTGCGTGCGTGCGTGCGTGCGTCGCGGCGCGTGTGTGTGTGTGTGTGTGTGTGTGTGTGTGGTGTGTGTGTGTGTGTGTGTGTGTGTGTGTGTGTGTGATGACCTTGAATTGTTAGGATACTATTTAAAGCAATTTTGGGTTGTGCTTTAATGTATGAGGTCGAACAACAACTTTAAATTCCCGCTGGAATAACTAAAGTATTCCGTTGTTGCTGCTGTTGTCACGGGGTTAGAGGGTGAAAACCCAGGTTCCAGCCGTTACGTACGCCAATACTCAGCAGAGAGAAAGGAACAAAACATCCAACGTTTAATCTCTTTACTTCACCCTTTTTTCTCTTCAGTCTTCTCCAGCGATTAGTCTTCCATTCCCGTCTGGTACCTTTAGCTGTGTCTGCGCCCTCAGGCACATTTGTGGCCAGTCTTGACAGTAATGCCAGCAGGAGTTCGCGAAGAGTCCGGCGTGTTCACCTCTAGACTTATAGTCACTTCATCCGATTGCACAGTCAGCACCACACTCTTCTCCCTCTCCGCTGGATGTGGGCAGCAGTGGCAGCAGCCATTAACTGTGTTTCACATTAACTACACAGTGTCCACTCCGCTACTCCGTACAACTCATGGCAACCATGCGCTTAGCTACCTTCTCTTCTTCTTCTTCTTCTTCTTCTTCTTCTTCTTTTTTCCTTTTTCTTCGTCTTCTTTTTTTCTTCTTCTTCTTCTTTTTCTTCTTCTTCTTTGAAAAACAAAACAAAACAAAAACAAGGGGGTTCAATTATCGCTCGGAAGACGTCATATGAACACAGCAAAGACCTGAATCGCCCTACGGTAACTTTAACCTGGCATGCAAGTAAATACAATGTACATAAACTCCACCTAAAGTACATCCACAGCTAATTGTAATTGTCTGTGTTTATCTATTTGATTTTATTTCTCTTTGCCTGTGCATGTCTTCTTCTTCTTCTCTTCTTCTTCTTCTTCTTCTTCTTCTTCTTCTTCTTCTTCTTCTTCTTCTTCTTCTTCTTCTATATATCAAATTTCTCGGTAGAGAACCAGCCTCAAAAGTATAACCTTCACGACAGAGCTAAAGGGGTGGGGTCGGAAGTGTTCAAGACAGGCAAGCAAGAGGGCGGCAATTAATGCGCAGAACAAGGAAGTCAGATCTGAAGTAGACGATGAACCGTTCTTAATAAGATAGGTCACGGAGTGTAAGAGATCCAAAGCGAGGTTTGATTACCATGTTTGCACAATCCATCCTCTCTTTCCATCTCGTGACCTGCGGGAGTAAGAATGACCCCAGGTCAATACTGTCCTCAATATCCACTTGGATTTCGTCACCCTATGTGACCTCCCTCATGAATATTGTTAAGAATGGTCGACAGAAAAAAATAAACGGCGATCGCTGCAATGATTCTGGCATCAGTTTCCTTTTCGTGTATATAATTATAATGAGAGTTCGAAGGGCACCCTCTTTGCAGTCAAGAATAAAACTTTATTATTTTTTATTATTTTATTAATGGGCTGAGTAAAATGGCAGTCATGTTTGCGTGGATAAGTCCTGGCATAGGCAAAATATTATTTTCAATAAAGGAGAAAAGATTAAAGACGAAGAAACAAAGTTGCGAAAATATACGATAAAAATTAATGGTGATTGTAAAATGGCATGAAAAGTGTCAGCCAGGCTGGATATTGGTTAAGCTGGAAAGATGCAGAAAGGGAGCGAAGCAAAGAAATAAAGTTCACTGATGCTGGAATTAATGGGTCTGCAATTGCAGGAGCCACGGGGAATTCTCCAAACTGAAGTTCGTGATGGCCGAAGGGAATTAGAACTGGAAAGAAAAACAGCGAGAATTCAGACACGCGTTTTAAAATTGCAACCGCAGTCAACGTTTCACTATGCAGCCAGGTTCACCAGCAGCATTTTCATTAACACCTTCACTGCCACGACGTCACTTGAAAGGGAAAAATAAAAGTGCGAAATTAGAAACCCTTCAGCCTTTTTGTCTTCTTCATCGCACTGGCCTGTGAAAGGATCTCCATTAAAACGCATAGCATTGAAAATAGATGTTATAGGACCGGAAAATATACTGTGTGCAGGCGCCTCCATGCACCATTCAGCCCGGACATTTTACAGGCTGTGGCAGTGAAGGGGTTAAGGTTACGCATGTCACACGTCTTGCAGTAACGGCGGAGGACGTTGTTCCGCATTGTAACCACAGTCAGCGTTTCACGATACAGCCACATTCACCAGCTGCAGTTACATTACGGTTACACATGTCAACGTTTCCCATGACTTAGGACCTTCTTCCACATTGCATTCACTGTCGACGTTTTCCATGACGTACGACATTCTTCCACATTGCACTCGCTGTCGACGTTTCCCATGACGTAGGACCTTCTTCCACATTGCACTCACTGTCAACATTTCCCATGACGTACGACCTTCTTCCACATTGCAATCACTGTCAACGTTTCACGATACAGCCACATTCTGATTCTAACATTCTGATTCTAAATGTTCTGATGCTGACATTCACCAGGCAATCACCTGTACGGAATTTTTCACGAAGCAGTTCAGATCCGTTCATGACGGAATCAACGCGAAAACTCGGGGGGAAAAACCATGCGCTCCACGCCTCTGCGATGTGGCCTTTAGACCATTTCCAAAGCTGGCCCTGTCTAATCTTTTCAAAGTAGATCTTCGAGCTTTAAGAGAAACAGGTTTAATATAACTCATCTTCCACGTTGACTATGAATGGGGCGATCTTTGTCAACTTCACCACACATTTAAAAGTAGGCCATCCCTTGCCTTAGGAACTCCGAAAGTGTTGTAGAGCCAATTGGCAAGGACATTATGATCATTAATGTTACTCTTTATTATTATTAGTAGTAGTAGTATAGTTATTCTTATCATGCTAGAGTGCTTGTGGTCGGAAGGTCGCTGTTCGGTCCCCGACAGGAGCGGAGGGAGAATTTTCTTCTCCGGATGAACTTGCTGGGCTGACTCCTACTTCGGTATCAGTTCCAGCCTCGTACTGCTGCATTAGCAAATACACATTCCCAACAGTGCAGGTGGCAGTAACAGCTAAACACGCATACACCCTTGACCCAGTGAATCGGAGCGGGCTGAATAGCGGGTCAACAGAGCGTGGGAACCCATCAGGGAAACGAGTTCACACGCAACGCGTCAGGGAACGCTCGTCCATCCGTCTCAGCTCGCTGACCCACTGTGGACTGACCCCTGGTCCGAAAACAGCGCAATTTGTTGGCTCGAGCCTCTCTCCACCTTAAAAAACAAGAAAAAATAAATACTGCGCAGGAGGGAATGATCCGTCGACCCCCCCCCCCCCCCCCGCACCCCCCCATCCCCCACAAGACCCCCCCCCCTCCATCTCCCCCTCCCCCCTCTCCCATCTTTGCCTGCGAGAACCACAGCAAAAAGAAGAAGGGGAAAATTGCTAAATCAGGATCTCTTTGTCGTGGTGCGGCACGCAGTGAAGCTGGCAAAGATGGCATGTTGGTCAACTCCTCTTCCAACCACCCCGCTACATTTCTAGTGCATGGGAAATACTCTGTGTGTGTGTGTGTGTGTGTGTGTGTGTGTGTGTGTGTGTGTGTGTGTGTGTGTGTGTGTGTGTGTGGTCAGATCAATGCGCGGGAATTTGCTCTGTCAGCACAGAATCTGTGATGCGCACACACCCCAGTGAAAAATTAGTCCGTCTGTACGGAGTGAAAAAGTATCGGCCTGTACGGAGTGTAAGTAACTTGGTGTTTTATGCCCAGTCAACCATTGTGGTTATATCAGGGCGATTGTACGGAGTGTAAGTAACTTGGTGTTTTATGCCCAGTCAACCATAGTGGTTATATCAGGGCGATTGTACGGAGTGTAAGTAACTTGGTGTTTTTTTATGCCCAGACAACCATTGTGGTTACATCAGGGCGATTGTACGGAGTGTAAGTAACTTGGTGTTTTATGCCCAGTCAACCATTGTGGTTATATCAGGGCGATTGTACGGAGTGTAAGTAACTTGGTGTTTTATGCCCAGTCAACCATTGTGGTTATATCAGGGCGATTGTACGGAGTGTAAGTAACTTGGTGTTTTTTTATGCCCAGACAACCATTGTGGTTACATCAGGGCGATTGTACGGAGTGTAAGTAACTTGGTGTTTTATGCCCAGTCAACCATTGTGGTTATATCAGGGCGATTGTACGGAGTGAAAAAATTGTCTGTCTGTACGGAGTGTAAAAGTAGTCCGTCTGTACGGGGTGAAAAAGTCATCCATCTGTACGGAGTGAAAAAGTAGTTCGTCTGTACGGAGTGAAAAAGTAGTTCGTCTGTACGGAGTGAAAAAGTAATCCATCTGTACGGAGTGAAAAAGTATTTCGTCTGTACGGCGTGAAAAAGTAGTCTGTGTTTTTCAAACTAAATTTATGAAGATGCGGTTTGCCTCTCCAGCTGTCTTCGTTGTGAGGCGACCCACTCGTCCTGAGGTCACCCACTCGTCCTGAGGTCACCCATTCGTCCTGAGACAACCCATTCGTCCTGGTATGACCCATTCGTCCTAAGGTGACCCTGTGCGGCCAACAGGAAGTAAAAAAAATGCTATGCATTTAATTCTTAGCTATAGGTACTTCTGAGACTGATGGGATGCTATTCTGTGCTTGGAGCTCGGTTTTTGAACCGAGATAGGAGCATTATAAATACAATTTAGTAGTAGTAGTAATAAAATCCAAATACTTGCGCCTTTACTAGTAACTCAGAACTCAGAACTTTATTACACAAGGATTAAGATTTTAGGCAGTTGCCTATTCTTACAATCTGTCCCTGCTAATCTACATGCCAATAGGCTACACATAAAACGACATAACGACATTGACTACCGGAGTTAGTAAGGCTAATGAAGACACATTCTGTGTCTCTGGCTGTGTCTAGTGAAATGGTAGTCTGTCTCTCATCTGCATATAACGAAAAGGTAGTCTGTCTCTGTGCTGTATATGGTGAAAAGGTAGTCTGTCTCTCTGCTGTATATGGTGAAAAGGTAGTCTGTCTTTCTGCTGTATATAGTGAAAAGGTAGTCTGTCTCTCTGCTGTATATAGTGAAAAGGTAGTCTGTCTCTCTGCTGTATATAGTGAAAAGGTAGTCTGTCTCTCTGCTGTATATAGTGAAAAGGTAGTCTGTCTCTCTGCTGTATATAGTGAAACTGTCTCTCTGGCTGCAGGTAGTGAAAACAAAAGTTTGCATCTCTAGCTGTGTATAGTGAAAAAGCAGCATGCATAGATAGTTGTATGTAATGAGAAGACAGGGAAAGACAAGGCTTGTCAATAGTTCCCACAAGGATTTTATTACTTAGCCTTTGCCTGTTTAAGGTTTCATCAGGAAATGAACTGATGTGAAACTTGTCACATGTAGCTAGGTGTATGCGCACTTCGAGGGCGGTCTGTAGTGAACACGCACCCAGTTTGTCTCTCTGGCTGTATACAATGCACAGTTTTAGAGTTCTGAGAAGTAGGACTGGGGACAAACATTGTCTGGTCCCCACTCTATGTATGTATATATGATGGGTGGGTGAAAGCAGTTCGTCTCTTAAGCTCTATTAGAGTATAAAAAGGCAACCCTTCTGTATATTGGAGCTGGCCGTTTGTGGTGCTCCTTAACGCACATACAACGAAATTGCGTTTTAAAGTGACTGTGATTAGCTGTGGCTTAGGGGTGGTTTGTTGTTGTAGAGTGGATGGTTGGTAAGCCGGATGTGCAGGTTCCTCGCACCCGCCTGTGCCAACTGTGGAACGTTATGCCATGTCGTGTGTGTGTGTGTGTGTGTGTGTGTGTGTGTGTGTGTGTGTGTGTGTGTGTGTGTGTGTGTGTGTGTGTGTCTGTGTGTTTGTGTTAGCTTACATTGCATCAATGAGATTGTTACATTGTTGAATTTAACTTTATTTATCGGTTTTATGCCTGGCTAATTGTAATGTTTTGTCTATTTGTTAATGCATTGTATGAATGGGACGTCACCAAGACAACTTCCTGTGTACATTTAAATATCATTGGCGTATAAATCCTTGTAGCCTTGTATCGTGAAAACGCTGTCTGTAGTTGTACATCGTGAAAACACTGTCTCTAGTTGTACATCGTAAAAACACTTTCTCTAGTTATACATCGTGAAAACGCTGTCTGTAGTTGTACATCGTGAAAACGGTGTCTGTAGTTGTACATCGTGAAAACGGTGTCTGTAGTTGTACATCGTGAAAACACTGTCTCTAGTTGTACATCGTGAAAACGGTGTCTCTAGTTGTACATCGTGAAAACGGTGTCTGTAGTTGTATATTGTGAAAACGGTGTCTTTAGTTGTACATCGTGAAAACGTTGTTTCTATTTGCATATCGTGAAAACACTGTCTCTAGTTGCATATCGTGAAAACACTGTCTCTAGCTGCATATCGTGAAAAACGTTGTTTCTAGTTGCATATCGTGAAAACGTTGTTTCTAGTTGCATATCGTGAAAACACTGTCTCTAGTTGCATATCATGGAAACGTTGTTTCTAGTTGCATATCGTGAAAACGTTGTTACTAGTTGCATATCGTGAAAACACTGTCTCTAGTTGCATATCATGAAAACACTGTCTCTAGTTGCATATCATGAAAACGTTGTTTCTAGTTGCATATCGTGAAAACGTTGTTACTAGTTGCATATCATGAAAACGCTGTTTCTAGTTGCATATCGTGAAAATACTGTCTCTTGTTACATATCGTGAAACCGCTGTTTCTAGTTGCATATCGTGAAAACGCTGTCTCTTGTTACATATCGTGAAAACGTTGTCTGTAGTTGTACATCGTGAAAATGCTGTCTGTCCAGTTGTATATTAGGAAAAAGGAATCTCTCTCGATAGCTGTATGTAGTGACCTGGTAGTCTGTCTGTCTGTCTGTCTGGCTGGCTGCATATATATGCACCACTTTAAAGTTTTGAGAAGTAGGACTGGGGGAAAACATTGTCTGAAATCTCCCTCTGCCTCAGTAAAGTTGATGCAAGTGAAGGAGGCAAGAGAAATAGGAGGAAAAGATGATAGTATTGACTGAACCGGGCCCCCTCCAACGTGCGTAATTTGAAAGCGGAGCGATCTCTGTCTGAGACCGAATCGATGGCAGAAGTATGAGGGGTATTCAGGCAATAATCTCTCAGACTCATGGAAGCTATGGAAAAATCAGGAATTGCTGCCCATAATTCTATTTCGGATGAAGTTGAAGTGCTCGGGAAGAAGCAGAGATGTTATTATTTTTAGTGTAATTATATCTTCCCTCGTGAGTGATCGATGGAAAGTAAAGAGCTTTAGGCTTTGAGCTGAGCCTCGCGTTTAAGGATCTAGTCCATTAGAAGACCGTTCATTAATAAGAGAAGAGTGACTACTGTTTGCCCCAAGACTAACTCATCGGTAATGCAAACATCGAAGCTCGCCACTTGTGAGAGGCTGATGGGATACACCTGGAGCTTAGTGGATCGGTTCTTTTCAATTTATACACACGTACACTTTTACACGTTTAATACATACACGTAAATTCCAACCACTGGGCTACATTTCTAGTGCATGGGAAATAATGTGTGTGTGTGTGTGTGTGTGTGTGTGTGTGTGTGTGTGTGTGTGTGTGTGTGTGTGTGTGTGTGTGTGTGTGTGTGTGTGTGTGTGTGCCTTCAGCTTCAGTTGGTATCTTTTCTGCTTTCAGCCTCAATAGGTGTCTGCCTTCAACCGTAACTGTTATCTTTCTGTCTTCAACCTTAGCGATTTTCTTCCTGTCTTCAACGTTATCTTTCTGTCTTCAACCTTAGCGATTTTCTTCCTGACTTCAACGTTATCTTTCTGTCTTCAACCTTAGCGATTTTCTTCCTCTCTTCAACGTTATCTTTCTGTCTTCAGCTTTAACGGTTATCTTCCTGTCTTCCACGTTATCTTTCTGTCTTCAGCTTTAACGGTTATCTTCCTGTCTTCCACGTTATCTTTCTGTCTTCAACCTTAACGGTTATCTTCCTGTCTTCCACGTTATCTTTCTGTCTTCAACCTTAACGGTTATCTTCCTGTCTTCCACGTTATCTTTCTGTCTTCAACCTTAACGGTTATCTTCCTGTCTTCAACGTTATCTTCTGTCTTCAACCTTAACGGTTATCTTCCTGTCTTCAACGTTATCTTTCTGTCTTCAGCCTTAACGGTTATCTTCCTGTCTTCCACGTTATCTTTCTGACTTCAGCCTTAACGGTTATTTTTCTGTCTTCAACAATAATGGTTATCTTTCTGTCTTCAGCCTTAACGGTTATTTTTCTTCTTCGTCGCTAACGTTTATCTTTCTGCATTCAACCTCAGTTGTTGTTTTTAACGTTGAACGTTAACGGTTATTCTTCTGCCATAGTGTTTACGGTTATATTTCTGCCTTCAACTTTAACGGTTATACTTCTGCTTTTAATGTTAACGGTTATCTTTCTGCTTTCATCCGATGACCTATTTGGATCAGAGCCAGTACTGTCCCGACCCAGTGTTTTCCTACACCTAGAAAAACAAAACCCTGTGCACCAGCTACACATTCCCTCTGAACACCTTCTTGTGTTGTTATCCCGTGATTTCCGGTGAGCATGCGCAGTCGGCGCACTAGCCCCCAATCACCACCCCAAGCCCAGCAAACATTTTTCTTTCGGCCGTCGCTAGTGTGTCTTGTTACCGCGGCGCAATCTATCAACAATTGGCGCATTGAGCAGGACTTTGCAGCAGCAGGAACTGCTGATTCCCGTGCCTCCCTCTCGGCATAAAGGATTCACCCGCACGTCTCACAGTCTGCAGAGACAGCGGCCCGGGGCCCCAAGACCACGATTCAATATTGCTTTCTGATCCTTGACCTCTGTCAGGACCGGAAGGCCAGACAATTACGCCATGACAGAGCAGGGGACAAACTCTCCCTCCGGCAGCGCCGCAAGGGAGACAACCGAGCCGTGTCAAGTCAGATTTACGTGCTGGAGGTTGCGCTGGAGGATTGCTTGTTTTGGCGTGTTAGAGTCGTAACGTGACACACTTTCGGCTTCACTGTCTGTCAGCTAGTCTCTGATGGGGGGGTCCGAAAGTAGATAATTGTGTGTGTGTGTGTGTGTGTGTGTGTGTGTGTGTGTGTGTGTGTGTGTGTGTGTGTGTGTGTGTGTGTGTGTGTGTTCTGTTCTGCTTCTCTCTTCCTCCCTTGTGTGTGGTGTGTGTGTGTGTGTGTGTGTGTGTGTGTGTGTGTGTGTGTGTGTGTGTGTGTGTGTGTGTGTGTGTGTGTGTGTCTGTCTCCTGTCTCTCGCTTTCTCTCTGTCTCTCCTGTGTGTGTGTTTGTGTGTGTGTGTGTGGTGTGTGTGTGTGTGTGTGTGTGTGTGTGTGTGTGTGTGTGTGTGTGTGTGTGTGTGTCTGTCTTCTGTCTCTGCTTGTCTCTCTCGTCTCTCCCCTGTGGTGTGTGTGTGTGTGTGTGTGTGTGTGTGTGTGTGTGTGTGTGTGTGTGTGTGTGTGTGTGTGTGTGTGTGTGTGTGTGTGTGTGTGTGTGTGTGTGTTTTCTCTCTGTCTCTCGCTTTCTTCTTGTCTCTCCTGTGTGTGTGTGTGTGTGTGTGTGTGTGTGTGTGTGTGTGTGTGTGTGTGTGTGTGTGTGTGTGTGTGTGTGTGTGTGTGTGTGTGTGTGTGTGACTGAATCTTGAAAACGCGTACATTTAAAGAATGTGTAGGTGCTTAGGGCCCGTGGTGGTTAGGCGCTCCAAGTACCCATTATTATTAATATTATTTGAGGCTAATTGATGATGCAGTTCTGTCAAAGTCAGGAACCGAAACGGCAATAGCCAACAGCTGGATTAAGGCAGCTACCTGTTATTAACAGTCAGACATTTTAATGCTCATGGCACTACCCTCTCTGGCCTTCCATCATCTTCACTGAACCGACTACAGAAAGTCCAAAACAATGCTGCCAGACTTGTCCTCCACAAACGAAAATCAGACCACGTTACTCCCCTTCTGGAAAAAAACAACTACACTGGCTTCCTATAGAGGACCGTATCCACTACAAAATTGCCACACTAGCTTTCAGGCACTTTGAAAGTTCTCTTCCTCCGTACCTTTCAGAACTGCTTCACACCTACCAACCCTCTCGAACTCTTCGATCCAGCAGCGAAAAACTGTTGAAAGTCCCCAAAACTAACATAAAATCTGCTGGAAACAGATCTTTCCACTTTCAAGCAGCTAAAATCTGGAACTCTCTTCCTACAAACGACCGCAGCTCTCCATCTCTCTGCTCTTTGAAGAAAAATCTGAAAACACATCTTTTCAAAGAACTCTTCTCTCTTGGTTTGTATGTAATGGCGTGGGGGAGCGTAGAAGGACAGTGACCCAGGCAGCGGAGTCAGTCAAAATGGAGACCACAGCAGGCGGCGACGGCAAACAGGCTTTATTTGCTCAGCAGCAGACAACTTTTCAGCACACCCAAAATCCTCACGCGCACGCATAGATAAGAGAACTGCGCGGGCCGCAAGGAACACACGCTATCGCTACAATGAAATCGGCCCTCTGGACCACAAAATGGCTGACAATTGTGTTTCCTTGGCCCGCACAAATACAGTTTCCTCAACAATAACTAAACTAATTAAAACATGAAAACATCAAATACAAGCTACAGTTACAATCTTTTAAACCGTATAAACAAAATGTACACACATGACTTATTTTATTTACAACAAGAGTGGGAAGCGTGGCTTGCACCTGTCTATAAACAGATTCGTACAACTAAATCACAACTATCACAATGTACAAAATATTAATGTTATTAAAACTTACATCAGAATAAAGTGCACGCTCCCACGGTTAAAATGGTACATAACAATTACGATACAACGCTCTGTAAGAGAAGCAAGACACACTCAAAGACTAGCACTAAAACAATCGGTGGGAACTTTCGCCTGGGGCGCGTTATCTTAGTCGCAACAGCGCTGATAGTGATACCAAGTAGTCTATGAATATAACTTAGCTTCTATAGTACACAATACTTAATAAGTTAATTTCAACCAAAATAAACACTAAACATGAAGTCAGCTAAGCAAAATACTACACGACAAAGCATTGATCGACACAGAATTACTTTAATCGAGTCAAAACAACGATTCACTACTATTCACTAGTACTAAACAGAGAACGCGCCATGCAGACGACGGCTATAAAAAGAATGGACCCAGAGAGGCATCGGCTACTGATTAAGCTCGATCCTGCGTTTAAATAAGATATAAATAAACATTCTAAGATGCCAAATTATATTACACGTGGCTTGGTGCATAAAAAGGACTAGGTAAACAAAGAGTAGGTAAACAAACAAGCGGTCAAAATATTAATGGAGAAAACAGATTTGAAACTGGTGCGCACCAGCGGCTATCGCCGATCGGCTGTGTGAAGGCCAGGAGGCGTTACGCAACACGCAGCGCTTCAAAACAAAAGCGTCGTCTGCTCCGGTTCCCGGGTTACTAACAGTACAGTAATGAAATTGCATGGATCTGATAACCGGGGCGGGATTATTGTAAAAACGTACAAAGAGCACTTGCTCACATGTAAAACACCTTTTCTGCACAGTTTGACGGTTGAGCGGATGTGTGTATGTAGAAGAGGTGGTGTTAATATGATTACTGATGTTCTGTAAAGTGTAAATATGTACATACTTTTTTGTGTAAAGCGCTTTGAGCTAAGTCATGTTATGGACATTGCGCTATAGAAGTATTATTATTATTAATATTATTATTATTAATATTATTATTATTATTATTATTATTATTAACGGAACGTGGCGAATGACGTTGCGCAAAGACTTATGCTTTTGTGATTGTGTCGGCGGAGAGCGGTGGACAGGCGGTCTGTCCCAACATGGGAACGTTGGGTGGGGTAGGGGGTGGGGGGTCTGTGTTTGTGCCGTGTCTGGATTGATGATAGATCCGGTGTCGTGAAACCACTGGGATACGCTATCCAGTTGTTGTTGCACTGCTATGGATGCCTCTTGGGAGTCCCTTGATCTCTTGTATATGATCCCGTCATCTGCCAGTGTGACAATCTCGCTGAGTCCATTTGGGTTCAGATACGCGAGGCCCTCGGGCATTCATTGAAGAGGACCGGCGAGAGCGATGATCCTGCGGTAAGCAGCGCATTGTGAGCTGACGAAGAGCAGAGCTCCAGTTTCCAAATTGCATAACCGCTGTTCTTTAGCCAAGAGCGCTTCTGCAATCCACCGGGTCAGTGTCAGGCTGACTCCATATTGCATGAACAGGTCCATCAGCAGCTGGATCTGGACTCTGTTGTGAGCATCATCGTGACTGATTGCCACAGCCACTGCTGGTTCTTTCATCTGGAAACCTTTGTACACGTCATATGCAAATGCAGCTGCATTTTGCCACGTGCATTTTCCTGGTCTGAACCCCGCTGGTTTGCGGGGAGTACCTCCCTGTCCTCGAGGTCTCTGGTGAGTTTCCTGGCAACAACGCGTTCCATGAGCTTCCCTGCGGTGTTCTGTCTCAAAATAGGAGCCGGGGAGATCTGTCCCAACATAGGAGTCGGGGGGGGGGGGGGTGTCTGTCCCAACATAGGAGCCAGGGGGTGTCTGCCCCAACATAGGAACCGGGGGGTGTCTGTCCCAACATAGGAGCAGGGGGTGTCTGTCCCAACATAGGAGTCGGGGAGTGTCTGTCCCAACATAGGAGCCGGAGTTGTCTGTCCCAACATAGGAGCCAGGGGGTGTCTGTCCCAACATAGGAGTCGGGGAGTGTCTGTACCAACATAGGGGCCAGGGGTTGTCTGTCCCAACATAGGAGTCGGGGAGTATCTGTCCCAACATAAGAGTCGGGGAGTGCCTGTCCCAAAATAGAAGTAATGGGATGCCTGTCCCAACATAGGAATCGGGGAGTGCCTGTCCCAACATAACAGTCGGGGAGTGCCTGTCTCAAAATAGAAGTAAGGGGATTGCCTGTCCCAACACAGGAGTCGGGGGGTGTCTGTCCCAACATAGGAGTCAGGGAGTATCTGTCCCAACATAAGAGTCGGGGAGTGTCTGTCCCAACATAGGAGCCGGGAAGTATCTGTCCCAACATAGGAGTCGGAGAGTATCTGTCCCAACATAGGAGTCGGGGAGTACCTGTCCCAACATAGGAGTCGGGAGGGGTGTCTGTCCCAACACAGGCGCTGGGGGCGGGGGGAATGTCTGTCCCAAAATAAGAGCCGGAGTGGTGTCTGTCCTAACATAGGAACCGGTTTCAGAGGCACTACCCTGAGCCGGTCGTACCAGCACCTCAACACATCATGTCGGCGTCACAATGACCCCGCCTCCAGCCAGCACCTCATTGGCTTGCTGTGACTCCAGCTCCTGTCGGCGTCACAATGACCGCGCCTCCAGCCAGCACCCTATTGGCTTGCTGTGACTCCAGGCTCCTGTCGGCGCCACAATGACTCCGCCGCAAGACATTTGTGAGGGAACACGTAGTTTGCTGGTAGGCTACTCTCCAGAGAAGACAGCGCATTACTGCCAATCCACTGTTGAGGCCGTCAGCGTTGCTCGTTCCCGACACCGCTAACTATGCACCCCCACAGACAAGGTTAGCCAAGTCGTGGCTGCAGACTGAATCAGCTGTCCTTGCAGAGATCAGCAGCACCACTGCGTCCCTCCACCAGTCCCCGGGTGTGGACGTGACAAAAGAAACATGGAGGCCGAGAAAGGTAATGCGGCGGCTAGACATCCGCCCTCCCGTAAACGGATTTTCCTACCTCGCTTTTCCGCATGCTAAATCGGCCGTTGGAAGAGAGCTCTAATTCTGGATTATTCACACACAGGCTGCAGTCTGCTCCACGGGGCTGTCCAGGAATCAAGAGAAATGCAACCAGTGGCGGCATTAGAGACGGCATAGCTGATGCTCTTGTACTGTACTCTTGTACCATCTAGAGGCGAAGATACACGATTTACTTCGCTGCATGAAAGTTACGCCTAGAATTACAACAGGTTGAGCTGGCGTCAAGAAACAGAACAGTAGCAAGGAATAATAACAAAACATTCTTGCAACTAGGACACTAAAACTGCACCTACAAGAACAACAGGAGGCGCTGGGACTACAACACAAAAATTACGACTACAACAGTTTCATTCTGAAGGACAAAGAGGAGCAACAACAAATATTCTAAACAAATTTGACACCTTCTACAAACAAAAGAAAGAAGAACAAAGTGCCAAATAGACACTACGACTGCGATTATAGGAGCTTCGCTTTGGAAAGACGAGGATGTCCCGAAAACTGGAGGCAGAGCAACACAACAACCGCAGCAATAAGAAGAAGAAGGAGAAGAGGAACAAGGACAAGAACAAATGCAACAAAGACGACAACAATAGCAACAACGGTAACAACGGAAGAAAAACAACTCTACGCTGACAATAACAGCAACAGCAGGAAGAAGAACAACAACAAACGCATGAGTGTCCAAACTTTGCAAGGGCCATCAGACAGTCTGCTGCCCCCCAAAAACAAAACAAATATATATCATTTGGGCAAACATCAGTTTCTAGAAACCGAACGAGACTCAAGCGACAGAGAAATTCTCCGTACCGAGATCCAATAATATTTTCATCTTGATTGAATCCGTTTTCTTATCCTTCTTTGCCGTGTCACAGTGCCCCAGAGATTGTGGCGCGGATAGTGCGGAATCTACAGCATCACGGCAGACGGGGAAGAAAACGAAAGAAAAAAACAAATTGCTTTCACTGAAAATGCCTTTTCTCTGCTGCCCCTTTCAATACAAACCAGGCCGAACAGCGGCCGTCGTTATTCCTCAGTGAATAGAGGACCCTTCGCCCAAAACACAGGCCTGGAGAAATGCTTTATCTGATTGAACGAGAGCACGGAAAATGTTTCGCCCAGATCAAATCCCCTGCTGGGTCCATGGCAGCGAGGAGAACAACGGTGGACTATGGGGTGGAGAGAAGAAGCAGCTGAGGTAAAAATTGAATTAGTGGAACAAACAGACTTGATTCTGCTTTTGTCTGTCACTGGCGGGGGGAGACAACGGGCCCGGTTTGGTGCCGGTGGTGGTTGTCTGTTGCCCAATTTCCCTCACGACGTGACTGGCGTGTAACCGCGGGTTTCAACAAGTCCATGTTTGGGTAGCCTTTGTACAGTCATTGTGGTCGGTGTAACAGATGTTTTTGTACCCTTTGTACAGTCATTGTGGTCGATGTAACAGATGTTTTTGTACCCTTTGTAGTCATTGTGGTCGGTGTAACAGATCGTTTTGTACCCTTTGTAGTCATTGTGGTCGGCGCTATTTTTTAAATATTTATTTTATTGGTCGCCTTTGTAGGATCATTGCGGTCAATGATGTTTTTGTGGCCTTTGTGGTCGCGGTGTAACTGGTGTTTTTGTAGCCTTCGTACGTTTCATGTTTCTTTCGCTTTGTACACATACTAAACTGAACACGGTATTCAGCTGACTTTTTACACCAAAAGTTATGTATGGATGCATGTTCCATGTCGATGTTCAAGCTGGATGCATGAAGTGCACGTGTTGAATCGGTTCCAGTGTTCAAAACGTGCAGGTTTTGCTGTATCTGCAATTTAAGTTGCTCCTAGACGAGCCATTCAGTGCCTTTAAGGAACCGAGCACCATTTAAACATGACCACCACCATGTCAACTAAACACCACCATGTCAACTAAACACCACCATGTCAACCTAAACCCCACCATGTATACATGAATACCCTGATTCGCGTTGGCGGGCAGTATTATTCCTGTTTTTGTGTGTCTTACTCTGTGACATATGCTTTTGGTCTTTGTGACATATGTTTTGGTCTTTGTGACATATGCTTTTGGTCTTTGTGACATACGCTTTTGGTCTTTGTGACATACGCTTTTCAAGGAAAGTCGACCCTCGAGAACAACGTACTGAAATGACGCTTACAAAAATTGCTAGACAAATAAACTTGCTGCAAGGGGAGATAATGGAAGGGGATGTCCGCCTCGGGAAGCCTAAACACTGAATCACACACCCAACATTATTATGCACTGAGCAAAATTATATCTTATATATATATACTTGATCTCAGCAGGGCCTCCATCCTTTCCGAAAGAAACCCTCTCCAGACTCCTTCAAACCTAACCTCAAACATTTCGTTTTGCGAAACGGCAGACTCGTCATGTACGACAGCGTGCTGTTTTCCTTGGTCACAAGCTTCTGCTCAGTATCTAAGTTAGCTTTGTAAATTGTCTAGACGTGTACTCTGTGTCGACGCCTGTGTGTGTGTGTGTGTGTGTGTGTGTGTGTGTGTGTGTGTGTGTGTGTGTGTGTGTGTGTTCCTGTCGGACTAGATTTTTCGTGTTATAAACACTGTTATTATTATTATCATTACTGAGCAGAACCAACATTACTAAACACATTTAAGTGACGCTTACAAAGGTTGCTCGTGAACTGAATATATTCAAGAAATCCCACGATACACAAAAGTCTTGAATAATTTCCGATTATTGTCGAAAGCGTTGCCATTGTTATGTCGGTTGTGGCTAACTTGCATCGGTTTTGCAGTTTAAAATTCTCTCTTGAAGTGAATTACAGAATCCTAGATCCTGCGTGGTTACAAAAGAACAAACATGCTCCTCAGGGCCACGCGAACCCCAGACTGCAATTGTGGAACTGTCATCTCGGAGAACTGCACAGTGCCATGGTCAGACTCTCAGCTGCTAGGTCTGGTATCCCTGGATATGCCGGTGTCCTCTGCTTCGTCGTTTGTGAGCAGTGCTAGCATGCTGAAGGAGGGTCGGGCGTCGCACACATACAACCGGAACACGGGCCCAGCTAATTAAAGATAGAGCTTCTGGGGGCTGGGGGGAGGGGGGAGGGTCGGAGGGGGGGGAGGGGGGGGTCGGGGGGGGGGGGGGAATGGGCGTGCATATACAGGTCCGCACTCCACACTTGAACCGCATAGCCTGTGCCCAGCATAGAAAGCAGGAGATCGATAGCACCAATTCCAGCCACCCTCGGTTTCCTATTTCCCCCCCTCCCCGTCCCTCCCTCCCTCCCCACAACCTTTCCGTATCGACTTCCCTCGATGGTCATGTACTGGCCAGTCTGGATTCGATCGTCGGACCGCCTGATGGTCGCAGAATCACTTTGTTATGTCAAGGCCCACTGTGCCGTGGAAAATATCAACAGGATATCGAGTGCTTGCTCACGCCTCCGCGTGTTATATCGGTCAACCGCAGGGAGTAGTTTGCTAAGCTTGTCTAATACCCAGTCGTCTCCGCCCAGCTACCAGCAGGGCACCCAACCCCAGAAGGTTCAAGGGGTGGGGGGGGGGGGGGGGGGGCATAGTGATTGATCCGTAATACTCCAGGATAAAGATTTTACTCAGAAGCCTAGTCTTACAACAACAATTAGCTACAAAAAAAAATACCCTCACATCCGTGCCAAGTGTAGTGGTATAGCCCCAAAAGTCGAAGCTTAGTTTTGTCTAAAAAAAAAATCGCCTTGCTACATCGACAGTATACACATGGTAGGAGAGAGTGTCCCTGATGGTGATGATGTGGGGCTTAATGGCCTCGGATGTCGGGCTGACATATTAGGGACAAAGTGTAAAGAGTGTCCATAGACCACAACAGCTATTTATACAGCGCCGGGGGCGTGCCTGCGTGGTGTGGATCGCACGGAAAGGCAACTGACAGGCAGTGAGAAACTGACGACAACCCAGGGGCCAGGGGCAAATGCTGCAGAAATAATAACTGTGCCTTTAAACCTTGAATCAGTTTCGAGACCAAAGACTATGTCCAATGTCAAACAAATGAATAAATCATTTAAAAAAAAAGAAACATAAAAGATGATTCTGTCTAATGCCTACAGACTTGTGTCGCCGAGTGTGCCTGGGGGGCATCCTAATATATATATATATATATATATATATATATATATATATATATATATATATATATATGGAGGATGCACTTTTGGCGGAGTTTATGAGCTTTATTATTATTTATTCGTTTGCCAGGTGACAGTTACCTTCAACGCTCTGGTGTTGTGTCTCTTACTATGCACGTGACGTCTATTTTGGCGCAGTTAATTCCCTTGGCTTGTTGATGGAGAAATAGGAGCTCGTCATTACTTGCTGTACGTTTTTCATGTGTTCCGTTTGCTTCCTGTAGGTAGATTAGCAACGGCAGTGTGTGTGTGTGTGTGTGTGTGTGTGTGTGCGTGCGTGCGTGCGTGCGTGCGTGCGTGCGTGCGTGCGTGTGGTGTGTGTGTGTGTGTTGGGGGCAGTGTAAAAGAGAGACGATGTCTGTCAGTCTGGGTGTGTGTGTATGAGAGTCAGCCGCTTATGTTAATATATGTTCCATTCTTTGTGTTCTTTGTTACGGCATTGAATTTAAGATTAAGCGCACTAAACATATTATTATTATTATTCTGTTGTATTAATTCATTCACTGAGAATCGCAGGACGAAAAATACTGTAACTTGTATAAGGACATTAAAGTCTACAATTCCCATTCCGATCTCTGTGGAACTGCCCCTGTAAATGAATAAAGGAGTCACTAAATATATCTGAACTTGAATGACCCAAATTGTATGAGTAAATAGCTTTACCCTTGGAGACTAAAGGTCACTTCACTTTTTTCTTTCTTGTTTTCTGCCTTGCTAGTTTATTTGTTTGCCTAGGGCTTCCTCCGGTAAAATGTTGGCTTCTTACTCTTGTTTGCTACCGACCACCATCCACGATTCTCGGCCATAAAAGATCGCATTCGTTTTATTCTTTCCCTTTGAAAGGATAAATTGCATCATCAACGGTATCATAAAGCTCGTTGCCAGGCGCGGCCGTTTGGCTAACGACCTTCCTACAGGCACGTATCGACAAACAAAGTAGCCAACCAGCTGGATGGAGAAGGAGAAAAAAAAGTCCATAAAAGTGCTGTGCCATTCAAAACCAGTTGGTCCCAGGGAGTGTAGCTGCATGTTGTTTGGGTTGATGATCAATAGATGCGGTGACCGGTAGTCGATAGCGGAGTTAATGGCAGCTAACCCTGTGATTTACTGGCCGCAAGTCGCCGGCCGCAGCTACTCCTTATGGGTCATCTAGGGGCAAAAGCAGCCGTCACTTTCGGGCTCCGAGGCGGCCATTTTCGTTTGATGTCGACACTAACAGCAGCGGTGTAGTCGCGGAGACAACGAAGTCGATTGTAATCCACAGATTTTCTCACTTCAAAGAGGCCGCTTCATAGGCAAGTTCCCCCCCCCCCCCCCCCCCCCCCCCCCGTTCAGTTCACTTCAGTTCAAGATGGTATCTGTGCGCTCGGAAAGGCCCATATGCACTCCACCAAGTCTCTCAGAAGTTTTCCCAGCGTTGCCTTTTAAACAGTTCCAATGTTCGTCTGACTGACGATGGCCCTCTCTCGTCCTTTCAAGGAAGATCGTCTAGCGCTTCCTCTTTTCATGTCTCTCTCCTCCAGGGGATTGATGGTGTGATGTCCTTGGCTTTGTGCCTGCAGGTAGTGTCTCAAGCTCCTCAACACTTCAGATCTTCCGAGAAGCAAGCCACTTATGAGTGTCGGTTTTCCCGCCGGTGTATCTGCTCGGTCATTTCCCTTCACTCCGGCATGTCCAGGGTATTACACCCAGGTTTTGTTTCGAAGGTGGATGTCAACCACTAACACATTCCAGTCTGGGCTTTCCATTCCACTTTTCACTGTTTGCAGCAAGCTCATTCAACCTGTGAGGATGATGGCATGTGTGGTCCGACTGTCACCTCTTGAGGCAATCCAGCGGAGGGTATGGGTGACTGCTTCCACCTCCATTGTCAAGCTGGAGGTCGAGACCGTATCGGCTGCGCTGTCTTCGTGGGTGGTGGTCGCACCTTGCTTGGCAATGAAGCACCATCCTGACCGGTCTTTGGTGACTGAGCCATCAGTGTACACTATGTCTTGCAGTCTGCTGTTTTAATGAATGAGAAGCTTCATCTCTGACTCTGTTTTGCCTGCTGGCCATTCTCGACAGTGCTTTCCCAAGTTCTCTGGCAGGTGTGTCTCATAGAGACGTCGGAATCGGTTTTCTGTACCTTTAACAGTTCTTTTATTTTTCTTCCTGGCCCTCTGACTCTGTTCCACATGTTCTCAGAAGAAAAAGGAAACGGTTCTACGAACCAGTAGCTACAAAAGTGTCACGTGCCGAGTGGTAAGCAGCAGAAGACCCGTTCAGAATTTTCGGAGCAGTCAGTAAACATAAGATCCGATTATTCTGGTTTGTTTAAACAGTATAGTCATAGCTACAATCGCTAGTCCTAGTCATAAGATGTTTATGGAAAACATGAGATTTTATTGCCTGCACCCCAATGTCTTATTTTGCCCAGGACAGCTTGAGTCTGACATCAGCATGTCTTGTTACATGTAGGACGGCTTGAGTCTGACATGCCTATGTCTGGTTACGTGTAGGACGGCTTGAGTCTGACATGCCGATGTCTGGTTACGTGTAAGATGGCTTGAGTCTGACATCCCTATGTCTTGTTAAGTGTAGGACGGCTTGAGTCTGACATGCAGACATGGTTACATGAAGAACAGCACGAGTCTGACATCTCCATATCTTGTTAAGTAGGAAAGCATGTGTCTGACATACCGATGTCTGGTTATGCACAGGACAGTATCAGTCTGATACCCGTATGTCTTAATTTGTTCAAGACAGTACCATTCTCTTTTGCACAAGACAGTTCTGGTCTGAAACTCTAGTCTTAATTTGCACAAGACAGTATGTGTCTGACAACGTGATGTCTTATTTTGCACAAGGTGGTAAAGTAATGGTATTCACAAACACGCACGCACGCACGTACACACGCACACACACGCACGCACGCACGCACACACACACACACACACACACACACACACACACACGCACGCACGCACGCACACGCACACACACACACACACACACACACCACGCACGCACGCACGCACGCACACACACGCACACACACACACACATGCACGCAGCACGCACACACACACACACACACACACACACACACACACACACACACACACACACACAACACACACACACACACACACTATATTTGCTAAAGACAGTACCAGCCAGCACGGCCATACCAGTATCAGTCTGTTACGTGGATGTCTTTTTTTTGGCGTAAGGTAGTTGATCTGTAACAGTCCCGTTTGACACCTCCTCATTCCCCACGGTCGCTGCGCCGAGGCTGGCCTTTACTGACGTCAGTACCTCGTCCCCTCCCATCCACTCGCTGTCTCCATCCGTCACTTCCGCCTGTCGTCACCTCATCGCGGCTCCTCCCTCAGAGAGGCGGAGGACCGGGAGGCCAGGAAAGGGGTCGGGGGGGAAGATGAGGGTGCTCACCGGAAGGCGAGAGAGAATTAAATGGGGAGGGGCACGGAAGTGGGGAGAGACCAAGGGAGAGAGAGAGACAGACAAACAGAGGCAGAGAGAAAGAGGAGGTGAGATGGAGAAACAGTTGACCAGAGTTCAGGAGCTGTGTGAAAGTCGAGGTGGCCGTCCTGGGCTTTCCATCCGAATGAGCCTTACGGTTTCTGTGGACGTAAAGCAACACTGAACCATGGTTCGGCATTGGTCACAGTTTGTCCCTGATATGTCAACCGACATCTGAGGACATGAAGCT
>JABMCL010000436.1:425000-445000 GCA_018857735.1 Alviniconcha marisindica | reverse complement strand
CTCTCTCTCTCTTCCCCCCCTCTGTGTGTGTGTGGAGGAAGGTAAATTCTGTCTCTGTCTCTGTCTCTCTCTCTCTGTCTCTTTGTCTTTTTCTGTTCTTGTCTGTTTGTCCTTTTTTGTTGTCTGTCTGTCTGTCTGTCTGTTTTTTTCTCTCTCTCTCTTTTCCCCTCTCTCTCTCTCTCTCTCTCTTCTCTCTCTCTCTCCTTTTTTCCCCTCTCTCTCTCTTAATAATAGGGCCGTCCCTGTTTGTGTCGGGAGGGGGGGAGGAGAGGGAAGGGGGGGGGCGATTACCACAGGCGACTTCTCCAATTCCCTTGGAATCTTGCCTGTGCTTCCAGCAGCATTTTGCTTCTCTTTCTGCCTGTCCTTATTCCTGGATCTAACAAGATGTCTCGGGTTTCAAAGGGTCGTTGCTGTTGTTGTCACCGTAACCGTAGTTGTGATTGTTTTGCTTTCTTCTTCTTGCTGCCGCTTTCGTCCTCGTAGAAGATATGAATTACTCTGTAACGCACTTCCGCATCACTGTTCCGTCTTCTTTCCCCTGAGCGTTTGGAAGGAAAACTACAGGGGGGTTGGTTGCTTATAATTAAGACATTTAACCGTAGTTAACTCTCAATTGCCATGGTCATATCAGAGCGATACGAAACTAAAAATTATTATTAGTCAATTTACAAGTGAAGTCTGATTCATTATTTTTGACACACGCCGTTTTCTTATATTTTGAAGAGGACTAGGGCAAATGAGAGTGAATGAACCATGAAGAGCAGGATCGGAAACAGAGAGCTTTCGGCAGCAGGCGTAACACACCCATGGCCATATTCGGACTTACTCCATGCTTCACAGAGGCAGGCTTTGCCAACTCTGGACTCTCAGCGGGGGGGGGGGGGGGGGGGGGGGGGGGGGGGGGGTGGGGGGGGGGGGGGGGGGGGGGGGGGAGGGGGTGTGGTGAAGGGGGGTGTAGGGGGAGGGGAGAGGACACATCGCATTTCAAATCAAGGCAGGCTGTTCACGTAACTGGACGTTGAAACCGCGCGGCGTCTGTTTGCACAGTCTGTGACCATGTGTCGTTTCCATGAAGTTTGAGCGGAACCGCCCCCAGGTTGTATGCGTTCAGTCCAATGACCTGCTGTCAGGGCGACCTGTTTTTCAGGCACGATGTGCGTGCCGGAGACAGCCAATCTGTTGTGCTGGACTTCAGCCAGTGTCGTCGCGGAGCAGAGACGTCAAGCTGCAGGGTTAAAGTACTTGTGTAACTCTACTGCTGCGTGTCGGCAGTGGAGAGACTGATGCACAAAATCATGGTTCAAGGTAAGTCCCCTCTTCAGGCAACGAACAGACAGAAAATACACCAGCAAGCTACCATCGTTTTTCTTTTTAAATTATAGTTAAATTAGAGCACTTTTTTATTTTTAAATCAGAGTAAATTAAAGTACTTGTGTAACCATCGCTGGCTGTCGGTCAGCGAGAGACTCATACACAATAGCAGCCGAGCATCATATAATAATAATAATAATAATAATAATAATAATAATAGCAATGAAACATTTTCTACAGCACCATTTCCCAGAGAAAAATGGGGTTTCCAAAACAAGGAGTGACTGAATCTTTTATTCATTCATATTTTATACTGTGTACGAACGTGTGTGATACTGTGGGGCTATCCTAATAGTGCCAGTGAAATATGCTTTTAGCTGTCAGTAGCAACAGTAATAACAGTAACAGCAGTATTGAGACGAGTAAGGAAAATGTTTTCAGGGAAACGAGGTATCGTCGATATGACCGTCGGCATTCTTTGTCATCTCTAGGCTTCCGCATATAACTATGGCTTCTTTCTTTTTCTTCCTCTGCAGCTAAATCACTCAGGGAGGAAGAAAAAATATCAAGTTATAAATAGCATGTGCTGCTGGTTATTAATGGCCCTGGAAAAATCCATGCTGGCATAACCCTCCCACTGACAGGATCCAAACACAAAAAGGTTCAAACGAACGCTTATTTATTTTAACACGGACACACAGCACACACACACACACACACACACACACACACACACACACACACACACACACACACACACACACAACACACACACACACACACACACACAACAATATAAATATATATATATATATCTGTTTCATATTTGTTTTCTCTCCCACTGATAAACAAGTTGTGCTGCTGCTGCAATTCCTCCTTAGAAGAATCTCTCAGACAGGTTCCGCCAACACAAATGACCGTTTTCTAGGACTAGTCTTCTGCATAGTATGCAGGGGAAGTCAGAATTCGAGCAGGGCGCTTCATGTCTTTCTGCAAAAAGGGAACCACTTGGCCATGGACGGCGTGTGACGTCATAAGGCAGGGACAGGGTCCATTGTGTTTCTCTGTCTTTCTTTCTTACCATCTCCAGATTATCTGCCCATCTCTAACATCTACCTAATTTATCTTTTCTGCTCTCTCTTTGTAGTTTTCGCTTTTATTCTGTTACAGCCCTCTCTTTGCTTTTTTCTTATCTTTCTGTGTCCGTGTCTTTCCCTCTGATTTCATTTCTTTTTCCAATCTGCTGTTTGAAAATGCCAAGAGGAGGACACACCACACAGATAAGCTGAAGCCCGTTTAGCAAATTCTCTGTCGCGAGGAAAAAAATTACGTGGGAGTCCTCGGAGATTTAGAAATATCGATGGCACAGCAGTACAGTGTTTGTAGAAGTATGGTCAAAGTACCGTGTATTGTAGAAGTATGGTCAAAGTACCGTGTATTGTAGAAGTATGGTCAAAGTACCGTGTATTGTAGAAGTATGGTCAAAGTACCGTGTATTGTAGAAGCATGGTCAAAGTACCGTGTATTGTAGAAGTATGGTCAAAGTACCGTGTATTGTAGAAGCATGGTCAAAGTACCGTGTATTGTAGAAGTATGGTCAAAGTACCGTGTATTGTAGAAGTACAGTCAAAGTACCGTATATTGTAGAAGTATGGTCAAAGTACCGTGTATTGTAGAAGTACAATCAAAGTACCGTGTATTGTAGAAGTATAGTCAAAGTACCGTTTATGTAGAAGTATGGTCAAAGTACCGTGTATTGTAGAAGCATGGTCAAAGTACCGTGTATTGTAGAAGCATGGTCAAAGTACCGTGTATTGTAGAAGTATGGTCAAAGTACCGTGTATTGTAGAAGCATGGTCAAAGTACCGTGTATTGTAGAAGTATGGTCAAAGTACCGTGTATTGTAGAAGCATGGTCAAAGTACCGTGTATTGTAGAAGTATGGTCAAAGTACCGTGTATTGTAGAAGCATGGTCAAAGTACCGTGTATTGTAGAAGCATGGTCAAAGTACCGTGTATTGTAGAAGTATGGTCAAAGTACCGTGTATTGTAGAAGTATGGTCAAAGTACCGTGTATTGTAGAAGTATGGTCAAAGTACCGTGTATTGTAGAAGCATGGTCAAAGTACCGTGTATTGTAGAAGTATGGTCAAAGTACCGTGTATTGTAGAAGCATGGTCAAAGTACCGTGTATTGTAGAAGTATGGTCAAAGTACCGTGTATTGTAGAAGCATGGTCAAAGTACCGTGTATTGTAGAAGTATGGTCAAAGTACCGTGTATTGTAGAAGCATGGTCAAAGTACCGTGTATTGTAGAAGTATGGTCAAAGTACCGTGTATTGTAGAAGTATGGTCAAAGTACCGTGTATTGTAGAAGTATGGTCAAAGTACCGTGTATTGTAGAAGTATGGTCAAAGTACCGTGTATTGTAGAAGTATGGTCAAAGTACCGTGTATTGTAGAAGTATGGTCAAAGTACCGTGTATTGTAGAAGCATGGTCAAAGTACCGTGTATTGTAGAAGTATGGTCAAAGTACCGTGTATTGTAGAAGCATGGTCAAAGTACCGTGTATTGTAGAAGTATGGTCAAAGTACCGTGTATTGTAGAAGCATGGTCAAAGTACCGTGTATTGTAGAAGCATGGTCAAAGTACCGTGTATTGTAGAAGCATGGTCAAAGTACCGTGTATTGCAGAAGCATGGTCAAAGTACCGTGTATTGCAGAAGCATGGTCAAAGTACCGTGTATTGTAGAAGCATGGTCAAAGTACCGTGTATTGCAGAAGTATGGTCAAAGTACCGTGTATTGTAGAAGTATGGTCGAAGTACCGTGTATTGTAGAAGTATGGTCAAAGTACGGTGTATTGTAGAAGCATGGTCAAAGTACCGTGTATTGTAGAAGCATGGTCAAAGTACGGTGTATTGTAGAAGCATGGTCAAAGTACCGTGTATTGCAGAAGCATGGTCAAAGTACCGTGTATTGCAGAAGCATGGTCAAAGTACCGTGTATTGCAGAAATATGGTCAAAGTACCGTGTATTGTAGAAGCATGGTCAAAGTACCGTGTATTGTAGAAATATGGTCAAAGTACCGTGTATTGCAGAAGTATGGTCAAAGTACCGTGCATTGCAGAAGCATGGTCAAAGTACCGTGTATTGTAGACGCATGGTCAAAGTACCGTGTATTGTAGAAGCATGGTCAAAGTACCGTGTATTGCAGAAGCATGGTCAAAGTACCGTGTATTGTAGAAGTACGGTCAAAAACGTTCATGAGCGTCAGTTTAAGAATGTACCTTCGGTGGACTTCACGTGCTTTGTGCTTACTCGCATGCCAGGTGAGAGTTACCGGAGGCGACTCAGGCCGTTGTTGTGTACGTGTGACGTCTTTCGAGCGCTGACTAACTCCTTGTTTGTTGGATAATGGCGGTCATACGGAAGACATTTCTCGTCTGAATCAAGCTGCATTGAGTCCAAGTTCATGTAATCATCTGAAACAGACTGAGTCCCATGGTGTCTGTGCAGAGTCAACAAACAAGGGAGTTAATTGGCGATCGAAAGACGTCACACAAACACAACAACAAAGATCTGAATCGCCTACGATGCGAGTAAACACAAGGTACATAGAACTGATGTGGAGTTTATGTACTTTTTTTTTATTAACTCGCATGCCATGTGAGAGTTACCGTGGGCGACTCAGGTGTTTGTTGTTGTGTTTGTGTGACGTCTTTTGTTGTTGTGTTTGTGTGACGTCTTTTGAGCGTTGATTAACTCCCTTGTTTGTTGATCCAGTTCATGTAAATTCCCCCAAACCGACTCTCCTTTGCCTCAATCCCTCAAAGTTTCCAAGTCGCAGTTTGGAACGTGATTAGAGCCTCTACCCTTTCGAGGCTGACTGCAAAACTGCTTCGTAGCGCCGAAACGCAGGCCAAACACGCCTCCCGAACCCCATTCTGAACTGAAATTACACCACTGAAGCGGCAGCAAGAACTGGCCAAAGAAGACAGTGGAGGAGGTGGAGGAGGAGGAGGAAGAAAACGCAGAAGAAGAAGATGGAGACATAAGAAAAAACGAAGAAAGAGGAGGAGGGACAGACGAAAAAGAACACGGAGAAAAAGAAGAAGAATATGAGAAGAACAAGAAGGAGAAGAAGGAGGAATGCGGGGCAAAATAATTGTTTTGTTGCCGATTGATTGTACTACTCTACTAACAAGTGCTCATTTTAACCTCTAGCACGTCTTGTGTTTGTTCGTTGCTTCTCTCTCTGTCTCTGTCTGTCTCGGTGTGTGTCTCTGTCTGTCTCTCCGTGTGTCTCTGTCTGTATCTGTCTGTCTGTCTGTCTCTGTCTGTCTGTCTGTCTGTCTGTCTTTCTGTCTTTCTGTCTCTCTCTCTCTCTCTCTCTCTCTCTCTCTCTCTCTCTCTCTCTCTCTCTCTCTCTCTCTCTCTCTCTCTCTCTCTCTCTCTCTCTCTCTCTCTCTCTCTCTCTCTCTCTCTCTCTCTCTCTCTCTCTCTCTCACTCTCAAGCGCTAACAGTGAGCTTTGTTTCATATATCCCACTCATTGCGTTAGCTATAGTATGGGTGAAACCAGCCCCCATCTATAGTATGGGTGAAACCAGCCCCCATCTATAGTATGGGTGAAACCAGCCCATGTCTATAAACCAGCCCACATCTATGATGTGGGTGAAACCAGCCCACGTTAAAAGTGTGGGTGAAACCAGCCGACGTCTATAAACCAGCCCACTATAATATGGGTTAAACCAGCCACGTTTATAGTATGGGTGAAACCAGCCCACGTCTGTAGTATGGGTGAAACCAGCCCACATCTATAGTATGGGTGAAACCATCCCACGTCAGTAGTATGGGTGAAACTAGCCCACATCTATAGTATGGGTGAAACCAGCCCACGTCTGTAGTAAGGGTGAAACCAGCCCACATCTGTAGTATGGGTGAAACCAGCCCACGTCTATAAACCAGCCGACGTCTGTAGTATGGGTGAAACCAGGCCCCATCTATAGTATGGGTGAAACCAGCCCACATCTATAGTATGGGTGAAACCAGCCCACGTCTATAAACCAGCCTACGTCTATAAACCAGCCCACTATGATATAGGTGAAACCAGCCCACGTTTATAGTATGGGTGAAACCAGCCCACGTCTATAAACCAACCCACGTCTATAAACCAGCCCATATCTGTAGTATGGGTGAAACCAGCCCACGTCTATAAACCAGCCTACGTCTATAAACCAGCCCACTATGATATGGGTGAATCCAGCCCACGTTTATAGTATGGGTGAAACCAGTCCACGTCTATAAACCAGCCCACATCTATAGTATGTGTGAAACCAGCCCACATCTATAGTATGGGTGAAACCAGCCCACATCTATCGTATGGGTGAAATCAGCCCACGTCCAAAAAGCACCAAAAACATGATCAGCGGGAACAGGGAACTGAGCTATTCATAAAACAGGGCATTGTCAGTGTGACAATCATTTGGTGTGGATGTTTATACACAATTCCACGTTAGAAGTTCTTTACTGACTCATCCAAGCGTGAGCGTGGCTTGAGGCCTTTTGTCACTCGAATGAATGTTGCCCCCACCGACTCTCTAGGTGTTTCCATTGGCTGGGCCACTGCTTGCCAGCTTCTACATGCACTCTGTTTCCTCTTTACTTGTTACCACCTGATGAGTATTACACCCGTTATTGATGGCAGCGTTTCTCGATCGATAATGCTGTTTTGTTCGCCCCTTCCCTACTCGAGGAAGAGAGTTCAGATTGGAATCGACAGACATTTATTGCTCCGTGTGTCTGAGTCCAAAGCGTCAGCGAAATCCATGGACTAACAAGGACGGCCACGTTATTGCCGTGATGGTAGAAAAGACATTTATGAATCGGCCATGTCTTCTTCTTGTTGTCTGTGAACCTGCCGCAAGTGGCTGGGATCGGTCACGTGTCATGCTGGCCCAACATTTCTGAGGCAAAACGGTCTCAGGAAAAAGGCCAGTAACTGCTGCTGAGAAAGACCCAGCGAAAACCAAAAAAAGAAAAAAAAAAAAAAAAAAATGCACTCACCGAAAGAAGACGGCATGGACGCAAAATAGTTCAACGTTTTGACAGACAGAAGAAATGGAAAGAAAAAAAAAAGAAAAAAGAGGGGGGAAAGAAAGAGAAGGAGAAAGAAGCCAAAAGAAGACAGAGTCGGTAATATGCCTGTTTTACTAACTGTTTGCGTTCTTCTGTCTTCTTTTGGTGAACACATTTCCCTTGTTTTTTCCTGCAAAATGTTCGCAAGCATTGTAGGGCAAGACATTTTCGGGCCAGTTAAATCATTCAGGGGCAAGAGAGAAAGAAAAATCAGTCAGGGTAAAGACCACGAAGGTAAAACCAGATCATGAGGAACATCTGCTTAGGGACAATAATCGTTTTCATACCAATTAAATTCGGATCTTCGTGTTTACGACATGAAGTTAGACTTTTCCGACATATCGGATAACTGTAGCAACTGTCTTTCGCAATGATTAAACCCTTTCTCTGGCGGAGAATGGCAACTTCTGCGTCAGTCCGACTGTTCGTGGGAAACATTGACTGTTTTGGGAGGTTGAATGTTGCAATTTTGTGCTCCGAAAAGCCTTTATAAGTTGTTTTTTGTGGGGGTTTTATGTTGTTGTTGTTGTTTTGTTAGTTTTTTCATTTAAAAAATCAAATAACAGGTTGCTGTGATCAACTCCGCACAAACCCCAAGTATTAAGACGTTTCAGCGGTTTGTGCAACCGCTTGCATTACGACACAGACCCACGTAACTGCCTCTTTTAAGTCTGGACTCAAACGTGTTGTATTTTTGCCGCAAATCTTTGTCCACAAGCAGAAACCTCTGCTAAAAAGGATGTCGTTCACCCCAGCCCTAAATAGAACAGGAATGTGATGAAGAAGATGGAATGACTGGCTTGACAAGATGAAGCGAGGAAACAATCGTTGAGGAAAAATAGCGCTGGGGGCGACGAGAAAGGAAGAAAGGAATGAAAATCATTCCATGCCCTCGGGAAATCGTACTAATTATGTCCTTGACAAAGTACCTCCCATTAACCCGTACGGCACGTGACCTTCTGCTTAAAGTCAGGTTTGCCATGCGTTCTCGTGCTGAACTAAGGATTCGAGCTCTGGTCAACCTGACCGCTCTCCAAGGCTGTACTGGGAAGGAAATCCCACCAACAGTTGCAAATCCTTTGGCAGGAATAAGGTTGAGATGGAACTACGGAAATGAAATAAAACGACTGCCAAGTCAGGGATACAGCTGATTAGGAACCATACAGAAAAGAAAACGACCAAATAGGCAGGGATAGCGTTGACTGGGAATTGCAGAGGGAAAACGACTACACAGTCAGGGATGGAGTTGACTGTGAATTACAGGGGGAAAACGACTACACAGTCAGGGATGGAGTTGACTAGGAACGAGAGAAAAGAAAACAAAGCGGACAGGGATAGAGTTGACTGGGAATTACAGGGGGAAAACGACTACACAGTCAGGGATGGAGTTGACTGGGAATTACAGGGGGAAAACGACTACACAGTCAGGGATGGAGTTGACTAGGAACGAGAGAAAAGAAAACAAAGCGGACAGGGATAGAGTTGACTGGGAATTACAGGGGGGAAAAGACTACACAGTCAGGGATGGAGTTGTCTGGGAATTACAGGGGACAACGACTACACAGTCAGGGATGGAGTTGACTGGGAATTACAGGGGGAAAACGACTACACAGTCAGGGATGGAGTTGACTGGGAATACAGAGAGAAAACGACTAAAGTCAGGGATAGAGTTGACTGGGAATTACAGGGGAAAACGACTACACAGTCAGGGATGGAGTTGACTGGGAATTACAGGGGGAAAACGACTACACAGTCAGGGATGGAGTTGACTGGGAATTACAGGGGGAAAACGACTACACAGTCAGGGATGGAGTTGACTGGGAATTACAGGGGGAAAACGACTACACAGTCAGGGATGGAGTTGACTGGGAATTACAGGGGGAAAACGACTACACAGTCAGGGATGGAGTTGACTGGGAACGGGGGAAAACGACTACACAGTCAGGGATGGAGTTGACTGGGAATTACAGGGGGAAAACGACTACACAGTCAGGGATGGAGTTGACTGGGAATTACAGGGGAAAACGACTACACAGTCAGGGATGGAGTTGACTGGGAATTACAGGGGGAAAACGACTACACAGTCAGGGATGGAGTTGACTGGGAATTACAGGGGGAAAACGACTACACAGTCAGGGATGGAGTTGACTGGGAATTACAGGGGGAAAACGACTACACAGTCAGGGATGGAGTTGACTGGGAATTACAGGGGGAAAACGACTACACAGTCAGGGATGGAGTTGACTGGGAATTACAGGGGGAAAACGACTACACAGTCAGGGATGGAGTTGACTGGGAATTACAGGGGGAAAACGACTACACAGTCAGGGATGGAGTTGACTGGGAATTACAGGGGGAAAACGACTACACAGTCAGGGATGGAGTTGACTAGGAACGAGAGAAAAGAAAACAAAGCGGACAGGGATAGAGTTGACTGGAAATTACAGGGGAAAACGACTACACAGTCAGGGATGGAGCTGACTAGGAACGAGAGAAAAGAAAACAAAGCGGGCAGGGAAAAGAGACAAGGAAAAGACATAATGAGAGAGCGATCGCGCAGAACAAAAATGCCCCAGTAGGGAAACACAGGATGTGCAGGCGGAGGGAGATCAGGGAGGGGCGTTGACCGCGTGGGAGGAAGCCTGTTGTGCTGGCCCTGTGAGGAGAAGGCGGCCTGTTTGTGCTCAAGTCATCTGCTGATGTCCTGGTTTGAATGGCGTTTAATGTCAGCGGTTTCTTTTTATTTTTTATTTGGTTTGTTTTTGTTTTTGTTTGTTGAACCCAACGCAGCTGTCTTCGCCTGTCCTCCCGATCCATTTGCCTTTCTATTCGAAGAATCGTTTTCAGTTTTTAATTATGTCTATTGTTCCTCACGTGTATGTGGTATCTACCCCCCCCCCCCCCCTTTTATGTTGCAGTTTGTTTTGTGCATGTGTGTGTGTGTGTGTGTGTGTGCGTGCGAGCGTGCGTGCGTGTGTGTGTTTGTGTGTTTGTGTGTGCGTGCGTGCGTGTGTGCGCGCGTGTGTGTGTGTGTGTGTGTGTGTGTGTGTGTGTGTGTGTGTGATGTGTGTGTGTGTGTGTGTGTGTGTGTGTGTGTGTGTGTGTGTGTGTGTGTGCTGGTTTTGGTTCTATTTCTCTTTGTTATTTTCACTCAGTACATACCTATTATGAAGCAAGAGGTGCTGATAGCAGTAATCGCGCTATAAAATGGTCCATTATTATTATCCAGGTTACCACCGTCTTCATTACCATCAGTGGTACTAGTTGTTGTTGTCGTCAAAGAGTCATTGGGGGAACTTTTATGAATGGTTCAGTGTTACGTTTAGACACGGTCTCACTCAGCCACATAAACTAACGGGTAGATAGCCGCCAGTCATAAGTCAGAAACAGACCGTGCCTGCAGACGTAAATAATTATGTGGCCATCATCTGGTATACTGAGTCTGCTTGAAAAACCTACGTGTCCCATTCTCAGCACCTGCAATGTGGTCGGAATTTTAGATCACCGATCACAATGACTAATTATAGCTATCCCTTAGTTAGGGTAAAAATGCTATTATCTCACTGTGGTGGTGCAAGCAAGTAAGTAACTTTGTGTTTTACGCCCAGTCAGCCAGTGCGGTTATATCAGGGCGGTTGACGGTGCTAGCATAACACGCTGCCATTCATTGACAACAAATCCACTGATTCGTACTGCCATTTTTAGTCCTGACTTCCAGTGCAAAAGTTTTCCGGGGGTCACAGATATGTTTTTAAAAACAAAGTTTGTTCTGCAAATTCCTTTAAGAAATCGATTCTCCTTGTTGTTTGTTTCTGTTCTTTTACGTTGTTCTGACTATGCATCAGAGGATGTACCACTGGTGTTGTTTATGCGCCGTGCGTTTGCTCGCATGGCAGGTGACAGTTAGCGTAGTCGATTCGGGTCTTTGTTGTTGAGTTTATGTGACGTTTTTTCGATCCTTAATTAACTTCCCTTTCTCGCTTTTCTTTCTTTGTAATCCGCTGTGTTGACTGGCCCGATACTGGGCGGCCGGTGCAAGAGACTACACAGCGAGTGGGTGTCACTCCCCCCCTCCCCCCTTACCCCCACCTCCCCCCATTACCCCCCATTACCCCCCCCCCCCTTACCCCCCCCCCCCCCCCCCCTCCGCACCATTCGTCGTGTCTTCCTTCAGGTCAGGCGATTATTTTCATGCCAGCTCCAACATTATTCACAAATTGGCCACGGTAATGAAGTTCTGCTTTTTTTCCAGCGAGTGAAACTTGGGGGGTTCTTTTTGTTAGTTTTTGTTTTATCTGATCTCTTGATCTAATTTCATAATGCTTCGTTGGACTCCTGCAATTTGTGATTTAGTTTTTTCCTTTTTGGCGCGCGTGTGTGTGTGTGTGTGTGTGTGTGTGTGTGTGTGTGTGTGTGTGTGTGTGTGTGTGTGTGTGTGTGTGTGTGTGTGTGTGTGTGTGTGTGTGTGTTGTGTGTGTGTGTGTGTGTGTGTGTGTGTGTGTGTGTGTGTTGTGCGTGTGCGTGTGTGTGTGTGTGTGTGTGTGTGTGTGTTGTGTGGTGTGTGTGTGTGTGTGTGTGTGTGTGTGTGTGTGTGTGTGTGTGTGTGTGTTGTGTGTGTGTGTGTGGTGTGTGTGTGTGTGTGTGTGTGTGTGTGTGGTGTGTGTGTGTGTGTGTGTGTGTGTGTGTGTGTGTGTGTGTGTGTGTGTGTGTGTGTGTGTGTGTGTGTGTGTGTGCGTGTGTGTGTGTGTGTGTGTGTGTGTGTGTGTGTGTGTGTGTGTGTGTGGTGTGTGTGTGTGTGTGTGTGTGTGTGTGTGTGTGTGTATGTGTGTGTGTGTGTGTGTAGTGTGTGCGTGTGTATGTGGTGTGTGTGTGTGTGTGTGTGTGTGTGTGTGTGTGTGTGTGTGTGTGTGTGTGTTGGTGTGTGTGCGTGTGGTGTGTGTGTGTGTGTGTGTGTGTGTGTGTGTGTGTGTGTGTGTGTGTGTGTGTGAAGGGAATTATGTGTGTGTGTGTGTGTGTGTGTGTGTGTGTGTGTGTGTGTGTGTGTGTGTGTGTGTGTGTGTGTGTGTGTGGAGTAGATGAGTGTAGTGTGTGGTGTGTGTGTGAGAGAGAGAGAGAGAGAAGAGAGAGAGAGAAGAGAGAGAGAGAGAGAGAGAGAGAGAGAGAGAGAGAGAGACAGAGACAGAGACAGAGAGACAGAGCAGACAGACAGACAGACAGACAGAAACACACAGAGACAGAGTGATCGAGAGAAAGAGACTGACAGACAGACAGACAGAGACACAGAGAGACAGAGAGTGATCGAGAGAAAGAGACAGACAGACAGACAGACAGAGACAGAAACAGAGAAAGCGATAGCTATTAACCGCGGCCTTCTGTCAACCCCGTTTTGTAATTTCATCCCGCTGCTTCTCGTTGTTTTTAGGAGAAAAGGTTTTAGGAGAAAAGGTATTAGTTCTTCGTGGGAGTGATCGCTATACGGCATCTGTTCCCACAAAAAGATGTTATTAGTTTGCTCTCTCTCTCTCTCTCTCTCTCTCTCTCTCTCTCTCCTCTCTCTCTCTCTCTCTCTCTCTCTCTCTCTCTCTCTCTCTCTCTGCGTGAGTGGGTGTGCTCTGTTCGGCCGACTGGAAGAGTCTATTTGCAAGACCCAGAAGAAAAACAACAAAAGAACAGGTCAACTAAACGTCAGTCTTACTTGCGGCAATTCACGACACGCCCTGCATTCTGTGGAAATGATGGAGACTGTTTTTCTCTGATGAAATGTTTGATAAATCATGAATTAATTATACGCTTTTACCATGCGTGCCTAGCTGGCTGTGTTTAGTGCGCGGAGTGTTTCAGAGACTGCTTCAGCCGGAGGACAAAGCAGGCGACGCAGGGTCCTGAGGAAATGTCATCGTTAGTCACGCTGACTTACAGGGAGTGGCTGTCTCCACCCCACGTCCCACAGTCTTAGTGGGCGTCATTTCTCCCGTACATCTGTATGCGGATTTGAGAGAGTCACCAAAGAAACTGTTGTCGGTGTTGATGAAGTATGTGTTCTAGCATGCGTTCTAGCATGCGTTCTAGCATGTGTTCTAGCATGCGTTCTAGCATGCGTTCTAGCATGTGTTCTAGCATGTCTCCTATAGCTTCTGTTCCAGACCCGAGACCAACGTTCTTACTGGTTGAGTGTTCTGACGAGATTGTTCCTCTGCTCGCTGTCATTGTAAACCAGTCCTTGTCGACCGGCATTTTCCTTCCTGTATGAAAGCAGCCATCTTCAAACTCCTTTAGAAAGAAAAAAGAAAGGGAAAAAACAACAACAAAAAACCTCCCTTGGCTCAGATGTGCCTTTAAACATTAGGACTGTTTGAAATCTGTTCTTAGTATTCAATCTTATTGCGAAAATTTTTTTGTCTGTGCTTAAACTTCAGTTAAATGGCGACACAACAAGACAAGGCTCTGCTCCTGGAATTGATCTTCCTTCTTCACGATGTGTGGGTCAGAGATGTATCCTGAAACAGATCGTAACGTAGCAAGGCCATGTACCATATAATTATAAGTATCAAAAACTAGTTACTACTATGTGTGAATTGACTCCAAATTAATGAGTTATGTTTCATAACACAGCATCTGTGCGACTCTGTGACACAAGCTAAATGATAACAAATAAAAACAGATTGTCTCCATTTTCGGTACAGCATGTCGACAAGAATATACCTGCAGTGACCTGCTCTTCGGGTAACTTCTTGAACGATTGTTTTCAACTGAAAGAAGGTTGGCATGTTGGCATTTGTAATATTATTTGTCCAACTCTCCATTAGTCCCCTATCGACTTTGACCTGTGATTAACAGTTTTGAAGGGAAGTATCAAGCTTTCTTCTTCTTCTTCTTCTTCTTCTTCTTCTTCTTCTTCTTCTTCTTCTTCTTCTTCTTCTTCTTCAGTTGTTTTACACTGCTTTTTTTCTTCTTCTTTTCTTATTTCGTTTTTATCATTTCCGTTGCGGTCGCTGTCTCGTTTATTATTATTATTATTGTTATTATTATTATAGATGTTCTATTTGTCTGTATCCTTCTATCATAATATTTCACTGTGAAAGTCTTGGTTATTAGTAGTACTGTAGCAACGGCAGATATGTGGGTCGGCCTTTGTGCTAATATCTTCACCGTTGAGAAATAAAGTTTAATCAATCAATCAATCAATCAGTCTTCTTCTTCTTCTTCTTCTTCTTCTTCTTCTTCTTCTTCTTCTTCTTCTTCTTCTTCTTCTTTCGCCCTGATATAACCACAATGGTTGACTGGGCGTAAAACACCAAGTTATTTACTTCTTCTTCTTCAGCAAACCGAAACAAAAACAAATAGAATTTAACAAAAGAGCAAATGGAGATTTTTCACGTTCTTAAATACATATCAGATAAAACTCATACATAGCCTACGCTTCACGGTTTCATACAATGGCCTTTTTTTTAACAGTTCAAAACTGTTGGCATGATTGCTATCACGTCGACATCCATTTTCTGGCCTTTGTTTGTCCTACGTCACATTGCCTGCAATAACAGAACAAAGTGGCACTTGTTCACACACCCGTAGAGAGAACAATAGATGGCATCTTCCGGTATTGCCGTCACAATGGTTCGATGCTGCTTCTTCTCTTTACGCGCAATTGGTCGCTGTTGTTGCATTCTCTTTGACTGACTTTTTGTTTAATCTGCTTTTGTTTGTTTAGGTCACGCCGGCTTCCAACTCCCTCCATTCGTCCGGCTGATCATGAGCGAGAGTTGTTCAAAGGCATTGTGAAGACACGAAACACATAATTCAAATAAACATTAAGAGAAGCCAGTATTTGGTATTGGCGATTAAATCTTGGTGAGGAAGAGCGAATGAGAGCCTTCTTCTTCTCCTTCTCCGCTCCTCCTTTTCTTCCTCTGCAATATTGTTCTATTCATTTCCTTTCTTCTTTCTTTCTTTCGCTTCTTCTTCTTCTTCTTCTTCCTCCTTCTTCTGCTTCTTTCAGCTTGGCTATTCTCCTCCTCCTCCTTACAATCGTTTTCTTCCACTTCTTTTTTCTTTCTTCTATGGATAGAAATCGGGAAGTGCAGAGTGTTACCTTCTGGATGCAGAGATATTTTGTAGGCCTACACTACCCACTGAACACTTACACACACGCGCGCGCGCGCACTCACACACACACACACACACACACACACGCACACCACTCTCTCTCTCTCTCTCTCTCTCTCTCTCTCCTCTCTCTCTCTTCTCTCTCTCTCTCTCTCTCTCTCCTCTCTCTCCCCCCTCTCTCTCTCTCTCTCTCTCTCTCTCTCTACCACACATCTCTCTCTCTTCTCTCTCTTCTCACACACAACACACACACACACACACTCTCTCTCTCCTCTCACACTACCCACACACACACACACACACACACACACACACATCACACACACACACACAGCCCACACACACATCACACAACACCACACACACACACACACACATCACTACAACACACCCACACACACACACACACCACACACACACACACACCCACACCCACACACACACACACACACACACACACACAAGTGAGCATGTACGCGAACACTCAGAGAGAGTGGAGAATGGAGGGAAAGAAGGTGATATTCTTGACGACCAGTTCATCAGACAGGAGACTACTTCAACAGATTCCGAAAGAGAGGTATCCTCTCCTGATTTTCTGTTAATATTTGAACAGTTTGTCTTCACTTTGTCTGCTGCTGGTTGGTGACAGCGGGTTCATTTTCTGCCTGCACCAGGCCAATGTAGCATGCATGATACACACGTGCCCGACACTCCGTCCCAGACCTGGGAATTAAAGCGCCAGTTCGTACAGCTACACACGCCTGACCCTTCCCAAAACTGGGAATTGTAGCTCCAGTTCGTACAGCTACACACGCCTGACCCTTCCCAAAACTGGGAATTAAAGCGCCAGTTCGTACAGCTACACGCGCCTGACCCTTCCCAAAACTGGGAATTAAAGCGCCAGTTCGTACAGTTACACACGCCTGACCCTTCCCAAAACTGGGAATTAAAGCGCCAGTTCGTACAGCTACACCGCCTGACCCTTCCCAAAACTGGGAATTAAAGCGCCAGTTCGTACAGCTACACACGCCTGACCCTCCCGTTGCCCAGACACACTGGGAATTAAAGCGCCAGTTCGTACAGCTACACCGCCTGACCCTTCCCAAAACTGGGAATTAAAGCGCCAGTTCGTACAGCTACACACGCCTGACCCTTCCCAAAACTGGGAATTAAAGCGCCAGTTCGTACAGCTACACACGCCTGACCCTTCCCAAAACTGGGAATTAAAGCGCCAGTTCGTACAGCTACACACGCCGGAGACTCCGTGCCAGCCCTGGGAATTAAAGCACCAGTTTATACAGCTGGACCCGCCTGATTCTGCCGCACAGCCCCGGGAATTAAAGCACCAATTTGTACAGCTGCACACGCTAGCTGTGAGGTGAACCATGTCCCCGAGGTCGGCGACGCCCTCAATAACTTGGCGGTGTTGGATCGATAGAGCGCAGGTAGGTTGTAGCGACACGGTACAGTGGACTTGTTGCCAACTGCCTGCTGTCACATAGGTGACAGTGCGTGGAGACATGAATTGATTCGTGCAAGCATTGTAATTCTCTGTCTGTCTGTCTGTCTATCTGTCTCTGTCTCTGTCTGTCTGTCTGTCTGTCTGTCTATCTGTCTCTGTCTCTGTCTGTCTGTCTGTCTGTCTGTCTGTCTGTCTGTCTGTCTGTCTCTCTCTCTCTCTCTGTCTCTCTCTCTCTCTCTCTCTCTCTCTCTCTCTCTCTCTCTCTCTCTCTCTCTGTCTCTCTCTCTCCTCTCTCTCTCTCTCTCTCTCTCTCTCTTCTCTCTCTCTCTCCTCTCTCTCCCCTCTCTCTCCCCCCCTCTCCCTCTCTTCTTCCAGTCTCTGTTCCATTTGTCTCCACCTCTCTCTGCACCCACCTGTCTCTGTTCACTCTCCCCCCCTCCCCCCCGCCTCCCTTTCTCTCTGATCTCCTCTCTTTTTTCTCTCTCTCGACTCTGAGTTTTTTTAAGGAAAAGGATGACTACGATAAAAACAAACGAAAACATACTAACAGACAGAGAGACAATCGGAAAACAATAATGACTACGTTAAAAATAAAAATAAATAAAAATACTAACAGACAGGGAGACAATCGGAAAACGATAGAGGCAACTGGGCGTGTCTGAGACTGGTGATTGGGTGGAGTGTAGGTGGGCAGGTGGATGACTTGATTACCTTGACCCACCGGCCCCTTAGTGAGGGCGAGAGAGAGAAGCTGGACTCAGGGACGCACGGAGAGTGAAAAACAGAGCGGTGGAGGAAGAGAGAAGAGAGATGGAGAGAGCAAAGGAGTGAGGGAGGAGAGAGAAACAGACAGACAGACAGAGAGAGATGCAGAGAGCAAAAGAGGGAGGGAGGAGAGAAGAGAGAGAGAGACAGAGAGAGAGACAGAGACAGAGATGCAGAGAGCAAAGGAGTGAGAGAAGAGGGAGAGAAGAGAGGGGGGTGGCGAAGGAGATGAAAAGACGGTGGGGGATAAGAGATGAAAAGAGTGGGGGTGGGGGATAAGAGATGAAAAGAGAGGGGGTGGGGGATAAGAGATGAAAGAGAGGGGGTGGGGGATAAGAGATGAAAAGAGAGGGGGTGGGGGATAAGAGATGAAAAGAGAGGGGGTGGGGGGATAAGAGATGAAAAGAGGGGGGTGGGGAATAAGAGATGAAAAGAGAGGTGGGTGGGGGATAAGAGATGAAAAGAGTGGGGGTGGGGAATAAGAGATGAAAAGAGAGGTGGTGGGGATAAGAGATGAAAAGAGAGGGTGGGTGGGGGATGGTAAGAGATGAAAAGAGAGGGGTGGGGGGAATAAGAGATGAAAAGAGAGGGGATAAGAGATGAAAGAGAGGGTGGGTGGGGGATAAGAGATGAAAAGAGTGGGGGTGGGGGAATAAGGAGAAAAGAGAGGGGGTGGGGGATAAGAGATGAAAAGAGAGGGGGTGGGGGGATAAGAGATGAAAAGAGTGGGGGTGGGGGGAATAGAGATGAAAAGAGAGGGGTGGGGGGAATAAGAGATGAAAGAGAGGGTGGGTGGGGGATAAGAGATGAAAAGAGAGGGTGGGGCGGAATAAGATGAAAAGAGAGGTGGGGGATAAGAGATGAAAAGAGAGGTGGGTGGGGGATAAGAAGAAAAGGAGGGGTGGGCGGAATAAGAGATGAAAAGAGAGGGGGGGGGGAAAGAGATGAAGGGGGGTGGGGGAAAGAGATAAAAGAGAGGGTGGTGGGGGGATGAGAAAAAGAGGGTGGGTGGGGGAATAAGAGATGAAAAGAGAGGGGGGGTAAGAGATGAAAGAGTGGGGGTGGGGGATAAGAGATGAAAGAGGGTGGGGGATAAGAGATGAAAAGAGAGGGTGGGTGGGGGATGGAAGAGATGAAAAGAGGGGGTGGGGGATAAGAGATGAAAGGAAAAGGGGTGTGGGGGGGATAAGAGCTGAAAAGAGAGGGGGGGGGATAAGAGATGAAAAGAGAGGGTGGTGGGGGGTAAGAGATGAAAAGAGTGGGGGTGGGGGAATAAGAGATGAAAAGAGTGGGGGTGGGGGATAAGAGATGAAAAGAGAGGGGGTGGGGGATAAGAGATGAAAAGAGTGGGGGTGGGGGGATAAGAGATGAAAGGAAAAGGGGTGGGGGATAAGAGATGAAAAGGAAAGGGGGTGGGGGGATAAGAGATGAAAGGAAAGGGGGGTGGGGGATAAGAGATGAAAGGAAAAGGGGGTGGGGGATAAGAGATTAAAAGAGAGGGGTGGGGGGATAAGAGATGAAAAGAGGGGGTGGGGGATAAGAGATGAAAAGAGAGGGTGGGGGATAAGAGATGAAAAGAGTGGGGGTGGGGATAAGAGATGAAAGGAAAGGGGGTGGGGATAAGAGATGAAAAGAGTGGGGTGGGGGGATAAGAGATGAAAGGAAAAGGAGGTGGGGATAAGAGATGAAAAGAGTGGGGGTGGGGGATAAGAAATGAAAGGAAAAGGGGGTGGGGGGGATAAGAGATGAAAGGAAAAGGGGGTGGGGGATAAGAGATGAAAAGAGAGGGGGGAGAGAAGAGAGGAGAACAGAGAGGGAGAGAAAGAAGGAGAAATGAGAGATTGAAGGGAGAGGGGGAAAAAAAGAGAAAAAAAGGAGAGAAAGAGAGAGTGTGTGTGTGTGGGGGGGGGGGAGAGGGTTCTCTGCTCGTTAAAAGGCTTGGACTGAAAATGGAGAACATAACTCATACATAATTCTTGTTGCTTTTTGATCGCTAGTTGTTATCTAATTAATTAACGAGCGAGACACTTAACGGTTGACTTCCGGCTTGTGCGGCTGTTGCCCGCTGATCCCACATAAACAGCTTCAGAAACGGCCTCCGTCAATGGGTAATCATTGCGGGGTTTGTAGCCACGTGTATGCCGCGCTGTGGCTTTGATCAGCATAACGGTTTTACGACAGGAATATTTATGACGAGAGGAATTTTATTGCAAGAGGAAGT
>JABMCL010000436.1:415000-422500 GCA_018857735.1 Alviniconcha marisindica | reverse complement strand
TCTGTCTGTCTGTCTTCTCTCTCTCTCTCTCTCTCTCTCTCTCTCTCTCTCTCTCTCTCTTCTTCTCGTCTATCTGTCTGTCTGTCTGTCTGTCTGTCTGTCTTCTCTCTCTCCCTCTCTCCTCTCTCTGTCTGTCTGTCTGTCTGTCTTTTGTCCTGTCGTCTGTCTCTCTCTCTCTCTCTCTCTCTCTCTCTCTCTCTTCTCTCTCTCTCTCTCTCTCTCTCTCTCTCTATCTGTCTGTCTGTCTGTCTGTCTGTCTCTGTCTCTGTCTCTGTCTCTGTCTCTCTCTCTCTCTCTCTCTCTCTCTCTCTCTCTCTCTCTCTAACTGACCGTTTGTTGTTGGTGGTTTTGCAGCAGGCAACTAGAACTGTATCAGCGTTTCTGTTACAGATGTTCGCAACGCTTACTTCAGCACAGATAATAATGAAATCGTTAGAATCGTAGCGGAACTGTTGGGTATCCGATGCGGACATGTCCGATGTTTAGGCGCGGGGCTTGGTCTTCAGTGACGCTGCTTGCACTGTGGTAGTCACTGCAGTCAAGGGGGGCCCGAGCCGTGTGTGTGACCCAACTGATTTCTAGTCATCGGTGCCTGGAGTGCTTGAAACATGCGTGGAGTATTTGAAACATGCGTGGAATGTTTGAAATATGCGTGAATTATTTGAAACATGCGTAGAGTATTTGAAACATGCGTGAAGTATTTGAAACATGCGTGGAGTGCTTGAAACATGTGTGAAGTATTTGAAACATGCGTGGAGTCTTTGAAACATGCGTCAAGTGTTTGAAACATGCGTAGAGTATTTGAAACATGCGTGAAGTATTTGAAACATGCGTGAAGTATTTGAAACATGCGTAGAGTATTTGAAACACAATTATTCACGGAACTCAGAAAGACTGTTACGGACGCCAGTCGATGAAAAAGAAAAAGGCCGGGCGGGGGGGGGGGGGAGAGAGATCCCAAAAGATGATTGCGACCATTTTAGATGGGGCTGACAGCGTCAGACTTAGGAATGATTTCGGTCGATAGATGCGGGGAGAACTAAGCAGGGCGCACTTCTATAGTATGAGCAGCAGCTCTGGCAGATGTGTATATAGCGTGAGCAGCTTTGGAGGATCTGTTGCGTTAGCAGCTATGGCAGATCTGTAGCGTGAGCAGCTATGGCAGATCTGTAGCGTGAACAGTTCTGGCAGATCTGTAGCGTAAGCAGCTATGGCAGATCTGTAGCGTGACAGCTATGGCAGATGTATAGCGTGAGCAGCTCTGGCAGATGTGTAGCGTGAGCAGCTATGGCAGATCTGTAGCGTGAGCAGCTATGGCAGATCTGTAGCGTGAGCAGCTATGGCAGATCTGTAGCGTGAGCAGCTATGGCAGATCTGTAGCGTGAGCAGCTATGGCAGATCTGTAGCGTAAAGCAGCTATGGCAGATGTGTAGCGTGAACAGCTATGGCAGATCTGTAGCGTGAGCAGCTATGGCAGATCTGTAGCGTGAGCAGCTGGCAGATCTGTAGCGTGAGCAGCTATGGCAGATCTGTAGCGTGAGCAGCTATGGCAGATTGTAGCGTGAGCAGCTATGGCGAGACGGGCCTTCAGATCTGTAGCGTGAGCAGCTTGGCAGTATGTGTAGCGTGAGAGCATGGCAGATGTGTAGCGTGAGCAGCTTGGCAGATGTGAGCAGTGATGCCACGCCTTCGCTGTGGTAGCTGACAGTCACTGCAGTGTTCCACGGTCACGGACCTGCCAGCCCTGCGGCATCGCTGTGGTCAGCTGAAGGTGACGAGTCTCCGCCTCCCTTCTGCATCCTCATCACGTCACTGACGTGCCTCCCTCTTGCATCCTCCACTCCTCCGCCTCCACTCCCTCCATCCACCACGACCGCCCCCCCACCACCATCGCACGACAGCCACGCGCAGCTTGATGACACACTCAGTGGAGTTAGCTGGACAGCGCGTAGTGGCTGCGCAGCTTTGGTCAACAGCTCGCTTGGGAGACAGGGACTGGGGACTAGTGTGCGTCGGCTTGGCCAAGTGCGTTGCGTGGTGGTGGTGGTGTGTGTTGTGTGTTGTGTGGCGTGCGGCTGCGTGCTGCGTGGTGTGTGTGGGTGTGTGTGGGTGGGTGGGCGCGTATGTGTGAGTGTGTGTGCGTGTATGCGTGCGTGCGTGCGTGTGTGCATGTGAATGTGCGTGTGTGTCGTATGTTTGTTTGAGTGTGAATGTGTGTGTGAATGGGTGTGTATGTGTGTGTGTTTGTGTGTGTGTGTGTGTGTGTGTGTGTGTGTGTGTGTGTGTGTGTGTGTGTGTGTGTGTGTGTGTGTGTGTGTGTGTGTGTGTGTGTGTGTGTGTGTGTGTGTGTGTGTGTGTGTGTGTGTGTGTGTGTGTGTGTGTGTGTGAATGTGTGTGTATATGTGTGAATATGTGTGAGTATGTTAGTGTATTTGCATCTGTAAGTGTGTGTGTGTTTGTATACAGACTGACAGTCATTATCACAGACCGGACTAAAACATTCATCCGCTGTTGAAATAATTGATCCGCCAAGTCTCCCACGGCCACTGATTTGTAATGATGCTGATTTTTTTGATTTTTTTTTCGCTACTTGCCTGGAAACCAGATGACGCTGAAAACAAATTTAGCTACTTGCATGGAAACCAGATGCAAACGTTTTTGGTCATATTTTAGTTATCAAAGCGAAACACCGAGAATAGTTTAATTGCACCAAAAGCTGGAAGGTTTTCCAAAAAGACAGCAACGACACGTGCACAAAGGAGGCACGCCCTGTCAAAGGTGGAATGTATAAAATGACCAGCGCTCTCTGCTCTTCGTTCTTCCGCTAAACACCTCTTGCCCATTCGACGAGAAACCGCCAGGGCGCAAAGAGTCTGTGGGAAGTTCAAAGGAAAAGCTAATAATGCCCCACGTGATTGGGGCAACGTCAGTAAACTGTAGGTATGCACCTAGACAGTTGTTTCGAGTTATTTGTATTGTTGTTGATTTTTGTTTCTGTCTTTCTACAACAGTGCATATACCTCAGTGCTTCTTAAAATCGACCCACTGTCTTGACTGCATATTTTACACTGACTGATTGCTGGCGAAGGCTTGTACTGTTGGATCATTTATGCAGACGGAATGTATCTGTACCTACGACATTTGGAAGTGCATAACGGTCATAAAATAAAGCTGGTATCTCGTGCCGAGATTGTGAAGTAGTGTATTTTGCTGTATTGTGCTGCACTCAGTGTCTCTTGCTGTATCGTACAGCAGTCAGTGTCTCTTTCTGTATTGTGTAGCTGTCAGTGTTTATCTTACTGTATTGTGTAGCAGTCAGTGTCTCTTGGTGTGTTGTGCTGCAGTATCTCTTGCTGTACTGTGCAGCAGTCAGTGTCTCTTGGTGTATTGTGCTGCAGTCAGTGTCTCTTGGTGTATTGTGCAGCAGTCAGTGTCTCTTGGTGTATTGTGTAGCAGTCAGTGTCTCTTGCTTTTTGTGTGTGTAGCAACTGTGTAACAGTCAGTGTCTCTTGGTGTATTGTGTAGCAACTGTGTAGCAGTCAATGTCTCTTGGTGTATTGTGTAGCAACTGTGTAGCAGTCAGTGTCTCTTGGTGTATTGTGCAAGTCTGTGAACAGTGGAAGGTGTAAGACATGTTTACTGATGGCAAAGCTGAACCAAAGCTAATCGCGGAAGTGGCCATTTCACACACCACAACAGGAAGTAGAAAAACTGAACGATGCTGAAAACAAATCACCCAATGACGGAACTAAGACAGCTCAGAGAGGGCGCTAGAATTCCGACAGAGCGGGCCTCGAGAAATGTTTATTACGTTTGATTATTGTAAGGCTTAACGTCCACAGAGGCCATGTACAGTATGTTAGGGACAGGAGGGGGGAGGGGTTTGGGGGGCGAGCTCGTCCAAGCTCTCCGACCCACAAGACAGGAGGGGGGAGGGGTTTGGGGGGCGAGCTCGTCCAAGCTCTCCGACCCACAAGACAGGAGGGGGGAGGGGTTTGGGGGGCGAGCTCGTCCAAGCTCTCCGACCCACAAGACAGGAGGGGGGAGGGGTTTGGGGGGCGAGCTCGTCCAAGCTCTCCGACCCACAAGACAGGAGGGGGGAGGGGTTTGGGGGGCGAGCTCGTCCAAGCTCTCCGACCCACAAGACAGGAGGGGGGAGGGGTTTGGGGGGCGAGCTCGTCCAAGCTCTCCGACCCACAAGACCAAAGAGACAGTCAACCACCGCCAGAACAATAGATGTTAGGGTTGTGGGGACTTCGCCAATGCAAAGCAGCTTGTGTACTCCGCAACTCGCTCTTTCAACAGCTGTGCGGAACAAAGTCACAAAGGCAGAATCCGGACAACCAGCTGTTGAAACCTGAAGCAAAAGACTATCCAACTGACCGAGAGCCCAGCTCCACCTGCCTCTTCAAACCGCTCCTGGGCTCTCTCTCCCAAGAATGTGAGTTTTTGCTGCTTAACGTCTACGGAGGCGAGAAGGCCTATTATGGACAGGGACGAGTGGGAAAAGGGGGACAGAAGAGTGAAACCTCGAAACTGGCGCCAACCCGGAAGACCAAGGCTGCCGTGGACCGCCGCCAGAACAGCAACATGTTAAGGCAGTGTCCGTCCTGCATTGCGCAGCGACCACCGCACCACGCAATTGCTGTCCCAACTGCTATCCCCAAGAATTAAGTAAGTAAGTAAGTAAACATGGAGCTTAACGTCCACAGAAACCATAAGGCTTATTAGGGACGGGGAGAATGGGGGGAAGGGGGTAGGAGGTGTGGGAAGAGGGAGAGTATATACCTATCGCTACACTATCACCACCAGAATGACCTGCATTAAGGTGGGCAGCGATGAGAGCCATTTTAATATTTCATTAATTGTGGGGACAAAGTCACAAGACCGTGTCCACAAACCACAACTTTTCAAGAGAAAGGAGAGCCGAAGCGGTATCGAACCGAGGTCCTTCCGCTTACCAGCCTACCGCCTTACCGCTAGGCCAAACCGGCTCTCCCCCAAGAATTAAAAGCGGGTGTCTTTTATAGTCTCCAAAACTATCACTTGCGAGCCTTCACTGGCAATAAAAGAAGAGATCAGCAACGAAGATGGGAAGGTAGTTCCGGTGTGAACTAGTGTAAAACAATTCTCAGTGTGTGATTTGTCTTGGGATAACCCTAGGCGGTTGATGGGACCTTTAAATCCAAGAACTAAGTGTGTTTTCGGGAGGCGGAACTGCAGGTTTTTGCTTCAGTAACTGTACTTATTTCTATCTCCAGCCATTAAGGCTCTGCCATTCTCGGGAAACTTCACAAATTACCGGTTCTTTGGGCTTGAAAAATGTTCCCATAATTATGGACCTCACTGATATCACCGAGTTCAAACAAGTACAGTAAAAAGATTAAAACAGGTGCCAAACCCTCTTTCACTATTAACATGCCGCCTCAAGCAGCGACAATGACCAGTTCCAACTAGTGATCCACGTGCGTGTATTGCACCCGCGCAGTTTATCGTTAGGTCGTTTTTATAAATTCCATAGGCAAAGAAAATGAACACTTTCTCTCACAATGATATATGAATGAGGATTTCGAAATATTACCTATTACACAAGTGCCTTGCGACATCGTTTTTAAGTTATCAAGGTTATCATTTTTTATCATCATACTGCGCAATTGTCATCTATTTTCACTTTTCTCCCAAAGAATATTTAACTTTCAATGAGTGTGCACTATATGCTCTTAATAATTATACACTGTATTTGAGTTAAGAAAGAAATAGAGTATGTGTGAGAGAGTGTAGGGGAGGGGGGGTGGGTGCGTGCTGGTGCACGTGTTTGTGTGTGCTTCACGCGTGTTCTTGTGCTTCACTTCTGTTATTCAAACGCCTCGTGAATGTTTTGTCGTGCCATTTAGTGAGTGTGTTGGTTTTATACAGCTCCTTTCTGCACACACACACGCACGCACACCACACACACACACACACACACACACACACACACACACACGCACGCACGCACGACACGCACGCACGCACGCACACCACCACCACCACCACCACCACCACACACGCACACACACACCACCACCACCACCACACACCACGCACGCACGCACGCAACGCTCACACACACACACACACACACACACACACACACACACACACACACACACACACACAACTGGGAGGAGGGGGGGGATGTGATGTGTGTGATGTGTGTGATGTGATGTGATGTTGATGTGTTTGAGTGATGTGTGGGGGTGTGTGTGATGTGATGTGATGTGATGTGTGTGATGTGTGTGATGATGTGTGATTGATGTTATTGTGTGATGTGATGTATGTTGATGTGTGTGATGTGATGTGATGTGTGTGTGCTGTGTTTTGTGTAGTGTGTGTGTTGTGTGTGTGTGTGTGTGTGTGTGTGTGTGTGTGTGTGTGTGTGTGATGGATGTGTGTGATGTGTGTGTGTGATGTGAGTGTGTGTGTGTGTTGTGATGTGTGTGTGTGTGTGTGATGTGTTGTGTGTGTGTGTGATGTGATGTTGTGATGTGTGTGTGTGTGTGTGTGTGTGTGTGTGTGTGTGTGTGTGTGTGTGTTGTGTGTGTGTGTGTGTGATGTGATGTGATGTGATGTGATGTGTGTGTGTGTGTGTGTGTGTGTGATGTGTGTGTGTGTGTGATGTGATGTGACTCACGAGCCGAAAGGAACGGCATCATTAAAAAAAAATCGGCTCCGTCAGTGCAGCCATGACACCTGACCTGAGAAAGATCCCTTCAATCACCATCTCCGATGAGCTGTCACTTACTGACGTAGTCAACACAACGTCACCGTGGCATGACAACGTCACAGAGGCATTACAACCTCCAGAAGGATGCCCTTGTCTGTCATGTCACTGGACAACCCTGAAGCTTTGGTTTCCCAGGAAACTCACCAACATTTCAAGAAGATCGTTAATGCGTACTTCCTGTGGCTCTGTTTCCTGGTTTCCGCTCCCACCAACCTCATCAACATGGCCGTATTCTGGAAGCACGGCATCAAAGAACGCATCAATCTCTGTCTGTTTTGCCTGTCTTTCGCTGATCTTATCGTCATTGTTTTTCATTTCTTAATGTATGCAGACATGATCTACGCGGCGATTTCACGGACTGTTTACAAGGCTGTTGTGATCCAGCGCCTCCCCTGGAACATGATCATTTACTTGCCTGCAGGCTTTATTTACGTGTCAGGGTTTCTTTCAACTTTGATCAGCCCCCTCAAAGCACAAAGAGTAATTCAAACCAAAACTGCTGCCGTCGTTACTGCCACAGGTCACGTGGTCATTCTGGCCGGGGCATATTTCCTCGTCGCCAGGTTTAGATTTGTTTGCATCTTCGACCCTTTCACTCGTAAACTTAAAGACGGTTTATACCACAGCGAGTTCTACCTCAACAACAGCGAGCTTGTAGACACCTTCGTTGGAATCGTTTATGGGATTGGCCTTCCTGGCGTCTAAGCAGTCAGCATCAGTATTTGTACCATTGT
>JABMCL010000436.1:400000-410000 GCA_018857735.1 Alviniconcha marisindica | reverse complement strand
CATGGCTGTGTTTCCACCCTGACCCCAGCTCTTGTCTTTCGTCTGAAGCAATTGACTGTGTTTCCACCCTGACCCCAGCTCTTGTCTGTCGTCTGAAGCAATTGACTGTGTTTCCACCCTGACCCCAGCTCTTGTCTGTCGTCTGAAGCACATGGCTGTGTTTCCATTCTGACACCAGCTCTCGTCTGTCGTCTGAAGTACATGGCTGTGTTTCCATTCTGACACCAGCTCTCGTCTGTCGTCTGAAGTACATGGCTGTGTTTCCATTCTGACACCAGCCTCGTCTGTCGTCTGAAGTACATGGCTGTGTTTCCATTCTGACACCAGCGCTCGTCTGTCGTCTGAAGTACATGGCTGTGTTTCCATCCTGACCCCAGCTCTTGTCTGTCGTCTGAAGTACATGGCTGTGTTTCCATTCTGACACCAGCGCTCGTCTGTCGTCTGAAGTACATGGCTGTGTTTCCACCCTGACCCCAGCTCTTGTCTGTCGTCTGAAGTACATGGCTGTGTTTCCATTCTGACACCAGCTCTCGTCTGTCGTCTGAAGTACATGGCCGTTTCTATCCTGTCCCTATTCTCCTTTGTCGAACATCGGATTACATGGCTGTGTTTTTATTCTGACGCCATCTCTCGTCTGTCGTCTGAAGTACATGGCTGTGTTTCCACCCTGACCCCAGCTCTCGTCTGTCGTCTGAAGTACACGGCTGTGTTTCCACCCTGACCCCACTTCTCGCCTGTCGCCTGGAGTACATGGTTGTGTTTCCACCCTGACCCCACCTCTCGTCTGTTGTCTGAAGTACATGGCTGTTTCAATCCTGTCCCTGTTCTCGTCTGTCGAGCAACGGAGTACATGGCTGTGTTTCTTTTCTGACCCCAGCTCTCGTCTGTCGTCTGAAGTACATGACTATCGCCTGGAGTACATGTCCATCGCCTGAAATACATGGCCGTGTTTCCACCTTGACACCACCTCTTGTCTGCCGTCTGAGGTACATGGCCGTGTTTCCACCTTGACACCACCTCTTGTCTGCCGTCTGAGGTACATGGCCGTGTTTCCACCTTGACACCACCTCTTGTCTGCCGTCTGAGGTACATGGCCGTGTTTCCACCTTGCCACCACCTCTTGACTGCCGTCTGAGGTACATGGCTGTGTTTCCACCTTGCCACCACCTCTTGTCTGCCGTCTGAGGTACAGGGCCCTGTGTTTCCACCTTGACACCACCTCTTGTCTGCCGTCTGAGGTACATGGCCGTGTTTCCACCTTGACACCACCTCTTGTCTGCCGTCTGAGTACATGGCCGTGTTCCCTCCCTGACCCCAGCTCTCGTCAGTCGTCTGAAGTACACTCAGCGTGACATCAGCGACGGCGTGGATTTGCGGCAGATTCGGCGTTGGCATTATTGACTCAAAGCTTTTGGCGACTTGATGCAAGCAAGGCTGTCTATGTGATAGGGTTAATATGGTAAGATTAAATCATTGGACATTAGGGTAAACATGGTAAAATTAAATCATTAGACATTATGATTGACTCATAATTAAAGTTAAGAGAAAAAACGTCCACAAGACATTAATGAAATACATGAGCTGTTAGCATTTTAATACTGGAAACAGATTTAGCAACAAGGCAAAGACCTTTATGTCTATACAGGAAAAAGATAAGGACAAAAGTTTATAATGCCTCATCCATTTCATTATTGTGTGTTCATGTCTGTCTCTATACTGCTCTCGTCCGGCATGCATTTCATCACGGTTTTCATGTCTCTGTAATGTCCATGTCTGTCTCCATACAGCTCATGTCCGGCATGCTTTTCATCACTGTGGTCATATTTGTCTCTATACTGCTGATGTCCGGCATGCATTTTATCATTGTGTTCATGTCTGTCTCTATACTACTCTCGTCCGGCATGCATTTCATCACTGTGTTCATGTCTGTCTCTAATGTCCATGTCTGTTTCCATACAGCTCATGCCCGGCATATATTTCATCACTATGTTCATGTCTGTCTCTAATGTTCATGTCTGTCTCTATACAGCCATGCCTGGCATATATTTCATCACTGTGTTCATGTCTGTCTCTAATGTTCATGTCTGTCTCTATACAGCCCATGCCCGGCATATATTTCATCACTATGTTCATGTCTGTCTCTAATGTTCATGTCTGTCTCCATACTGCTCACGTGCAGCAACCAGTGTGGAAAACATTGCTAATTTTCTCGAACTGTGTCCCGACATATTGGAAATAATTTGATTGTATGAGTAATAGCTGGAGTGGTTAGGCTGTCTCCGGCGACAGCTGTGTTTTCAACAGCTGCCAAGTGGCCGTTTAACGACAACTCCAGCGACAACTCATTCACAGGAGCTTCTCCAGCTTAGTAATGTAATCTGAAACCGCAACTGAAAGTCAAATCAAAAGATCTCGCTAACGGAAAAACGATGATGCACTTAGTGTCGATCTCGAGACATCTGATCGGGGTAGTCATTTACTTTTCAGACACGCCGCCTAACGCAGTCAAAAACACGAGCGGTCTGGTTTTAAACAGGAGGCTTGGAAATGTTGGAATTGGACTCTGGAATTACAGAAGTGGCTTTGCTTTTCCATTAGCGTATTCCACACCATCCTGTACAACAGCTGGAGCGTTTTCATAACGAGTCAACCGGACCGAGGAAAATGTCTGCCGAGTGTTCTTTGTCGACAATAGCAAAGTTAGTCAAATTGTTTCTCTCAATCCACGTTGTTTGAAATCTTTCATGTTTTGATTGAAAATAAATCTGTTCTGCGTTGTACCTATTTAAACGTAGCTATCCGTTGATTTGGTGTAGAAAGTCTTGATTGAGTGATTGATTCTTGACATATGACCCCTATTCAACGGCAAAGGTCATACCCAAGGCAAAGGCAGGTTACCAAGGATTCAAATCACAAATCCAAAGTGCAGTTCAGTATAACTACGAGACACGTCACAACATGATGGAAAGAAGAACCAAGAAAGAGGAGGAAAACGAATGAAAAATGATCAGAAAAAGCTGAAAATCCGGAAAGTGGATGTTGGGAATCTGGTAAACCGAAGTTAGAAACTGGGAAGGTCGAAGATAGAGATTGGGTAGGCCGAAGTTAGAAACTGGGAAGGCATAAGTTAAAAATTGGGAAGGCCGAAGTTAGAAATTGGGATGGCCGAAGTTAGAAATTGGGATGGCAGAAGTTAGAAACTGGGAAGGCCGAAGTTAGAAATTGGGAAATCTGAAGTTAGAAATTGGAAAGGCCGAAGTTAGAAATTAGAATGGCGAAAACCTAGGAATTGGGAGGGCCGAAGTTAGAAACCTGGAAGGCCGATGTTGGGAACTGGGAAGGCAAGAGTTAGAAATTGAGAAGGCAGAAGTTAGAAGTTAGAAATCGGGATGGCAGAAGTTAGAAACAGGGAAGGCAGAAGTTAGAAATTGGGAGGGCAGAAGTTAGAAACTGGGAAGGCAGAAGTTAGAAATTGGGAGGGCAGAAGTTAGAAACTGGGAGGGCAGAAGTTAGAAACTGGGAGGGCAGAAGTTAGAAACTGGGAAGGCAGAAGTTAGAAATCGGGAAAGCAGAAGTTAGAAATCGGGAAGGCAGAAGTTAGACTGGCAGCTGGTAAAGTATACATGCCATATTCTAACTGACTCCGTGTGCTTTAGAAAAGAGAGCCTTTGATAGTTCTTCATTCTCAGCAGAAGAGACCTTAATTTCTTCCTCTGTGGGGCACCACGAGTTCCTGGCAGCAGGCGAAGCATACAAAGCTATATTCTAACTTACCGTGGATTTAAGAGTAACAACCTTTGACAGCTCTTAATTTCTGTATCCACGTGTCCATGCTGAGCACCGGAAACTGGTCTACCATTCCAGAGCCTGTACGAAGAGTTAAAAGTGTTGAGCCAAGTGCCTGGGTATGTGTATATATAATTCATTATTGCGGAGTCGGTGTACATTCCGATGCAAAGTGCTGAAAACGGCTCCCGCCGTACACAACGTTGTTTGTATGGAGCAGGTCAGTAATGAAGTAGGGTGGCCATTTGATAAGGGGTAATTGGAGAAAGGTGACACCGGTGCGGGGAGACCCGACGGAAATGAGGGGGAGAGCAATCAATGGCGCTGCTGCAGCCCACGGAGCTTCGCCCTGCGCCATCGCGGCTCCCTTGGGACCCAGAGCCTGCAGTCCGGCGCTACGCTGAATGGAAGTGTGTCGTGTACCAAACAAACAAACAAGCAAAGTTAACAGGGATAGAATGGACACAAAAATACTCCATTGGTTGATTTTATTCTGTGTGACAATTCCCGGTTTATCACCGACAAACGCATTGCTGCTGATCGTATCTGTTACAATACTCCCTGGATACATTAATAACAACAATAACTGAAACGGGAGAGATTGTCATCGAACGGACAGTGGGGGGAAAAGGGGAGGGAGGGGGGGGTTCCCTCAAAACGGGAGCATACGCACCGGAAATCTAATCAAATCAATAGGGATTTTCCCCGGCGATTCTGTGCTCTCATTTGGCGGCACTGCTCGGGGCATGCGGTTGATGGAGCAATCAATAATGCCCCCCAAAATTCGAAACAAATTTATACAATCGCACAGCCGCGTATTTTGCTCGTGAAGCACGCGCACGAACGTGCTTCCTACTTCCTGTTGCGCCGTTTGTGCCGATCGGCTTAACTCCCCTGCATTCTCACGCTTACCCTAAAAAATGGCCTCTCTCATGCGACTCATGCGTAAGAGGTTCTCCTTCCATATTTCTGCGGTTTTTGGGTGGTTTTTTTGTTTTGTTTTGCCGGGTGGCCATTTTCAGTTCACAGGTTGTGTGATGCGTTTGTGATACTCATCCTAATTAATTACTTTCAGTCCTACGAGAATTTGGCAGGGGATTTGAACACTATGGAGACTTAGTGGTTGATTGATCGAATCATCATATGTAACTCTGGCAACCGCGGAGGTGATAGCTGGACCAAACACACGTCATCAAGTCACAATCAACAGGCTAGGCGATAGGCAATGGAGCATGCCACCGGCAGCTGACCTTTTTAACTCGCGATTCAGTGCAGATTTGGTTTTAAACAGTAAAAAGTAGAATAAAATACAAATATCTACCCCCTCCATGGAGTCTGCCGATTTTAGCCGCCATCTTGATCCCAGTGCCATTTAGTTGGAAACGCCGTTTGAGAATGGGCAATACGGCTCGTGAAGAACGTCACGCTACGTGAGACACGTGGAGACAACACCAGCAGGGCAGGTGTCAAACAGGGCCCGGCAGTCCGAATTATGCATGTTCTTCCCTGTCCAAATTAGTGTGAAGGGCTGAGGCCCACATAAAGTTTGGATGAACGGTAAACAAAGGTTGAGAATGATCCTGAGAGAGAAAGAGAGAGAGAGACAGAGACAGAAAGACAGACACAGAGACAGAGACACAGAGAGAGACAGAGACACAGAGAGAGACAGAAACACAGAGAGAGACAGAGAGAGAAAGAGAGAGACAGAGACACACAGAGAGACAGAGAGAGAAAGAGACAGACAGAGACACAGACAGACAGACAGAGAGCAATCAATATATCTTCATTGTCACATGTGAAGTAAAATATGCATGCACATGGAAAGAGGCATGGTGTTGAGAGCATTCATAATATGCACACATTCACAATAACATTAACAGGTTAACAATGTCAATAATAATACGATTGACAAACCATAAAATACTCATAAATTAAAGGGACAGTCACAGCCTGTTACGGTAAACACTTCATGTTTCATTTAAACAAGAGAGTAAAATACCGGGCCATTACGTCAAGACGAAGAGGAACAAGGATAACATCAACAAAAGAGAGAGAATGATGGGGGGAAGAGAGAAAGAGAGGAGAAGAAGAAGAAAAGAGTGATTAAGACGCACATCAGTGTCCTCACCAACCCCGACCCGAAACCCGATTCACACTCGCACCGAACACACGTACGGTACAGGAGTACTCTACTAAGGGTGCGCAGGAACCGGCATAAACAGGGGGAAGTCACTCCTAGCAAAAAAACACGAAAGATGGCCACACGTGTGCAGATGATCTGCAACCGAATAAAGGAACCTGTCAGATTATTACCTTAAATTAGAGGACATCTTACACGCTTGGAAGGATTACCTCTGACATGCGCCTAAGATGCAAAAACACGAGTCTAAACTAAATAAGGTACGACTTACCACTGTATTAGCCCACAACACGAGTCTAAACTAAATAAGGTACGACTTACCACTGTATTAACCCACAACACGAGTCTAAACTAAAATAAGGTACGACTTACCACTGTATTAACCCACAACACGAGTATAAACTAAATAAGGTACGACTTACCACTGTATTAACCCACAACACGAGTATAAACTAAATAAGGTACGACTTACCACTGTGTTAACCCACAACACGAGTCTAAACTAAAATAAGGTACGACTTACCACTGTATTAACCCACAACACGAGTCTAAATTAAAATAAGGTACGACTTACCACTGTATTAACCCACAACTGATTCGGCAACGCGAACTAGGTTATTCGACTAACACACACACACACATACACACTCATGCAGGCACTCACGCACAGAGTTCTTGGATTTTAACGCCATGTCAACTGCGTAGTGTCACTTCAGGACGGAGAAAGAGAGACAGTACAAAGACAGAGACAATGAGTGAGAGTTCTTGGAACTGTCCTATTCACCCCAACACGGTCACCTAGAAACTGAAGAGAGACAGACAGAGACATACAGTGAGAAACAGAGACAAACAGACAGAAAAAAAGAAGAAAAAGAGACAGACAGAGAGACAGATACTATTCTTGTCAGCTGCGAAGATCGTGTCATTATCAAGGCGAAAAACAATTATCAGTCATACCACAGGTTAATATCGGATTCACTGCCCATGTCACACACTTCATTTTCGATGGAAGAGATCTGGGGAAAGGTAACCGAATAAAGCGAGAAAATCGAATGGTGTCCGGCTTTTACATCACACTTCAAGGAGTTTTTGAATCGTATCGTTCCGTCACCCGCCCGGGGTCACCTCGTGACCAGCACAACACAGAGAACCTGTGACAAGTTACGGGGTCACCTCGTGACCAGCACAACAGAGAGAACCTGTGACAATTACGGGGTCACCTCGTGACCAGCACAACTGAGAGAACCTGTGACAATTACGGGGTCACATCGGGCCGAACACAACAGAGAGAACCTGTGACAATTACGGGGTCACCTCGTGACCAGCACAACAGAGAGAACCTGTGACAATTGCGGGGTCACCTCGTGACGAGCACAACAGAGAGAACCTGTGACAATTACGGGGTCACATCGGGCCGAGCACAACAGAGAGAACCTGTGACAATTACGGGGTCACCTCGTGACGAGCACAACAGAGAGAACCTGTGACAGCTGCGCTGTCTTGGCCGCGAAAAGTGGACATGCAAGTTGCCTGCTGATCAACTACACACGCATCGTGATGAGCAGTTAGGTTGACCGCTACCTGACCTGAGCAGAAATATTATTCCAGCGACAGGGGGTCAGCTGAATTAAGCATCGGTGCTCCACCCGTTGCACCCCCGCGCACCCTCAACAGTAAAACCGAAACTGTCCAGCGACAGTCCCATGAAGACCGCCGGGAGGTGAACGCTGCACGTGCTACACGCCGCTTTCTCTGTTGCCGAAAATAAAGCGTAGGTTACGAGCGGTGAACACGCGACGACAGGCCACACAGTGCACTGGTATCGTGCATAGCTACCCACGCACCAGCGCTGTCACAGTCGCCGGTCTCACCCATGTACCGTTTGATCCGGGTCACGTGAGCACGAGAGCTGAGCGAGGTCTTTAATTTGACCCCCCGGCCCATCCCCCCCCCCCCCCCCCCCCCACACACACACACAAGTCTGATGTTAATCCCTGAAAAAGGAGGAATGGAGAATGAGGGAAAGGAGGGGTGGGGTGGAGAGCAGGGCGTACTGTCACTCGACAAGACCTTTGGGATCAAACACAGCTCTTGTGTCTTGGGTTATGATTGCATTGCGAGACGGAGATTGATTTGTGTTTGAAAAGCATCTCGCCACCCACGCACACATCTGTGGCTGTAGTTGTGAAGCCAGGTCAGGTGGCCAGTCCATTATCTGGTCGGGAATTACACCACATCACAATCTGTACCGCGGCAGTACAAAACCCCACGTTTTTCGCCATTTCTTATATTATTTGCCCTTCGGCCTTTGCTTTGCTGATGGCCAAAGACTGCTGTCCTTTCGCAAATGTCTCAACACGCCATTTCCTCTCGCTTTTCGAGGACACGGTTGAATCTGTTGACGCCAACGTCAGACACGAGTTTGCAACGAACGTTTCCAGCGAACTCCACAATGAGGTGACCCGCGTGTGACCGACTGCCACCCCAGTGCTAATGTAAAAACACCGATCTTATCTTGGCAACACACACGTACGCACGCACGCACGCGCGCACACGCGCACACACGCACGCACGCACACACGCACGCACGCACGCACACACACACACACACACACACACGCACGCACTAAAAAAGAAGCATTTTATTTTTAATACCGCCCAACGTAGGCTGACGGATTCATCGGGACTGGGTCTCTCTCTCTCTCTCTCTCTCTCTCTCTCTCTCTCTCTCTCTCTCTCTCTCTCTCTTCTTCTTCTTCTTCTTCTTCTTCTTCTTCTTCTTCTCTCTCCTAAAAAAATGTTTTGAATTGGTCTTATTTTGCTTTATTATTGCTCTGTTCGTATGATGTGATGTTTTAGACAGAAATTAGTTTTTGTTTTGTTTTTAAGTCGTTTTTCTCTAGCGTATTTGACTGAATTCTTGTTTGACGTATTGAGTGTTGCTGTGTTTGTCATCAGGGACAGATTTGCAAAAAAGCCGACACGTGCTTAAATCTTTATCCCTATGTAATAAAGTATTATCGTATCTTTAACTACAGTTTATATCAAACATACATGCATTACAATTAACCCCTTTACTGCCGTGATGTCTTTTGAAAACGACCCATAGAAGTGCGAAATGTGAAACCCTTACGCCTTTTTGTCTCCTTTTTCGCACTAGCATGTGAAAGGATCTCCATCAAAAAAACGCATAGAATTGAAAAAAGATGTTACAGGACCGGAAAATAGACTGTTTGCAGGCGCCCCTGTGCATCTTTCAGCCCGGACATGTTACAGGCTGGGGCAGTGAAGGGGTTAAACTACCATACTATGAATACAATATAATGGAATACAACACTAGCATCGGATGACTTTCAACATGTATTATAAAAGCAGTATCCTACAGGAATTAGACAAGAAATATCGTATATTAAGAGTGTTTTAGACAGTAACCGTATAAAAGCAGTATCCTACAGGAATTAGACAAGAAATATCGTATATTAAGAGTGTTTTAGACAGTAACCGTATTCCCCAACACACACCTTTTTTTCTTTTCTTTTTCTTTTGTTTTGTTTTGTTTTTTTAAGTCGTATTTTACTTTGCCGGAATTAATTGTATTCTTGTTTGCTTTATTCAGTTTTGCTGTGTTTGTCTTTAGGGATAGTTTTTTAAAGCCAGCCTGCGTTTAGATTGTTATCCTTGTGCCAATAAAGCTCTCTTTGTCTGTCTCTCTCTGTGTCTGTCTCTGTGTGTGTGTGTCTCTCTCTCTCTCTCTCTCTCTCTCTCTCTCCTCTCTCTCTCTCTCTCTCTCTCTCTCTCTCTCTCTCATGCGTGAGTATGTACTCGAGTCCCAGCAGGGCCAGACGTGGCCGGTGTTGGTGGACGTGAACGAGTGCGCCGTCGTGGCGTGCAGGCTGTGGTGGTGTTTGCTGTCAAACGGCAGCTGCCAGACCAGTGCAGGTTGCTGGCATCACAATCAATAGAGCATCAGGGCTGCCACAAAAACACAGCGCTCCCTACGCTGCTGCAGCCGCTGCCACGCCGCTGTCAATAACTGCTTTTCGGTGTCAACTGCGCTTTTCGTCATCGGCCTCC
>JABMCL010000436.1:370000-392500 GCA_018857735.1 Alviniconcha marisindica | reverse complement strand
CTTCCACCGCTACTACTCTAGCTGTTCTTGGTCAGTTTACAGCGCCGCTACTACCGCGACTACTCTAGCTGTTCTTGGTCAGTTTACAGTGCCCCTTCTATCGCTACTACTCTAGCTGTTCCTACCGGGTCAGTTTATAGTACCGCTTCTACACCAAGTTACTTACTTACCCTACCGCTGCTATTCTAGCTGTTCCTACCGGGTCAGTTTATAGTACCGCTTCTACACCAAGTTACTTACTTTCCCTACCGCTACTATTCTAGCTGTTCCTACCGGGTCAGTTTATAGTACCGCTTCTACACCAAGTTACTTACTTACCCTACCGCTACTATTCCAGCAGTTCCTGGTCAGTTGGCCAGAACAGGTCATCTATGCGTATCCATACCGTTTGTGGAAACTAGGCAATGTCGGCTGTCGTATATAATGCAGAGAGCACTGAGGTGGAAACGCAGCAGGATGCATACAGTGATGCCCGTGTCAGTGTCTGCCTCTTGCCTACAGCACACAGTTGTATCACAGCATCGGCACTGTGACCGGCGGGTCCTGCAACCACTGTGACCGTGTCCTGTCCCACTGTGACCGTGTCCTGTCCCACTATGACCGGCGGGTCCTGCCCCACTGTGACCGTGTTTTGTCCCACTGTGACTGTGTCCTGCCCCACTGTGACCGTGTCCTGCCCCACTGTGACCGGCGGGTCCTGCCCTACTGTGACCGTGTCCTGCCCCACTGTCACCGTGTCCTGTCCCACTGTCACCGTGCTCTGTCCCACTGTGACCGTGTCCTGTCCCACTGTCACCGTGTCCTGTCCCACTCTAACCGTCTCCTGTCCCACTGTGACCATGTCCTATCCCACTGCCACCGTGTCCTGTCCCACTCTGACCGTGTCCTGTCCCACTGTCACCGTGTCCTGTCCCTCTCTGACCGTGTTCTGTCCCACTGTGCCCGGCGTGTCCTGTCCCACTGTGCCCGGCGTGTCCTGTCCCACTCTGACCGTGCCCTTTCCCACTGTCACCGGCGTGTCCTGTCCCACTGTGACCGGCGGGTCCTGCCCTACTGTGACCGTGTCCTGTCCCACTGTCACCGTGTCCTGTCCCACTGCCACCGTGCTCTGTCCCACTGTGACCGTGTCCTGTCCCACTGTCACCGTGTCCTGTCCCACTCTAACCGTCTCCTGTCCCACTGTGACCATGTCCTATCCCACTGCCACCGTGTCCTGTCCCACTGTGACCGTGTCCTGTCCCACTGTCACCGTGTCCTGTCCCTCTCTGACCGTGTTCTGTCCCACTGTGCCCGGCATGTCCTGTCCCACTGTGCCCGGCGTGTCCTGTCCCACTCTGACCGTGCCCTTTCCCACTGTCACCGGCGTGTCCTGTCCCACTGTGACCGGCGGGTCCTGCCCTACTGTGACCGTGTCCTGTCCCACTGTCACCGTGTCCTGTCCCACTGTCACCGTGCTCTGTCCCACTGTGACCGTGTCCTGTCCCACTGTCACCGTGTCCTGTCCCACTCTGACCGTCTCCTGTCCCATTGTGACCATGTCCTATCCCACTGCCACCGTGTCCTGTCCTACTCTGACCGTGTCCTGTCCCACTATGACCGTGTCCTGTCCCACTGTGACAGGCGGTTCCTGCCCCACTGTGACCATGTCATGTCCCACTGTGACCGGCGGGTCCTGCCCTACTGTGACCGTGTCCTGCCCCACTGTCACCGTGTCCTGTCCCACTGTCACCGTGCTCTGTCCCACTGTGACCGTGTCCTGTCCCACTGTCACCGTGTCCTGTCCCACTCTGACCATCTCCTGTCCCACTGTGACCATATCCTATCCCACTGCCACCGTGTCCTGTCCCACTGCCACCGTGTCCTGTCCCACTCTGACCGTGTCCTGTCCCACTGTCACCGTGTCCTGTCCCCTCTCTGACCGTGTCCTGTCCCACTGTGCCCGGCATGTCCTGTCCCACTCTGACCGTGCCCTTTCCCACTGTCACCGGCGTGTCCTGTCCCACTGTGCCCGGCGTGTCCTGTCCCACTCTGACCGTGCCCTCTCCCACTGTCACCGGCGTGTCCTGTCCCACTGTCACCGGCGTGTTCTGTCCCACTGTGACAGGCGGGTCCTGACCGTGTCCTGTCCCATTGTCACCGTGTCCTGTCCCATTGTGACCGGCGTGTCCTGTCCCACTGTCACCGTGTCCTGTCCCACTGTCACCGTGTCCTGTTCCACTGTGCCCAGCGTGCCCTGTCACACACGCAGTCATACGGTCGGCGTCGGCAGAGTCAGTAAGCGCTCTCAGTAGTAGAGCTAATGACCGTGAGTACAGCTATGACTGGGCGTTTTAATTAAGACGCGGACCAGCGCGCGCGCACACACTCACACGCTCACACACACACACACACACACACACACACACACACACACACACACACACACACACACACACACACACACACACACACTATACACATGCTACACTACGTAATCCGATGTAACTTGTGTTTATGTACACACTGACTGAAACTGCTGCAAGTACCACAGGAAATTTCAAACGATTAGTTCCGGCTGATGAGGGAGGGTTTGTAGTCTTTCACTTCCTTCAGTTCGCCTGCTGTCTAGCTGTGAGGAAAGATGATCTGTTGATCCTTTCAGTAGTTGCAACAACGTTACTCACGCCTAGCAACAAATGATGTAAACAGGTCGGTGGGCGACGTAAACAGCCCCGGATACGTAACGTGATTTTCCTTTCGTTCTTGTGGCCTCCGCCCCTCCACCCCAGCTCATCCCGCACCCCCAACAAATCAGTGCATCCGGATTCCACAGCTGATGAGGCATTGTACGGCCTGGTACCTGCCACGCTCAAGCTGCAGCGAAGCCTCCACAGTGGGCGGTAGAACGTGCGACACCTGTCACCCGACACCTGTCACCCGACACGTCCAAATCAGCTTAACTCTGGGAACTGTTCAGAAGGAAACACAAAGCCGCGAACAGTAAACAGCAATCAAAACAGAACTCGCTGGTGGAGAGAAAAGCTGCATGCAATAATGTTTTGCTAGCATTGTCCCCCTGTGGTCATCTGTTCATCTGATCATCCCTTGAGTGTCCTTTTTCTTGGTTTTATCTCGAAATTTGCAAGATGACCCTCTGCCAGAAAGCCACGGAGAAGTCCTTTGTCGACTGAACTACGGTCTATAAATCATTGTCTCGGATATCATGAGACTAAACTACAGTTTGTAAAGTATTGCCCCAGTTGTCTTTTCCTCTTGGGACGTGTCGATCCTGTTGAGGGGGACACGACTGCAACACGGTGACGCTGCCCAGTCTGTTAGAAATGAACTGCTAAGCGTTGCACAGTTGGAGTCGGGTATTGATGTGAATTGTCACATCGATCTTCACTCAACAACTTTCGCCCTTTTAGCGTAGGTGTGCGACCGAAAGGTGGGAGGGGGGGGGGGAGGAAAGAATTTCCTTCTTCTTCTTCTTGAAAGTCTTTTCACGTGGGTGATGTGAGACTGATCTTAGAATTATTAGACTAACAACATGTGTCAGCAGGTTGCACCAATAATAAGATTTTTTTATAAACACACACACACACACACACACACACACACACACACACACACACACACACACACACACACACACACACACACACACACACACACACACACACACACACACCTATTTGCTGTCTACAGAGAACCACATGATTTAAGATTATTTTCTCATCTGAGAAACAAAAACGTGGCTGAACATTAACCACATCACAGTACACAACAACACATATTGTACATTTTAAAACTCAACAGTTATTGAAAATACAAAAGTTACACAATAAGCAAACTAATAATTTACGTAATTTACACACGCACGCACGCACGCACGCACGCACGCACGCACGCACGCACGCACCACACACACACACACACACACACACACACACACACACACACACACACACATACACACACTGCTCTGACGTTTCAACGGATTTATCTGTTCAGAAATGCTATTGACTGCAGAGCAAAACTGAAAGAGTGTGTCCCCAGTACCATGTACACATCCTGTTTCCCCAGTGCCATGTACAAACCCTGTATCCCCAGTACCATGTACAAACCCTGTATCCCCAGTACCAAGTATAAACCCTGTATCCCTAGTGCCAATTCGTTCTTAGGTAAAAGGTCAATCTTACTTCGACATGTCATTTTATTTTTTATTTTTGTCATTAATAAGCTCATGGAAGGATGAAGGTACTTGGGTCAGTCTAATGCAAGTGGTACGACAGTTGTGACAGTTGCACATCAAGCAACTTCCGTTGGCAGCAGGCATACACAGCTTCCGGCCCTGTGCCGCTTGTGGCTCATTTGCACGTGAAGCCGTTAACGTATTTACATATCCGTTGAACTGCCGGACTCTTCCGTTCCTTGACCCTCGTCAGGCGACGGCCGTAGCCATTGATTTGTTAGTCGTAGGGAAGGGCGTGGGGCGGGGAGGGGCGGGGGGGGGGGGGGGGTGAAGGGCGGGGGGGGGGGGGAGGGGGCAGCTTTTGTTCGGAGGTCAGATCGAAAACAAATGCACGAGCTCAAGAAAAGCGGTAGTTCAGTAGTTGGGACGTGGCTCACTGTCTGCTTCATTGGTATTATCATCATATTATCATAATATCTTTCTGGAGGTAAAGATGCAGATGCAGCGGCAGAACCCCCTCCCCCTCCCCCCATGCCCTCCCCCCTCCCTCCACCTCCCCCCTCTTCTTCTCCCTCGCCTTCTGTGGCCGGGTTCCCGGAAGTGAGAGAGGACGTTAAAGCAATTTAACCAAAGCAAAGGGCGATGCAACGCAGCTCCCTGTCGACCCCGCTGCCTGTGTGTCAGATTTCTGCCGTGATCTGGTCCACACCGTTCACTTTACATCATCCACTGTCAGGTTTCTGCCGTGATCTGGTCCACACAGTTCACTTTACATCATCCACTGTCAGGTTTCTGCCTTGATCCCGTCCACACAGTTCACTTTACATCATCCACTGTCAGGTTTCTGCCTTGATCCCGTCCACACAGTTCACTTTACATCATCCACTGTCAGGTTTCTGCCGTGATCTGGTCTACACAGTTCACTTTGCTCTGCATCATCCACTGTCAGGTTTCTACCGTGAACTGGTCCACACAGTTCACTTTGCATCATCCACTGTCAGGTTTCTACCGTGATCTGGTCCACACAGTTCACTTTACATCATCCACTGTCAGGTTTCTGCCGTGATCTGGTCCACACAGTTCACTTTACATCATCCACTGTCAGGTTTCTGCCGTGATCTGATCCACACAGTTCACTTTACATCATCCACTGTCAGGTTTCTGCCGTGATCTGGTCCACACAGTTCACTTTACATCATCCACTGTCAGGTTTCTGCCATGATCTGATCCACACAGTTCACTTTACGTCATCCACTGTCAATTTTCTACCGTGATCTGGTCCACACAGTTCATTTTACGTCATCCACTGTCAATTTTCTGCCATGATCTGGTCCACACAGTTCACTTTACATCATCCACTGTCAGGTTTCTGCCATGATCTGATCCACACAGTTCACTTTACGTCATCCACTGTCAATTTTGTACCGTGATCTGGTCCACACAGTTCACTTTACGTCATCCACTGTCAATTTTCTGCCATGATCTGGTCCACACAGTTCACTTTACATCATCCATTGTCAGGTTTCTACCGTGATCTGGTCCACACAGTTCACTTTGCTCTACAGCAGCCACGGTGCTGTGCAATAAACCCCGCCTACCAGTTAAAATCACATGTAAATCTTTGCCAGTCGTGATTTTGTCTAGGAGGCAAGTTTCATTGTTTGCCTGTCAGGTGATTTTGTTTAGTGGGCGACGTTTTATTGGAAAGCGTAAAGGGGCACGGCGCTGTAGAACTCTGGATTGACTGTTATTTATTATCCATAAAGAAACGTGATCCCGGAGTGTCTCGGGCAGACAGGAAACGCAGGCACTAAAGGATAACATGATCTTTATTGCGTACAGTTTGAAGTATTGAAAGATTCTGCCGTCTGTATCAAATACTTCCAGGAAAAGTGACTGCGCGCGTGTGTGTGTGTGTGTGTGTGTGTGTGAGTGTGTGTGTGTGTGTGTGTGTGTGTGTGTGTGTGTGTGTGTGTGTGTGTGTGTGTGTGTGTGTGTGTGTGTGTGTGCTAGTACAAAACAGAATTTCAGTTTGTACTGAAGAAAAGATTCCAGATTGCCCTAGGAGTAGCTAGAATTCCAATTTACAATGATAAATATCCAGTTGGAACGGAAAGTGCAGTTTCGTCCATGTGTAGATTAGAATTCCAGTTTGTACTGTTACGATCTGGAATCTTACTGGATTTCAATTTGTACTGTGACATACGTTCTGCAAATGCCCTGATATAACCGTGATGGTTGACTGGGCGTAAAACACCAAGTTATTTACTACAAATGCAGAACGAGCATAATGACAGCATGTAGCATGGGATGTGACCAGAAACATCTGATAGGTAGCACTGCCGGTTGTTGCTGTTCTGTGCAGTTGTGTATGTAGCACAACATGTGTTTGGTAGCTGTGGCTTGATTCTGACCTGGAGGATCCAAGAACTACACACTGCCCTTGCTCAGAGAGCAGTGAGGTTTTTCCTCCATCCTGCACGTGACTGTGTGTTGTTCACAGTGAGGCTTTTCCTCCATCCTGCACGTGACTGTGTGTTGTTCACAGTGAGCCTTTTCCTCCATCCTGCACGTGACTGTGTGTTGTTCACAGTGAGGCTTTTCCTCCATCCTGCATGTGACGCTGTGTTCTTCACAGTGACTGTGTGTTGTTCACAGTGAGTTTTTTCCTGCACGTGACTGTGTGTTGTTCACAGTGAGGCTTTTCCTCCATCCTGCACGTGACTGTGTGTTGTTCACAGTGAGGCTTTTCCTCCATCCTGCACGTGACGTGTGTTTTCACAGTGAGATTTTTCCTGCATGTGACTGTGTGTTGTTCACAGTGAGCCTTTTCCTCCATCCTGCACGTGACTGTGTGTTGTTCACAGTGAGGCTTTTCCTCCATCCTACACGTGACTGTGTGTTGTTCACAGTGAGGCTTTTCCTCCATCCTGCACGTGACTGTGTGTTGTTCACAGTGAGGCTTTTCCTCCATCCTGCTCGTGACTGTGTTGTTCACAGTGAGGTCTTTCCTCCATCCTGCACGTGACTGTGTGTTGTTCACAGTGAGGCTTTTCCTCCATCCTGCACGTGACTGTGTGTTGTTCATAGTGAGGCGCGCAGCCACCGCGGATTTAAAGAGACGGAGTTCTACGTGACAAATGCACGTCAGAAACATGCAGCAAGGGACTCGTCCTTTTTCCATGCTGGCTGCTTGTTTGGCGGAGGCGTACTCGACAGGGACTCCCAGTAAGATATAATTCTCTCTTTTTTCTTGGTCCCATGTAACATGTTTAAAAGGCAAAGCTGTCAACGCGAAAGAAAGGAAAATCAATAAATTTCACTCTAGCCGCCCACGTTGACTGGCCACCGAGAAGCACTCTCTTTGCTTAGGAGAAGTGCGTCCACTTCACAATGACTTTGACTGCCTGCGAAAGAACGCTTACGTCGGCAAGCTCCGAGAACCCCCGTGTCAAGCAGACAGAACACTCACGTCAGCAGACTGTGAATGAACTCCACGTCAGCAGACTGTGAATGAACTCCACGTCAGCAGACTGTGAAAGAACGCCTATGTCAAGCAGTCAGAACACTCACGTCAGCAGACTGTGAATGAACTCCACGTCAGCAGACTGTGAATGAACTCCACGTCAGCAGACTGTGAATGAACTCCACGTCAGCAGACTGTGAAAGAACGCCTATGTCAAGCAGGTACGACAGAACACTCACGTCTCCAGACTGTGAAAGAACGCCCATGTCAAGCAGGTATGACAGAACACTCACGTCAGCAGACTGTGAAAGAACGCCTCGTCAGCAGATTGTGAAAGAACAGCTATGTCAAGCAGGAATACAGAACACTCACGTCAGCAGACTGTGAAAGAACGCCTATGTCAAGCAGTCAGTACACTCACGTCAGCAGACTGTGAAAGAACGCCTGTGTCAAACAGGAATGCAGAACACTCACGTCAGCAGACTGTGAAAAAAAAAACTCGTCAGCAGACTGTGAAAGAACGCCTATGACAAGCAGTCAGAACACTCACGTCAGCAGATCATCTATTTGGGAATGCTGTGAGAGAGCTGTCTTGTCAAACAGCTGCAAGAGGGCATTTCAATCGTCTATCTACCAGGAAACACACACGTAAAGATTGGAACGAATTTCCATATCAGTTCACTACGAGAGAATTAATTAAGACACATGGTAGAGACAGGATAGAAGACCATGTCGCTTTGCTAAGAGAGAACACCCACATCAACTCTTATTTACAGATTTGTCGATTGATTTCTTGATTGAGTGATTTATTGATTCTCCGAATGAGTGATTGATCAATGTGCTTATTGTTTAACGTTTTGGTGCGTTTCAATTTGCTCGAACATTTCGACAGGTTGTATTCCACACAGCGTTAGTATTCCGTTCTGGTCTTATTACCGTAAATTGGATTTCAGGTCTTGTCCCATCGTTGACTCACGACTCCCCTCCTCCTCCCCCCCCCCCCCCCCCCCCCCCCCCCCCCCCCAGCCTTTGTGGTGGGAGAATTGTGGGATTGATTTGATAGCCCCTAATGTCCGAGGCTGGCCGAAGGACGGCAGCATACGAGGCACGCTGTCCTTGTATTTACACGTAATTACTGTCTGTGCTGGAGCAAGACTCGGGAGAGGACGGCTTGTCCACGCTTGAGGACCGCAGTCCGTTGGTTTCGTGTCCAGGGCAAATTGGTGTCCGGCGCACGGTCTGAGGGCGGAGGGAAATTTAATTTGTTGGCGGCCAACAGTTTCCTGAGGCGCCGCGCCATACGTCCACAACTACGTCTGTCGGCCATTTGCAGTTGCAGCTTAATTGTCACTATGTCAGTGTCGATAAATACCCTCCCCTTCACTTGAGGCTCTGTACCTTGGGTTGGTGGGTTGGTGGGTTATTTGGGGGCAGGATGGGCGGGGGTTGTAACTATCAACGAATATAAGTGAACCAGCAAATCAAATATTTCATCAAGTCAGCGATATATGCATGTTTATCAGCAGTAATCCATTCAGGAAGTTTTGACCACAGACCAAAAATGAATACATGAGCGGAAAACGCAATGACAGATAAAGAATCGAAGAATGGAACCAACGATGGAAAACTGAACCAGGTGCGAGAGGTCAACAACAGAAGCGAACAGCTACTAGCCATTGACACAGGGGCATCGTACTGTGCCTGTGAGCAGAACAGGCAGCAGAACAGCAAGCAGCAAGCGAGCAGTCGGTGTTAACGCCCGGCCAGACCCTGGGTCACACTGGAGAGAGCAGCGACTGACGGGCCGTTCACCTGGTGACGTCTTGCTAAACCTCGCCAACCTCGCCGACCTCAACAAAGCGGCTTCAGGAAAAGGTTTCACAGGCACTGGCGAGTCGAGAACCAAGCAGACAAATAATCTGAACTCTCTCTGTCATACACACGTACATACTTTATGTATATTATAAGAACAGACTTGTTCGTCTGAAGTAAAGGATTAATAACTTTAGCTCTTAGCTAGAGAGAGAGAGAAACAGAGAGAGAGATCAGAATGGAAATCTGAAAGGAGAATTTTGATGTTTATGATGCACTCTGCCATTTTGGATCACGGAGAAGAAAGCTTCTTGTCGTGAACCGCATGGAGCAGAACAAACATGTGTAGCTCACTAGCACGGAAAATGAGTTTGGAATTCACTGCCTTGCGCGTTGTCCTTTAGTAAAAGTACGGATGAACTGACTAGAGTTAGTTCCCTGTTAGGTTTGACTCTTGGATTCCTCCGACTTACCTTTACACACTCATGCCTTCAGAAAGCAAACAGCAAAGTTTGTTTCGTGGCTTTGTAATTGTGAAAAACTTTGTTTACCAGCCACTGCATCAACCAACAAACCAACCAGCAAAGCAGATGACGAAGTTAGTCAGTTAGTAGTTGGATTTTGACGTCCTGTAAACCGCACAGGGTCACCGCAGATAAGCAAGCAACCAAGCAAGGTTCAAGATCACAAGTACTTACTGGAATCTTCTCTCTCCGCGGGTCTGTCGACCGTCCTGTGAAAGCTGTGTCTGCTGAGCCTAAAAGACCTCATCGACATAAAGACAAAGTGGCACAGCATTATGCGGGTTGGGCCATCAACAAAGATAATACAGGCTGATAAAGTTGCCAGTCTGGGTTATCACTGGTTGCGTGCTTACATGACATAAAACGCCCAGTGGATCGCGTAGGACACAGCAGGGCGACAAACACCACTGGTCAGATCGCATGGTCCCTGCCCGCGTGACACTTTGTGCCTGAAGAGGACATGGGGAAAAGCAGTTGAATGAACCGAGAAGACAGAAACGAGGAAGGCGGAGTTTCTGGCAGCAGGCGAAGCATGCAACAATACAGGCTTTAGAGAGGAAACCTGTAACAGACATAGGTTCTAAACGGAGGGGACGTTAATCTCTGTGTCCACAGTTCAGCCCCACTACGGCTGGTTAGAACTAAGTCCTTGGCGTTGTTTCAGACAACACTACAAATTACCGTGGGCGCCGAACACACGAGACAACAGGGGCTAACGTTACAGACTACAGTGTGTGGTGCGCTGCAATTTCGCTGAAGTAATGGCTTACAAGTTATGTATATTGTGCGCTGAGCTCTCAGACCGCTTTGCGTGCGAGTCATCAACACGCAAAATTGATCACACTACAGGGCTGGTATTTGTCTGCGACAGTGCGTTCCTGTCTATTGCGAAATGGAATAGGTCTGAGGCTTGTTTTCTCCGCCAGAAAGCTCGATTTACCAGTGCAAGCGTCCTTGAAATTTTAGAACACGACTACTCATGTCATACGACTATATCAATTACGATCGAACGGATTTGTTTTTGTGTCAGTGCCTGAAAAGAAAGTCCTTGGCCCAAGCAGAAGGTGAACGTTGGGGGAAATAAAGGCGCTGTACACACTTCCATTATCATTATTATTAAGAGGAGAAGAGGTGGAGAGGTGGTGCAGAGAGCAACGGGTGTAGCGGTAGGCAGAAGGCGGACGTGTGGGAAATGAAGACGAGTGTGGCTGGCGCTCCCCGCCCCTCCATCATTATCTATTGGGAGCTGTCTGCAGCACTATTGATTCCTGCTCTCCTCCCGACCTGACGAACAGAACTAGGCCACACTCTACTGTCAACTTAGGGACGGAGCACAGACGGAGGGGAGGTGCGTACAGAGAGAGAGAGAGTATTTGTGTGTGTGTGTGTGTGTGTGTGTGTGTGTGTGTGTACGAGAGAGAGAGAGAGAGTGTGTGTGTGTGTGTGTGTGTGTGTGTGTGTGTGTGTGTGTGTGTGTGTGTGTGAGAGAGAGAGAGATAGAGAGAGAGAGAGGGGGAGAGGGAGAGATTCAACAGCTAAAATGTACAACATACTTTGCAATAAGGATGATTTCAAAGACATTGTAAATGTAAGGTATAATAGATTATATCTGCGGGCTAGGGGGAGGGGGGGGGGTTTACAGCCTACGCAATCAACGGGGGGCGGAGAGAGATGGGGTGGAGACAGAGAGAGGGGGGGCAGACAGAGACAGAGAGAGACAGAGAGAGAAAGGATGTATTCATACCACGAAGGCACCTAACGGACAGAAGATTCCAATTATTCTTATCCACCGTCACGATCGACTGTGCCTGCCATCACGGCAGACTTCTGATATATGGATCCGTGTCGCGTCCCTTACTATCTATCAGCCATCTCCTTCTCTGCGATCTTCGCGTGAAAACCTCAAAATCCCCCAAACCATTCTCAGAACTTTTGGTCAGCGCTCATGTATATAGTCTTGCCTCTGATGTCTGTACCTCGCTGCCTGCTGATGAGAGAAACGCTCTCTCGCTTGCCTGCTTCAGATCTCGGCTGAAAACTCACTTACTCCGTCTAGCTTTCAACTAACCTGTTTATGTACCGAGTACTACAGGAATCTAGTAGGGTATGTTTTCAGATGTGTCTGTATAATTATGGGTCCTTGACTGTGGAAGGAAGCCTATGGATAGAGAGGGAGGAAGGGGGAGGGGGGCAGGTGAGAACTAGAGAAGGGGGGGAGGGGTTAACGGGGAGGTGGGGGGGGGGGGGTGCGGAGGAAGAGAGACTCGAAGGGAGAGAGTTTTTGAGAGAGTATTTGTAATTCACTGATTGTATATTTAAAGTGGACAGTGGGGGAGTGAATGGTGCGCGTGCGTGTTTCATTGTTTGTTTGTTGTTTGTTGTGTGTGTGTGTGTGTGTGTGTGTGTGTGTGTGTGTGTGTGTGTGTGTACATAACCATTGTTAGCTAGATGATTATGGCAGATTACTACACTTAAGGTTCCGTTTGTTGAAAAGTATGTGTTAAAGTAGCTTTTGTCTAGTTGCTTGTACAGCGCAATGAGTTTAAGACGTGTTAGAGAATGGCTCTTTGTGAGAACTATTATTTTTAACACGAACGAAGGTATGTCTTACTTTATTCAAAAGGTTCAAACTTAGATTATTCAGAAGTGATCCGTTGATTCACAACAGCAAAGTATATATTATGTGGCAGGCAGGGGTGTCCAGTCAGTTCATACTGTTTACATGACCTATTTGTTTGTCATGCTGAATACATAAGTGATCAATAGAGAGATCAGCAGCGCGGAGTCTTTTACCTCTCCTTTTCCATGCGCAGTGATCTGAAGGGCAGCTGACTGTTTCAGTGAATGTATGCAGCAGTGGGGGGGGGGGAGACCGGGGGAGCGGGTGGGGGGGGGTCCTCAGCAGTACACGCGGCACGATCTGCAGTCCCTCCGACCGTTGCGTCATTGTGTGCGTGCACAGTGCTCAGTGGTGGGCTCCAACTCCAGCAGTAGCGGGACATCATCATTTGTTCAGCCCGACCCTCCTAAAAACCTTGCCCCTGCCCTCCCCCCCCCCCCCCCCCCCCCTTTCCCCATTCCGAACGTCGTGAGTGTGGCTAAATACGACGTCCCCCCCCCCCCCCCCCACCCCCCGCCCATCCACAAAGCGTCCCCTCCTCATCCACTCCCAGCCCCACCTCGGCAATCTGATAACTATGATTTACCGGAAACTCGCTGCCAGGATTACTATCGATCCGTGCTGAGAAAACACGCCACTACACACTCCTTCAGCGCTAAACTTCGCCGTCAGTAAACAGGGAGCGGCAGTGTGGGTGCCCAGTGTGGCCCGTCTTCCCCGACACCGCCTCTGCCGCCCGCCCGCCTGTCTGTCAAGCTCCACGAGCCGGGGGACCGGCCTGGCTGCCCGGGGGGCGGGAGGGACGGCCTGGTTGCCCCCGGGGGGGGGGGGGAGGGTAGGGGGTAGGGGGCGCGAGCAACAGCGCTGGAAGAAAGGAGCTTTCTCTCACGCGACTCCTTGCAGCGGCGAGATGTTGTTGGGGAATTTATTTTTTAGGCCCTGGCGAGAAAGCTGCTAATCAGTTTTTGTGAGCCTGGGGAGAAAAAAAAGCAGCTTTTAAAGCAACGGGAGGTCGGTGTAAGGGCGAGGCGGGGGTGGGGGTGGGGTGGTATTGATTTTCCCTTTCTTGTCACCTTGCTACTGAGATGCTGCAATTGCTGCTCCTTGACTCTGGGCGGAGGGGGGAGGGGGGGGGGGGGGGGGTCAGGCGCATCCCCGGACCTCACGGTCGTGAACCGCGCGGCTGGCCCACAAACAGTCGCCTTACCGTGCGCCTTGTGGGGTCGTTACTCCGTTGGTCGCGCAGCCCACCAACCGCCTTGACGCGCGTGACGAATGGGTACGACTTCACGTGCATGCAAATGAGCTCTTTACGCGTGCACTGTCCCCGTGGTCCGGCCCAGCCCCGTGCAGCTGGCTTGTTTGTGGGTCCGTGTTGTTCTGGGTTTTGTTTGGATTTTGTTTTGTTTCGGGGCTTTAGCGAACATTGATTCTGTGACTGACGACACTGTGCGTGTTTCCGATCATTCTATTGACGGGACATGTAGGTCCACTCGCCTCACACTGTGATTCCAGCTGCTGGATCGTCGGAGCAACGCCTTATTGGCAAAACTTTCGTTTTTTTGTATTTAAACACAAAGTCAGTTCGTTGACGGGATAAATTTGATAAGTGAATTAATGCTAGTCGTGTTGCCGATCGGTTCATTTTTCTTTTCCTTATAGACAGACTGCCACCTCGTCCAGTTCTGACTATGGACCGGCCGCATTTTGCTGGGCGTAACTCGCACAGTTACTTACCGCATCTTGCTGGGCGTAACTCGCACAGTTACTTACCGCATCTTGCTGGGCGTAACCGCACAGTTACTTACCGCATCTTGCTGGGCGTAAACCACACAGTTACTTACCGCATCTTGCTGGGCGTAACCCGCACAGTTACTTACCGCATCTTGCTGGGCGTAAACCACACAGTTACTTACCGCATCTTGCTGGGCGTAAACCGCACAGTTACTTACCGCATCTTGCTGGGCGTAAACCGCACAGTTACTTACCGCAACTTGCTGGGCGTAAACCGCACAGTTACTTACCGCAACTTGCTGGGCGTAAACCACACAGTTACTTACCGCATTTTGCTGCCCCAGCAATACAACTTTACCAAAGATTAAAATCACCAACAAGATCACCGAGAGACTGTGTTAATCAAATTCATCGCAGACCTTTTGTCCCTCAGAGCTATTTAGATTACAATAATGGACTGTATCGTTGTACCCCGCAAATCCATACAGGGCGCAGTAGCCTGTTTGTATACATACCATCCAACAGCCCGAAGCGTTGCGGAGTGAAATGTCAAGCCATTAGGCACCCGGTCGATCCGTATTTGTGTGGTGGAAGTGTGCTTGGGGTTTACAGGAGGGTGCCCGGGTGTGCATTGTTTAGTGGTGCAAGGCGTGAAACCCTGGGCCCTTGTCCCGCCTCGCTGGATGCTGGGCAGGATGTCTTTGTGGCGACACACTGTTGCACCATCGATTTCTTGTCGCGGCGGGCCTAGAGAAACTGAAGATGAATAGGGGAAACACACACACACACACACACGCACGCACGCACGCACGCACGCACGCACGCACGCACAGCACGCACGCACACACGCACGCACGCACGCACGCACACACACACACACACACACACACACACAACTGACACTGACACACACACACACACACACACACACACACACACACACACACACACAACAGTCTCTCTCTCTCTCTCTCTCTCTCTCTCTCTCTCTCTCTCTCTCTCTCTCTCTCTCTCTCTCTCTCTCCTCTCTCTCTCTCTCTCTTCTCTCTCTCACACACACACACACACACACACACACACACACACACACTGACACACACACACACACACACACGCACGCACGCACGTACGAATATACACCTGCGCACGCACGCACACACACACACACACATACACACACGCACGCACGCACGCACGCACGCACTCACAGATGTACGCACATACACCGGTGCACGTACGCACGCACACGCACGCACGCATGCACACACACAAACTCACACACACACACACACACACACACACACACACACACACACACACACACACGCACGCACGCACGCACGCACGCACGCACGCACGCACGCACGCACGCACAAAATAAAAACATAGAATCAAGAAACACACTGCATCGTCTCAGTAATCGACACTTCGGGGCATTTTCATGAACCAGCAGACCGTGTCTTTGCAATTCGGGGTCTAAGTACTTCAGTAAAGGACATGTTCATCAATCAACAGACTCTGCACTGCCGGGCCCAAGTACTTCAGCTCCTCTTAAGAGACATTTTGATGAATCAACAGAGTCTCTCTTTGTACTTCCGGGTAAAAGTACTTCACTCCCCAAAAAGAGATACACGCTTTCTCGGTCATCATCTTAGCCGGTGGATGACCAGGAAACGTCAGCTGACAGCAGAGAAACAAAGTGTTGCGTCCTGTCAAAGATGTTACTTCACCCCTGACAAGAGAAGAGGAGACATACACGCACACCCCACCGGCCTGAAAATGAAACATTCGGCCGACAAACTCACTGTCACATGCGGAACTGGTGGCCAGCCTCTCATGTTGCAACAAACTGTAAAACCAAGAAAATCTTCCACCGTTGTATCCTCACCAGTTCGTAAAAAGAGGACAGGATTAATAAATAAGATTCGACGGGATTTGTCTGGCGACACATTTGAGGATGAGATTAAACAGCAGGCTACAGAAATACGAAATGAAAGGACATTTTTTTTAATGAAATTGTTGGAAGAAGCTGGATACAAGAAGACAGTATTTTTATCAAGTAAGAACCCATTGGCCATGAGAACGTCTATTGGACTAAGCTGTACACAACACAGGAAGCAGAGCAAATCAGTTCGAGAAAGAAAAAGTTTGAAGGTGAAAAACAGCGATGACAAGCGCAGAAATACATCCAGTTAGCAAAAATCTAAACTGGCAAGAGACATCTCCGTAATGGAGAAGATGACAAAACAGACACACCAGTACTGTCCATCAAGAACCTATCAGACTTTGCCAGCAACCTTCTTGACACGTATGAGAAAAATGGCAGACTCACCTGGCATGATCAGCAGTTGTCAAAACATACGGCACTGGTGTTTTCTGCCTTACATGCAGCTGTTGCTTTTCCATACACACAAAATTCAAAGAAATAAATCTTTAAAGGCTTACATCACAGGTTTAAAAAAAATAGTTTTAGCAGTCTCCATTAAATTATATTTGAGGAAACAAAAATGATGCCAAGGTAAGGAATTTTATATAGCTACTGTTCAAATTGTTGGCTCATTCACTGACTTAAAAAAAAAAAAAACTTTTATGTCTGCAGAAGTAAAGCAAGTGTATCATGATGCGCTGACGAAAAAAAAAAAGCCAGTACACGAACTTTAAAAACGAATTGTCAGCATTTATCACTGTGACGTATTTCAAAACTGCTGAAAACTTTGCAACTTGTGTTCATAGGGCTGTGGGAAGTGTGTAACTGTTGCCTGTGCTGTGGGAAATGTGTAACTGTTGCCTGTGTTGTTGGAAATGAATGTAACTGTTGCCTGTGCTGTTGGAAGTGTGAAACTGTTGCCTGTGCTGTGGGAAGTGTGTAACTGTTGCCTGTGCTGTGGGAAGTGTGTAACTGTTGCCTGTGCTGTGGGAAGTGTGTAACTGTTGCCTGTGCTGTGAGAAGTGTGTAACTGTTGCCTTTGCTGTTGGAAGTGAATATAACTGTTGCCTGTACTGTGAGAAGTGTGTAACTGTTGCCTTTGCTGTTGGAAGTGAATATAACTGTTGCCTGTACTGTGAGAAGTGTGAAACTGTTGCCTGTGCTGTGGGAAGTGTGTAACTGTTGCCTGTGCTGTGGGAAGTAACTGTTTGTTGCCTTTGCTGTTGGAAGTGAATATACCTGTTGCCTGTACTGTTGGAAGTGTGAAACTGTTGCCTGTGCTGTGGGAAGTGTGTAACTGTTGCCTGTGCTGTTGGAAGTGAATGTAACTGTTGCCTGTGCTGTGGGAAGTGTGAAACTGTTGCCTTTGCTGTTGGAAGTGAATGTAACTGTTGCCTGTGCTGTGGGAAGTGTGTAACTGTTGCCTGTGCTGTTGGAAGTGAATGTAACTGTTGCCTGTGCTGTGGGAAGTGTGAAACTGTTGCCTTTGCTGTTGGAAGTGAATGTAACTGTTGCCTGTGCTGTGGGAAGTGTGAAACTGTTGCCTGTGCTGTGGGAAGTGTGTAACTGTTGCCTGTGCTGTGGGAAGTGTGAAACTGTTGCCTGTGCTGTGGGAAGCGTGAAACTGTTGCCTGTGCTGTGGGAAGTGTGAAACTGTTGCCTGTGCTGCTTTGACTGACACTGTTACCGCTGTGTGAAGTACTTACAAAATGCGTCATAGTTACCACTAGCTGACAATAAACAACAATCTGGTGAGTAGTACTTGAAGTTTATACATGCAGCTAACTGGTGATCTAATCATGCATGTCGCAAAAATGCAAAAGCAGGTGTAGACATAGCCGTTAGCGCTGTATCACAGTGTCTGGGCATCAAGGATCAGACACCAGCACGCGTGTGTTCGCTAGGGGTCGTCAGGTCAGCGCTGGGTCAGCATTTCCAACCGATTGAGCGAACTGGAACAGCCGTGGCACACACGCACACACACACACACACACACACACACACACACACACACACACACACACACACACACAACACACACACACACACGTGTATGGTAGTAATATAATGATTCATTTTCTTTATATATTGCTGCTTCTCATATGGCACATGTACTTGTATATTATACATTGTTAGTTGTCATAATTATATGTATTATGTTTGTGAAACTTAGAAAATGATGGAGAATGTTGTAAAGCGCAGTGAGTTTGGGTACATCAGAGAATAGCGCTATACAAAAGTTATCTATTATTATTATTATTTGTGTGTGCCTGTGAATGTCTGTGTGTGTGTCTGTGTGTGTGTCTGTGTGTTTTGCCAAGACATAAACAAATACGCTGTTGTGAACGTCTGGTCCTGCGTTATTATTATTTATGTGTGCCTGTGTATGTCTGTGTGTGTGTCTGTGTGTGTGTCTGTGTGTTTTGCCAAGACATAAACAAATACGCTGTTGTGAACGTCTGGTCCTGCGTTATTATTATTTATGTGTGCCTGTGTATGTCTGTGTGTGTGTCTGTGTGTGTGTCTGTGTGTTTTGCCAAGACATAAACAAATACGCTGTTGTGAACGTCTGGTCCTGCGTTATTATTATTTGTGTGTGCCTGTGTATGTCTGTGTGTGTGTCTGTGTGTGTGTCTGTGTGTTTTCCAAGACATAAAACAAATACGCTGTTGTGAACGTCTGGTCCTGCGTTATTATTATTTATGTGTGCCTGTGTATGTCTGTCTGTGTGTCTGTGTGTGTGCCTGTGTATGTGTGTGTGTGTGTCTGTGTGTTTTGCCAAGACATAAACAAATACGCTGTTGTGAACGTCTGGTCCTGCGTTATTATTATTTGTGTGTGCCTGTGTATGTGTGTGTGTGTGTCTGTGTGTGTGCCTGTGTATGTGTGTGTGTGTTTTGCCAAGACATAAACAAATACGCTGTTGTGAACGTCTGGTCCTGCGTTATTATTATTTGTGTGTGCCTGTGTATGTGTGTGTGTGTGTGTGTGTGTGTGTGGTGTGTGTGTGTGTGTTTTGCCAAGACATAAACAAATACGCTGTTGTGAACGTCTGGTCCTGCGTTATTATTATTTGTGTGTGCCTGTGTATGTGTGTGTGTGTGTGTGTGTGTTTTGCCAAGACATAAACAAATACGCTGTTGTGAACGTCTGGTCCTGCGTTATTATTATTTGTGTGTGCCTGTGTATGTCTGTGTGTGTCTGTGTGTGTGTCTGTGTATGTCTGTGTGTGTGTCTGTGTGTTTTGCCAAGACATAAACAAATACGCTGTTGTGAACGTCTGGTCCTGCGTTATTATTATTTATGCGTGCCTGTGTGTGTCTGTGTGTGTGTCTGTGTGTTTTGCCAAGACATAAACAAATACGCTGTTGTGAACGTCTGTGTGTTTTGCCAAGACACAAACAAATACGCTGTTGTGAACGTCTGGTCCTGCGTTATTATTATTTGTGCGTGCCTGTGTATGTCTGTGTGTGTGTCTGTGTGTTTTGCCAAGACATAAACAAATACGCTGTTGTGAACGTCTGTGTGTTTTGCCAAGACACAAACAAATACGCTGTGAACGTCTGGTCCTGCGTTATTATTATTTGTGTGTGCCTGTGTGTGTCTGTGTATGTCTGTGTGTGTGTCTGTGTGTTTTGCCAAGACACAAACAAATACGCTGTTGTGAACGTCTGTGTGTTTTGCCAAGACACAAACCAACACGCTGTGAACGTCTGGTCCTGCGTTGATACCCCCTCTCAGACGGGCCGCGACTGGAGGCTGTGTCAGTCAAGTGGGACTTTTGGTGTAAATGTTGTAGTTGTTCATCGCTTTCATACAGCGCTGTTCTCCGCTGTCGAGCACACTCACTGCGCTCTTGTCGCATGCGATTCTAAACGAGTCACTGTAGCTTTTTACAGATTTTTTCTTTTTTTAAATATCCACCGAAGTGGTGTACTTACAGCGCCGTTCGGTTGTTACAGGGCCGGTGCCACGTGAAACTGTTGCCGTCTCGGCGCGTTCTGTGTACACCATGCAAGCATGCACCGTGTCACTTCACTTCATGCAAAGCCACACAGGCAGATTTAGCTGCACTGGCGGAATGACAGCAATCGTTTACGTGTTTTTGCGGAAACACAGGGGGTGGAGGCGGAGGGTGGGGGGCGGATACCGAGTCAGCACATCAAGTTGACCCTCGAGAATAAAATTCTCCTACCGCTCCTTCTGGGACTCGAATCCGCGACCTTTCGATCACGAGTCCGGCGTTCTAACCACTGAGCTATCCCCGCTGAGCTATTCCCGGCTGTCAGTCAAATGGGAGTTTTTGTTTGTATGTTTTTCTTTTAGTTTTTATTGGGTTTGGGTTTGTTTGTTTGGTTTTTGCTTGCTTGCAAAGAGATAAGTATCCTTGTCATAATGTATAAATGTCGTGTGTTTTTGTTTTTTGGTTTTTTTTCCTTTTTTCTTTTTCTTTTTCTTCTTCTTACATAAAACAATTTTTTAAATATCCTTGTCATAATGTTTAAATGTCGTGTGTGTGTCTGTTTTTTCTTCTTTTTTTTCTTTTTTCTTCTTCTTACATAAAACAATTTTGTTCTCGTTTGTTGACATTCTGCTCGTGCGAGGTTGTGTGAAACGTGATACGTAACCCCGGAAGGTAGACAAAGGAATTCAAAGGGCAGAGCAGGACATTTCTTTCCGCAATGGATCTGGCTGTAGTATTCTAATGCCGCTTATTCCGAACAAACGGTAGTTAGTAGTAGTAGTAGCGGTAGTAGTGTTCTTGGTCTTGTGCTTTTTCCCGATGATTATTTGTTATCGGAAAGTATCTTCTTTCTCCACCCTTTGTTCCTGAAGTACTAAACGTATGTAGCTCACAATTGTATTTATATCCATACTTTTGTTTAACATGTTTTATTCAGGCAGTGTTGAGTTACAATTCATTTTCTGTCACTATACGAAACACAGGAGATAAAATGTATGTGTGCACATAGATGGTTTCGAGCAAGTCGTCATTTGTACAGTAAAATGTCTTTCTAAATTTAAGCTGCTAACTAATTGTAAGGTTTCCATTTCTCGATAAACGTATCATGTGTCGTTTCCATTAAATGCACATGCTTATCAGCTTCAGTAAATATTATTCTCATTATTTATAAAGGCTTCAAGTGTGGGATTGAGTTTGTTCAGTCTGCATTTATAACCAAAACATTTTGTAGGCAAAATAATAATGTCAAAACTTTCATCTGTTTTTATTTTTTAGTAGTGTCCTGAAAGAATGAGTGTGGGATTTATTGAAAATCGATCGCAATTAGAACTTTTTTCTTTCACACACACACGCACGCACGCACGCACGCACGCACGCACGCACGCACGCACGCACGCACGCACGCACGCACGCACACACGCACACACACACACTACACACACACCACACACACCACACAAACACACACACACACACACACACACACACACACACACACACACACACACACACACACACACACACACACACATACACACACACTACACAAACATACACACACACTACACACACATACACACACACGCGCGCGCGCTCGCACACGCACGGCAGCACCAGCGACACAAATACATATGTCCAATACCTGGTCCTTTTGATGAACTAATTTCAGCGAAAGTGAATGATTCATTGATTGTTAACTGTCGGATAAAACTGTCGGTCGAAAGGGCAATGCGTCTCCTCTGCGTGTGTTTATTGGCTAGTAGCTGGCTGTCACTCAAATCTCGCCGACAGGTCAGCTACATGTATTAGGTGCTTATTTATGTGGAAGTCTTTATCATTGGAGTGACTCATGCGATAGAGACTACAGTCTTGGCATTTTGTCTGCGAGTGCTTTGGCCTTGCAGCTGCACCTAATTGTTTGGCGCTTTGTAAGTAGATATTGGCCTAAATGATATAATATATATTTGCAACGCGCCAGAAATCACATGCAGCAGCAATTTTTTACTCATTTCTCTCTCTCATATATATAGATATATATATATATATATATATATATATATATATATATATATATATATATATATATATATATATCAGAGAGAGAGAGAGAGAGAGAGAGAGAGAGAGAGAGAGAGAGAGAGAAAGGATCAAATTCCTTATTTACGAGGGTAATAGAAAAGGATGTGTGCCTTTTTTAATCCAACCCTCCAGACAGAGAGGTTATACACGTATACATATTTATAGTGCAGTGATTTTAACCGTAGCTAAAGACTAGCGCT
>JABMCL010000436.1:332500-365000 GCA_018857735.1 Alviniconcha marisindica | reverse complement strand
GGGAAGATACGGCAGAAATTATAGCAGAGGGGAGATACGGCAGAAATTATGGCAGAGGTAAGATACGGCAGAAATTATAGCAGAGGGAAGACATGGTAGAAATTATAGCAGAGGGAAGATACGGCAGAAATTATAGCAGAGGGAAGATACGGCAGAAATTATAGCAGAGGGAAGATACGGCAGAAATTATAGCAGAGGGGAGATACGGCAGAAATTATGGCAGAGGGAAGATACGGCAGAAATTATAGCAGAGGGAAGATACGGCAGAAATTATAGCAGAGGGAAGATACGGCAGAAATTATACCCGAGGGAAGACATGGCAGAAATTATACCAGAGGGAAGACATGGCAGAAATTATAGCAGAGGGAACATACGGCAGAAATTATAGCAGAGGGCAGATACGGCAGAAGTTATACCAGAGGGGATCCTTGCTCTATTCAGCTTGTCACTCAGAATGTAGACAGCTGGGAACAGACAGCGGAAATGGAGCACCAGGGTTCCTTGTTCTATTCAGTCTGGTCAGTTAGAAGCCGAGTGCAGCACGGAAGCATGCAATTAGGGCACAGTTGTGTGTCCCGCCGGGGTTTCTTGTCCTGATCAGTCTGGTCAGTTAGAATCGTGATGTGGGCATGCAAACTATGGGTAAGGCACCGTAGAGCTGTACAAGAGGGAGGTTTTACTGGGACTTGTTATCTTGTACTGAGACATGTTGATGGTGTACTGGGAATTCTTGTGGCCGGCCTACTCAGTTAGGCCACTTAGAAGCGGAGTGTGGGGACATTAGTGGATACTCATTTGGTGTGGAAACATTAGTGGATACTAATTTGGTGTGGGGACATTAGTGGATACTAATTTGGTGTGGGGACATTAGTGGATAATAATTTGGTGTGGGGACATTAGTGGATAGTAATTTGATGTGGAGACACTAATGGATAATAAATTGGTGTGGGGACATTAATAATAATAATAATAATGAATACTTAGAGCGCCTAACCCGCACAGGCCCTAAGCGCTTAAACGTTCTTTACAAGTACATAATGTCAAAATTCAACGCATACGACATGAATGCACACACACACACGCACGCACACACAGAGACTCGCACACGCACGCACGCGCGCGCGCGCGCACACACACACACACACACACACACACACACACACACACACACACACACACACACACACACACACACCAGTCGCATATCAGGGCAATGAGACTGAAGAAAAGGTTTTTAAAAAGAGAAAGGTTTTCAAGGAAGATTTAAAAGAGCTGACAGAGGTAGAATGGAGTGGATAATTAGTGGACAATAAACTGGTGTGGGGACATTAGTGGATAATAATTTTGTGTGGGGACATTAGTGGATAATTTGGTGTGAGGACATTAGTGGATAATAATTTGGTGCCGTAGAGTTGTAAGAGAGTCTTCTTGTTGATGCTGTTTTGGGACAACTCGTTGATGTAAATTGGAACGTCTTGTTGATGCTGTTTTGGGACTTCTTGTATTGGGACTTCTTGTTGATGTTTTATTGGGACTTCTTGTTGATGTGTATTGGGACTTCTTGTTGATGTTTTATTGGGACTTCTTGTTGATGTGTATTGGGACTTCTTGTTGATGGTGTATTGGGACTTCTTGTTGATGGTGTATTGGGACTTCTTGTTGATGGTGTATTGGGACTTCTTGTTGATGTGTATTGGGACTTCTTGTTGATGTGTATTGGGACTTCTTGTTGATGTTGTATTGGGACTTCTTGTTGATGTGTATTGGGACTTCTTGTTGATGTGTATTGGCACTTCTTGTTGATGGTGTATTGGGACTTCTTGTTGATGGTGTATTGGGACTTCTTGTTGATGGTGTATTGGGACTTCTTGTTGATGGTGTATTGGGACTTCTTGTTGATGGTGTATTGGGACTTCTTGTTGATGGTGTATTGGGACTTCTTGTTGATGGTGGATTGGGACTTCTTGTTGATGGTGGATTGGGACTTCTTGTTGATGGTGTATTGGGACTTCTTGTTGATGGTGTATTGGGACTTCTTGTTGATGGTGTATTGGGACTTCTTGTTGATGGTGTATTGGGACTTCTTGTTGATGGTGTATTGGGACGTTTTGTTGATGTGTATTGGCACTTCTTGTTGATGGTGTATTGGGACTTTTGTTGATGGTGATTGGGACTTTTTTGATGTTATTGGGACTTCTTGTTGATGGTGTATTGGGACTTCTTGTTGATGGTGTATTGGGACTTCTTGTTGATGGTGTATTGGGACTTCTTGTTGATGGTGTATTGGGACTTCTTGTTGATGGTGTATTGGGACTTCTTGTTGATGGTGTATTGGAACTTCTTGTTGATGGTGTATTGGGACGTTTTGTTGATGTGTATTGGCACTTCTTGTTGATGGTGTATTGGGACTTCTTGTTGATGGTGTATTGGGACTTCTTGTTGATGGTGTATTGGGACTTCTTGTTGATGGTGTATTGGGACTTCTTGTTGATGGTGTATTGGGACTTCTTGTTGATGTGTATTGGGACTTCTTGTTGATGGTGTATTGGGACTTCTTGTTGATGGTGTATTGGGACTTCTTGTTGATGGTGGATTGGGACGTTTTGTTGATGTGTATTGGAACTTGCTGTTGATAGTGTATTCAGACGTCTTGTTGATGTTGTCTTGGTGTTGGTGTTGCTGTTGGTGTTTTACCGGGACGTGTTGCCGAGTCGGTCGGGTAGAGCGGACAATGGGGAGGTGCCAGGAAAGACCGATGGAGAACTAAACTAGCGGGACGCCGGAAGCTGCACACCAACACGAGCAGGTTCCTGTGTAGCCGGGTCCTGCACACGTTACCACCGCTTCCCGCCCAACACTCGCTTTTCTCAATCAGTATTATTCCTGCCGAAAGAGTTCGATATTTGGGGGGGCCAGGATCGATCTATAGTCAGTTCTAATATCAGTTGAGATGTAGTCCGAAACGCCTATGGCAGGGGCACCAAATTGTTTCCGTCAGGTTATCAACAATAAGAATTAAGGGTGTGTAGATTTATAACGATGTTCGAGCGGAAGAGTGCAAGACCGTGTTTTCACTGATTTCTGGATGAGCAAGGGTCCTGGGTAGATGTTGCACGAGCCTTCGGCAGCACGGCTGTGTTGTGTTCAGGTTGACCTTTTGAATGCAGTGGGGTATTGTTATCTGCAACTGTCATTCTTGTAGTGTGTGTGTGTGTGTGTGTGTGTGTGTGTGTGTGTGTGTGTGTGTGTGTGTGTGTCTGTCTGTCTGTCTGTCTGTCTGTCGTGTCTGTGTGTTGTGTGTTGGTGGTGTTGGTGGTGTTGTTGTTGGTGGTGTGTGTGTGTGTGTGTGTGTGTGTGTGTGTGTGTGTGTGTGTGTGTGTCGTGTGTGTGTGTTGTTGTGTGTGGTGTTGGTGGTGTTGGTGGTGGTGGTGGTGGGGGTGGTGTGTGTGTGTGTGTGTGTGTGTGTTGTGTGTGTGTGTGTGTGTGATGAAAACATGCGCGCATCTGTAAGCATTTGTAAGCACCACCGGCTCCAACGAGATGGGGCTATATAAATAGTCTATTCTTATTACTGTTATTATTATTATTACAAACAATCGATGTATTTCAAACTTCGTATCAGTTAACCGTGTTACTGTATATTTAAAGTATAGAACGACTGATGTGGATACTTTATGCTGTCACGCGGCATCAGACTGCAGGGTTAAGGCAGGTTTGACACTTTTGCAACCGGCGCCCCATACTGTCTTACTTTGCAGTACGCTACCTCTCAGACTAGATACGCAAGACTTCAAACGCTTCGCAGTAGAACGCTGCGAATCGTTTGCAAATTTTCGGCAGACGCTGCCCTTTTCGAGGCAGCAAAGTAATTTTTCATGAAAACTGCCGCTCAGAATCAGCGTCTTGTTCATTTACTAAAACCAACGGTACTCATTTTCCGACTACAGGTCTTTGCGCGAACCGTCGTTTCGTTTCGTTTTTTGTTGTCGACTTTGTTGTTTTGGAAGGTGAATGCACTTTTAAAGAACTAGACATTGATATCTTTAGTTGCTGTTATAACTGCGAAGGCATTAGCGGGCTGCTGAAGCGGTCTTCTCCCAAGCCTAACATAGACCCGGGAAAGTGGGACAAAGTGGGACAAAGTGGTGCCGTGTTTCCACACTTGACCTTGCACTTGATGGCTGTGTGCTAACGTGGCTATTGACTGCAACACCAAGCAGGCAGGAGGCGGAGGGCGAAGGGAGGGCGAGGGTAGGGCGAGGGCGAGAGTGATGGGGAAAGATGAGTACACTGTGTCGAGCTCTGATGAGCTGACGGCTGTCAGGTATTGGAAATCGATGTTAGCCCTGTCTCCCTCTCTGCCATCTCTCTCTCTCTCTCTCTCTCTCTCTCTCTCTCTCTCTCTCTCTCTTCTCTCTCTCTCTCTCTCTCTCTCTCTGGTAGTTTAGCAAGGACTAGTTGTTAGACAGGTCTAAATGAACCTAAGCTACAATCCTTGGAAAATAAAGTTTTCGAGTTCGAGTTCGAGTTTCGAGTTCTCTCTCTCTCTTAGTTTCACTTGTTTTCGCAGTGCTTCCACTGTACCGACACTGAGCGACTGGGAGCGAGCATAGGGCAATGTATAGTGCACTTGTCAATACGATAGAGAGTACGATAATACCACAGCATTGTTAATACAATAAAACTTCGCCTAGGTAGTTTTCTGGTCTGTACACACCACGTTCGGGTTTTAAAGGTTGTCCAAGCATCGCGATTCAGGACGCCAAGCAAAATTTGAAAGATGGCTCGGAGCTTTTCAAGCGTCTGCCCGACCTGGTTCGCTACTCACTGTGGCCTGAAATAAATCGGTCAACTGGCCTTAGTTTGGTGCTTTGGTGGTTGGTTGGTTGGTTGGTTTACGTAGGGCAGAGGGTGGCGAAGAGACAGACAGACAGACAGACAGAGAGACAGAGACAGAGAGAGAATACGAAATAGGGATGATTTATTCATTTAGGCCATTGTCCCTCCTGAAGGGGTGTAGGTGAATGACCTACCACCTCACAATGCATGCTATAATTATATATAATGAACAAGAAAACCAACAAACTAACGACAGTGTGCTTGACTAGGTACTTAAAATGACAGGGTGCTTTAACTAGGTACTTAAAATGACAGGGTGCTTTAACTAGGTACTTAAAATGACAGGGTGCTTTAACTAAGTATTTAAAATGACAGGGTGCTTTAACTAGGTACTTAGAATGACAGGGTGCTTTAAGAATGACAGGGTGCTTTAACTAGGTACTTAAAATGAAGGGTACTTGAAGAGAGACAAAGAGAGAGAGAGAAGAGAGAGAGAGAGAGGAGGAGGAGGAGGAAAAGAGGAAGAAGAAAGTAAACATAATTATCACTTGTGCAAATGAGAAGTAAACTCAACTGAACTACATTGTCCTTTCTTGCCGCCAAGATAACCAAGATCAAAAGCGAGGTTGGGTTCTGCATTGACATGGGGTCATTCCTAATGAACTAGGTCACGGGCGGGTCACGAGGTCAAAAGCGAGGTTGGATTGTGGGTAAAATGGCACCGCAGTCTCTTTTTCGAACAAATATCCGTCTCGCTGTTCTGTTACACCTCTCTGTCCTAGACAGGGACTCAAGATGCAAATGAAGTTGAATGAGCCGTGAAGACAGACATTAGAGACACTAATTATAATTCTTGACAGTTGTCCAAACATACAAAGCTATGTTCCGACCTGTAGCTCCGGATTCTCAGCAGAGAGGATCTTCAGTTCTGCGCCAGCTGTACTCCAATGCGGGTTTCTGACGTTGTAGCCGTCGTTACATCGGCGGGCCACTGTGGGAGAATGTTCTCTGTTAATGCAGACTCTTGGACAGAGCGCAATGAGAGCTGTCGGCGGCCGCAGCTACAGGCAGGGTGAGGACAATGTCCCACAAACCCTCCACGCTCCTCAACGCTGCTTTGGCGAAATGATTATTTTATGGCCGAAGGCTGGGCGGCCATGGATCGGGCCCATGCCTTTGTATCCAAGCGATGAAAGCCAGCGCGCAGAACTGGCTCCTGTTTCCTGCACCCGGTCCGTGGGTAGGTGAGTGCCAGCTAGGCACGCAGGCCTTCATAACGCGGCCCCCACTGATTGACCTGATCCCCTCGCCGCTATTAACGCGGTTATGAAGGTGTGGCCATCGATTCTGAAGACACAAAGCGGACACATGTTACCAGTTTCGCCGCTGTGGTACGTCCTCTGCGTTGAGCCTTTTGATACATTTGTTCAGCTTGGACAGAACAGTGAATGACTGCCGCAACCGCTCCAACAATGTGCTGTGGCGTGTCTCAGCAAGCCGCGCCATCACCGCTATATTACTGTCCAACTATTAAACACTCCCCTCCCCACCCCCCGACCTCCTCCCCCCTCCCCCTTTTCACCACACACACGTACCGAAATTGTAAATGTGATCTGTCAGTTTCTAATGACACGAAAACTGAGGATCCTTGGACTACAGGCTTGCGCACGTTTAAGATCTTATGTCCCACAGCAGCGACCAAAATGCCCTGGCACATCACGTAGTCATTCCACCAGCATGAGGAATCAGTGATTCTGCCAGATAGCGCCACTCCGTCGTGGCTGCTTTTCCTTGATGAAAGCGAGACGAATTTTCCCGTTGACAAAGAAGATGTGCATATCGTTCTCTCTCTCTCTCTCTCTCTCTCTCTCTCTCTCTCTCTCTCTCTCTCTCTCTCTCTCTCTCTCTCTCTCTCTCTCTCTCTCTCTCTCTCTCTCTCTCTCTCAGGGTGGTTGTGTAAAGTATAATATCATTTTGTCACAGTTTCAACACTCTCCCCCTCCACCCCTTTCCCTTTTCCCCAAGTGCACAAAGTTAACGCTATCCACCTCCATTTGTATAAAACTGATATAAACGCCTCTTCCCTTTCAATTTCTAATCGTAGCAATGTAAATTATACCACGATTGTATCAGGATAAATCTGACAGCCGCCCCCGCATCAAGACCTGTGATGAAAGGTCGCAGGTGCGATCACAGGCACGGAGATAAGTATTGATCGTGGTTTTCTTAAAACCAGTGTTCCAGTAGACATCAGACACTCTTGGGTTCAAAATGGAAAGTGTGTCGTATCTTCAAGCAGATGGAAAGCAAAACTAAGTGATTTTAGAGACTTGAACGTCTAGTATTTTATCAACTTCCTCTGTTTGCTTTTTGTTCTGCTGCCTCGCTTCCTTCTCCTTGGTTATTGTTGTTGTCGTTGTGTGTTTGCTCTCTCTCTCTCTCTCTCTCTCTCTCTCTCTCTCTCTCTCTCTCTCTCTCTCTCTCTCTCTCTCTCTCTCTCTCTCTCTCTCTCTCTCTCTCCGCGCGCGTGTGTGTGTGTGTGTGTGTGTGGTGTGTGTGTGTGTGTGTGTGTATGTGATTTTCGTAAAGATGATGATTTGCTGCTGTATCACTTTCCGTTACCAGTTTGTGCTTGATCATTTGAGTATCTGAACGTGACAGATGCTGACGTATTTCATTGTTGTATACAGCCTCCGGTAGGGTACCATGTCGCTGATATGTAGGTCTACAGACTACTGTCTAAAAGGGACACAATGGAAGAAAACGACGCTAAGAAGCTTGTTAACCGTCCAATCCACATTAATTCCACTTTTCCTTCGCGCAAGGGAAACATGAGCGGGAGTAAAGGTTGCACTGGACTGACACTCACTGCTTCATGTTAATGTGACATCTCATTAGCCGCCTGGGATGCTCCGTCATATCGGAAACAGTTGATCATTAGCGCGGTTGCTATGGCAACCGCTGTCATGTTGTTACAGTTCGGAGGACAAAGACGGAACTGGTGTACGTTGGCTTAAGTCGATGTGTTTACAAGTCGGTAGACAATTGGTTTCGGTAGTGATGTCATAAAGAAAAACAAATTATGTAGACTTTTATTTAAATGTGTGTGTGTGTGTGTGTGGTGTGTGTGTGTGTGTGTGTGTGTGTGTGTGTGTGTGTGGTGTGTGTGCGTGTGCGTGCGTGCATGCGTGTGTGTGTGCGTGTGTGTGCACGAGCAACATCTCGGCCGCCCCTGCGACCTTAAACTTTTAATTTTAGTTGTGCGTGTATGTGTGTGTCAGCAAGCAACGTCCCAAGACTCGCCAGATGGTCAGTATTGTCCATACAACATCCAAACAGATCGGGGTGGGGCGCGGGGATGGGAGGGGTCGTTTTCTGCGTATCGGACTGAACAAGTTCCAAACACATGAAAAGGTTCAAAAGAACGCTATTTATTAGGACTATTTAATAGCGTTCTTTGAACCGTTTATGTGTTTGGATCCTGTTTCAGAACGCTAGCAGTCATTCTTGTTTCGGATTGAACAAGTGTTGGTGATTTGATCATGTCCACAGAAAAAGTTCCATCGGACGCCACGTTTTTCGGAGCGCAGTACCTGAGCTACAACCTGTCCAGTCGGGGCAACGTGCTGGACAGCAACCAGGACCAGGTGTCCCTCGACTTCAGAACCAAGCAGGCGGACGGGCTACTCTTCTACACAGGTACGTCTTTACTGGGCCTAATCCACCCCTCCTACATCACCCACTGCGCATGCTTCTCTTCATTCATGCTTCTCTTCTCTTCTCTCCGCGGTTTCATTAATTGTGAGGGGAAAACAACAAGACGGTGTCCACAAACCACAACTTTCGAAGACAAAGGAGAACCGAAGCGGGGACTCGAACCCACGTCGTCCGCTTACCAGCCTAACGCCTGACCGCTGGGCCAAACCGGTTCACTCTGTGATCGATGAATTCCTCGAGCGTCTCTAAGAAGGGTGGTCCGCTGACAAGCTGGCCATGGCTGCTGCTGCTGCTGCTGCTGCTGCTGCAATAGGGTGAAGCGGCTGCTAGTGGCGCCCACCCTCTCGTGCACACTCATTATATACCGCTTTTTATGGTGCCGGTGCCCTCGCACTTATTCCCATTCATTCATTTACTCCATCCTTCCAACATCCATTCATCAATTCACTATCATTCCAACATCCATTCACGAATTCCATCAGTCAGCCAAACATTTATTCACTATTCATTCATTTATATATTTATACCCCTCCCTCCCTTACTCTGACGTTCAGAACTTGCAAATGTAATCATGCACGCACGTAGGACTACGTGCTCACTCATTTGCGTTCTGACGCACTTTCTCTCTAATTTGCGTACTGACGCACTGTCTCTTTAATATTATTTGCGTACCGACGCACTGTCTCCCTAATTTGCCTACTGACGCACCGTCTAATTTGCGTGATGGCGCACTGTCTCTCTAATTTTCGTGGTGACGCACTGTTTTACTGATTTACGTACTGACGCACTGTTTTATTGATTTGCGTACTGACGCACCGTCTCCTTCATTGGCTGACTTGTTTTCTTGTGCTTCTCTGTAAACACACACACCTCAGGGTGGCTGTTGTCATTGTTTTTTGTTGGATTTTTAACCGCAGTAGCTGTCGCCAATCCTGTAGACACGCATCAGGGTGACGTATCTCTACAGCAATAGCTGTCGCCAACCCAGTAGACACGTCTCAGGGTGACGTATCTCTACAGCAGTAGCTGTCGCCAACCCAGTAAACGCATCTCAGGGTGACGTATCTCTACAACAGTTGCTGTCGCCAACCCAGTAAACGCACCTCAGGGTGACGTATCTCTAGAACAGTAGCTGTCGCCAACCCAGTAAACGCACCTCAGGGTGACGTATCTCTACAGCGATAGCTGTCGCCATCCCAGCAGACAGAGCTCGGGGTGAGGTAGCGTATCGCGGCACCTGCCAGCCGCTCAGTGGCTATCCCTCTGTTGCCGTCCGTAAGTCGCACTTGCTATCACCCGCCCAATCCTATTACTCCAAGCGCTCCGCGAGGAGCCAAAGCAGACGGACACGAAATCAGTGGAGATGGGACAGATAGGATAACGTTGTCGTCCTGACGGAGCTCGTGCCGAGGTGTGTGTGTGTGCTATTGATCTTGACCTCCATCACTGCTCTGCTCAGCGGGCTCCACGGGAGGGGAAAGTGGAGGGGGGAGGGAGGGAGGGGGTAAACACCGTCGTGCTAATTATCTCCCTTGATCGAGGCCATTATTAATTCATCGTCCGCTAGGCTTGCCCCGACCGCACGGTTGCAGGTCCCGGAACCGATGGGGGAATTTTCCCTTCGACACGGTCACTTCACCACCCTCCCAGGCCACTGTGTGTCGCCGGATGATAAATATCTTAGGGCGCTGCCTCGAAGGGAGGCCGGATCCATTTGGAGGAGTGAGGAAAGGAGTGGTATTCGTTGCGACGACCTGCAGAGCTGTTCCATGCCTTGCGTGACACTGTGCGCCAGAGACAAACTGAATAGAGTTGCTATACATGAGTACATAATTATGTATTAAGACGTGTGAAAGTACGGTATATTACCCCTACAGGTGTCAGTTAGTATGTCAATGTTTTATTTTTAGAAACATGTTTGTGTACCTACGTAAATGAACCCTTCAATAAATACCACTCCTTCCTTACAGATACTCTCTCTCTCTCTCTCTCTCTCTCTCTCTCTCTCTCTCTCTCTCTCTCTCTCTCTCTCTCTCTTCTCTCTCTCTTCTTCCCCCTCCCTTCTCCCCTTCTCTTGCCCTTCTCTCTCTCTCTCTCTTCTCTCTCTCTCTCTCTCTCTCTCTCTCTCTCTCTCTCTCTCTCTCTCTCTCTCTCTCTCTTCCCGGTCCCCTCTCTATCCCTCCCCCTCCTTTCTCTCTCTTTCTCTCCCTATCTCTCCAAGGCAACTAAGCAAGATGCGGGCTTCTTCTCAGTGTACGAGCCTAGTCATGGAGCAATCCCGAACGCTGGCTCCCTGTTACCCTGAAGGCGCGAGAAAAGAACCCATTTATTTTATACAGCTTTATGATCCCCTTGGTTTTTTGCAGGCAACAAGAAAGATTACCTGAACATAGCCATCAAGAACGGAGCGATCGTGCTGACCATCAACCTGGGCTCAGGCTCCTACGAAGAGGTGGTCCCTACAGATGGCAGCACACGTCTGGACGACAACCGCTGGCACCACGTGGTGGTCCGGCGGGCAGCCAGAGAGGTCAGTGACCCGGGGAGGGGATGGACGGGGTCATCATTTACGTCCACGTGTAACGTGTTTTTGTATCACGGTAGAGTTCACCACATTACTGTTCTCCCTCCATTGTTTGTTTTTCGTGTGTCTTTGTTTGTTATTGCCACCCTTAGTTCATCGCGTCACGTTTGTGATTTTACTCCATTCAAGAAGTCTGTTGCTCACTCAATCCTCCATTGTTTCCTCGGTGTCTGTTTTGCACATCATTGTTGTTCGCACAGTCTCCGAGTTGACTGTAGACCGCAGTAGCTTGGACGCTTTGGACACTGAGGTTCAAGGATGCAAAGCAATAACTTCGCTGCCCTTGCTTCTCTTTTCGATTTTTTTATATATACTTTAAAAAAAGTTAATTTGCGCAGTGAAAATGTAGCATACGCAGCTGATGAAGCTGCCCACGTCGCTGTCTGCGTAACTTAAACTTGTGTGCAGCTGCCTCGGTTTCCTTTCTTTCCAAACCAACTGCTTTCAATTCCTTTCTTTCAAAGCCAATCACCTTGGGTTTCTTTCTTTCCAAACCAATCCTCTTTGTCGGGCCCAAGTGTGGATGTAAAGATGGTAAGTTTCTGACACGGCACAGAGAGCGGGTGGGAGGGGGGAGGGGGGGGGGGTCGGAGAATAAAAGGGTGGTGTTAAATTACTGGGTGGGTAGAAAAGTGTGGAGCTGAGCAGATGAAAGTTTCGCAATAAGCTACTGGGCCGGGTGGGTGAAAAACGTACAAGGGAGGGGGGAGGGGCGGGGAGGGATTCCAATCGGAATCGGAATTCGTGATGATCACATGCGGGGTAAAAGGACAAGGCAGTCAGTTTGTAATTGTAGGCATGGCTTGGGGAGATGGAGGGGAGAGGGACGGACTGTACAGACATGCACAAGTGGAGGAGGGAGGGGGCACAACAGGAATAGGTCGCTACAGCATTTGTGTGCGTCTGGTCGGGGAGTGGGAGGGGGGCGTAATACGAAACGTCCCTGCCTTGCATGGAATGAGAATATGTGGAGAGAGAGAGAGAGAGTCGTGGGCGAACAAGGATGCGAGAGTGAATGAAGCGCAGTAAGAAAAAAATAACGTTAGAGAGAGGAGGGGTTAGGAAAGTACTGTATAGTAGCGGGCCCATAATCACTGATGAGGAGAAGTCATGTCTGCACCACTGGTGTATCACTTTCGGTTTACATGTGTGTACCTACTGTCATACTCTCTGTCTCTATGTGTGTACCTACTGTCATACTATCTGTCTCTCTGCCCTGCCTGCCTACCTGTCTGTCTGTTTATCTGTCTGTCTGTCTGTGTATCACTCACTCTGTCTGTCTCCCTGCCCGACCTCCCCCCCCCCCCCTCCCTCCTCCTCTCTCTCTCTCTCCAAGAACTCGACAGAAACGTGGTTTTATCTATCTGAATTAGCTTCTATATGAAGCCCACGTATACCACGTGCTCATGGCTATTACTACAGCCACAGAAGGATGGGAAGGACAGAGCATTTCAGGCATCGAGACAGGGAGGGGGGGGGGGTGAAGAGACAGAGGGAACACTGATCAAACTGGGTAACAGGCTTCTTTGCAGCAACGACAGTTGCGACCGACCTTCCCCGTGTGTTTTGTGCTCCAGTTTTTCCAGTCATTGACTAGCTCCCATACCATACCTGTCCTTCACTAGGCCGTGTGCCTTACGTATCTGTCTTCATTATTCTGCATACTTACTGCACTCCTTTGCACTCTGTTTCATGTGTGTCCAGGACAAGCATGAAATGTTGATGCAATTAAATGCCTGTTTCAGCTTGCCTTCTAGCTGTTTAATGCACCGTTAGAACAATGTGTATCGTAGTCTTTGGAAACACTTTGAAGACTGACCTTTTTCAATAACTGAAGATGTATACTTTGGATTACACAGCAGCTAACATGTTGCTTGCATGGCAGCTAACTGAATGTTGTTGTTTTTCATACCGCCATTTCATATCATGTCACTCTCCCTGAATGCCGTTACAGGCACATTTTGTATTTAAAAAATGTTTGATCACTTGTGACTTCGACTGTCGTTGTGAAGCGTTGTGAGGTTTTGAGACTTTTCAATGTTCTGTGCTGTGGAATGACAGGTTTTAGACTATCGATTCCTGTGGGTGGTCAAAGGAATTAGGACATTAAAGTTTCGGATTCAGTCATTTCTGTTTTGGCACACATATTTGAGACATTAGGACATTACAATTTCGGATTCGGTCATTTCTGTTTGGGCACACATATTTGAGACATTAGGACATTAAAGTTTCGGATTCGGTCATTTCTGTTTTGGCACACATATTTAAGACATTAGGACATTAAAATTTCAGATTCGGTCATTTCTGTTTGGGCACACATATTTAAGACATTAGGACAATAAAATTTCGGATTTGGTCATTTCTGTTTGGGCACACAGATCTGAGCTCACTTGGGAACAACGTGAGTCTACGAACTGGTCGGTCTTAACTGTTGCATTCGTTAGCAGTGTCACACAGTCTGGTTTTCGGGGCATTGGTATGCGCTATGGGGTTTCCGGTCACTGCAAACATTTTAATTTGGGTCTTTGTCACATACTGTTTTGGCGAAATCTCTCGAAATTTCAATGGTGATAACCTCTGTTGAGCTTTACTCTTTCATACCCGTTTCGCGAATTTCAAGGTCACAGCGGCAGCGGAAACAAATGAAACTGGATTGTTTTCTTTACAAGCATTTTTATGCTGAGTTGAAACTTTATGACTGATACATATTTATGAACATAATCATGAACGTTGTAGCTATAGGCCCTGAATTTATTCAGGGAAGACAACTGACCCATTTCCTGTCTCGGCATAAACGTTAATGTTGGTGTTACCTGGATGTTAAGTGAGGTCGTTGTCATTCTGCATGGTGTAGTCGCTGTCGCACGTTCCTGCTTGTCTGAGGTGGTCTTGGTCCATTTCAATCTCACACAACAGATTGGAAGAAAAGAAAAAAAGAGAAAAAGACAAGTTTCTGTTTTCATTGTGGTTAGTCGAAGCGTTTGCGCTTGTCGTTTACTTTTCTTCCAAAGTGATATGGAGTTCAAGTATATCTAATCTATCCAATAAAAAAAAGAATAACAAAGAAAGACAGAGAAAGAACCAGGAAGTTCGAAAAGAGCGAAAGTAACTTGTTCGTGTGTGTTTCGGCTTGTAATCTTTGATTTCACACGTAAAAAAGAGAAAATCGGTCTTCCGAAATCAGAATTACAGAATTGATGAGGCCGGTGGTTTTGATAGTGCATCTTTGATTGAATGTGAAAGACTTTTTGGAACGTGTTTTTGCAGCAGAATACCTCACAGGGCTTTCCTTAATGTTCAGTCCTTAATCTTCAGTCGTATAATGGAACGTGTTTTTGCAGCAGAATACCTCACAGGGCTTTCCTTAATGTTCAGTCGTAGTCACAAATGTGTCTTAACTAGAGTGTTTAGTGAGATGACTTTGTCGTTTTTTTAACCGTCACCTTTTTGAGAAACGACCTTGCAGCCAGTACGTCCACCAACGATGTGATGTATGTTGATGTGGCTTGTTTTTTCACTTTCTGTGAACCAACAGCTTACTAGGGACGAGGGGGTGTGTTCTGTAAGTAATGCTAACGCCTTGTTGCATGCACGTCGGGGGGCATGTGTGTTTGTGTGCAGTCTCAACACCCCCTACCTGCCTGCCTACCCACCCTGTGTACTGTGGCCGGCATGCCCCCGGCACCCCCCACCCCTCTCTGCTTTCTGTGTCTCCCCAGGCATGGGTTCTTCTGCTCCTCGTCCACCTCTCTGCTTACTGTCAAACCGTGCAGTCGTGGCTTGATATGCGTAGTCGTTTGTTTGAGAGTGGTTTTCAGGTACTGTCTGTTTCAGGGAGGCATGGTTAAGTTGAAACTGATTTTTCTGAGTTTATGTTTCTTTGAGTGAAGTCCGCTGTTCTAGTGAAAGATTTTTGAGGACGTTATTTCTTCTGAAATTCTTTTTTTTCTTTTTCTTTTTTTTTCTTTCTAGTGTTTGCTTTTTGACTGACATAAAATGTCACGTTAGTGTATGTAATGTTCGGTGACAGTTCGAACGGCCTGATGCTCGCTGGTTGCGGTAAAATTTAACCTTGGATTTGTTTCTGCGCCTGTAAAACAACATCTATTAACGTTTCCATGGTGATCAATTCCATTGCGAGTTACGCGTTCCTAGTCGTTTCATTGACCCCATGACCTTATTTCGAGGACTGGTGAAACTGAAAGCTATGTTTACTGCCATTAAGATCAGATCGAGCTGAGTTCCAACTTTGTATGTTTGTTTTATGCATGGACAAAATCATGCACAGAATGACCTTTGTGATTCTGGTGTGTATTGAAAGCAGGACAACGGACACATCTGCAGTCATAACAATCTTAATGATGACCTTTACTCGAAGACTCTTATTGAGAGGTCTTTCAACTTGGGTGCTGAGCCTTTTTTTCTTCTTACCAGTTTCCATTGCTGCAGCCTGCTGTTCGTGTCGACGACACTGAACATGTCAACATGAAAATTTGATTTTCTCGGTAGAGCCTCGTGTGTCTGAGATTCAGTTTTGTATGGCTTGTTACGCAGAAGTACAGCGCTTTCCAAAATGCCTTTTGTGACCTCTGTATTGATTGCCTGGAGACGATGGATAAGTGTGTTGGCTTGGCAAACACCTTAATGTTATGCTTTCTCCAGGATGTTGTTAAAGTGAGATCTCTGAAATTGCGTGGTGACAACTTCCATTAAGCTTCTAAGCTTTGTCAGTTTTTTCAGTGGCGGACGCATTTGAAAGGAGAGTCTGGAAAAATGATTATTTTTTCCAGTTTAGAATGTGAGTCGACTGAACGTTTTGATTTCTTTCTTCTTTCTGCTGGGGAGTACAAGAATTATAAATGAAATCACGCCCACGGAATGTTTGCATACAGTTCCAAACATATTTCAACTCTTTACAAACATGTATGCTCGAATATTTACTTTGTGAATTATTTTCTTAATGGACATTTGGATTCTTAAAATGTAGGTAGTGTAGGATGGGTTGAGTGCGTGCAAGTGCATGCAGTAACACGATGGCTTGAGGATGCATGCATTAATACGATGGAAATCTTCCCTGAAAGTGAGTATGTCATGACAGATCAACAACTAGAAAGTATTGGCGTTTTCAGTGACATACTATGACAACGTCTAGGATTCTGATTGCTCAAAACTTCGGTGTCAGACTTCTGTTTGGTTTCCAGACTATTTGGAATGTTTGATGCATCCTCTGATTATTACTGAATGCATATCTGTACCTGAGACTACGCATTGTTGGAAAATACAAGTTTGTTTGTGATGTGTGGTGTTACTCAATGCATGCCTTCTGGCATGTACAGTGTGAGATGTGGCCATGTGAAGCTCACTGAATCAGTGACTGTCGTACCTCTGGTGCCCGTTTTTCTGTTTCGTTTTTGAGTCTTCGTTTTGGCCAGCTGTTAACCTCTGTTTCATTTTTGAGTTTTCGTTTGTCCAGATGTTGACCTGTGTTTCGTGTGGATCTTCGTTTGGTTCATTGCTAACCTGTTTCGTGTCAAGTCTTCGTTTGGCCTGTCCTTAACCCCTGTGACCTTTTTATGTCTCCAGTGGCCCGCTATTGACCGATTCTCCTTTAAGTCCTCGTTGGACCAACTGTTGACCGATTCTCCTTTAAGTCCTCGTTGGGCCCACTGTTGCCCAATTCTCCTTTAAGTCCTCGTTGCATCCACTGTTGCCCGATTCTCCTTTAAGTCCTCGATGAACCCACTGTTGCCCGATCCTCCTTTAAGTACTCTTTGGACCCAGTGTTGACCGATTCCCCTTTAAGTCCTATTTGGACCCACTGTTGACCGATTCTCTTTTAAGTCCTCGTTGGACCCACAGTTGACCGATTCGCTTTTAAGTCCTCGCTGGACCCACTGTTGACCGATTCTCTTTTAAGTCCTCGTTGGACCCACTGTTGACCGATTCGCTTTTAAGTCCTCGTTGGACCCACAGTTGACCGATTCTCTTTTAAGTCCTCGTTGGACCCACTGTTGACCGATTCGCTTTTAAGTCCTCGTTGGACACACTGTGGACCGATTCTCTTTTAAGTCCTCGTTGGACACACTGTTGACCGATTCTCCTTTAAGTCCTCCTTTGGACCCCTGTGCCCTGTTTTGCTTTAAGCCTTCGCTCGGCCCGCCCAGTCAGTGCCAGTTAAAAGTCTGTGTTTGACACTCACAGCGCTCGTGAGACCCCAGTTTGTATCGGTAATGCCCTTCCGTGGCCTTGACGTTCTGTAGCCCACACACCCATCCCTGACCTCGGTGCATTTTGATGACTGATGTTTTCACAAAGCTCTGTGTTGGAACCAGCTACGCTATTCACTAGAACCCATGTATTGTGTCGGGAGCTGTTGTGGTTATATTTGTTCAGTGCCAAGTTGTTTCCGCAGAGGTACTGGTCGGGCTGAAATTCCAGGAAGTTGGGGGAGGGAGTTTCTTCCCCTTCTTCCTTTAGATATAGTTACTATCATCATTTGGATTGTTCTGTATGTCCATGCCACCGGCCGTCAGGCCTTCTCTTATCGAAAAGTGGACATGGGATCTTTAACGTACGAAACAGACATGGGATCTTTAACGTGCGAAACGGTGTTAGTGTGTGCCGTGCACACCAAGCCGAGACAGGCAGCGGCGAATCTGCAGGAGTGACGACTCCGAAGAACTAAAAGATGGCCGTACAACTCTGTCGCGTCTAGGAGTCGAACCGTGGCCGCTGGATTTGCAGTCCAGTGCGTTAGCCAACCCGCCACGAGCTACCAGAGCTTATGCCTAACGCTACACTGTCACTGGTGCTGCGATAAGATGGGCACGTATGTGAGCCACTTTACTGTTTCACTCACGATAGAGTATCATTGGCGGGAGCTGCCACAAGTATCAGTTTTGTCGCGACAAAATTATGTTTGCCGCAACAAATATTTGTCGCGACAAAGGTTTTGTTTTACGTGTTTGTCGCGACAAAAATTATACTTGTGGCAGCTCCCGCCAATGATAATAGAGAGCATGGTGGCATGGCAGTGTCCATAAACCGCCCTCGTAAGAGCGGTGTAACTGTCGGGTGTGATTTCTGATCTTCACTGCAGCTTTCACAAGTATGCTGATATACGGAGCTGGCACAAAGTGCACCACCTGGTGAATTTCGTTCTGTCCAAACAGGCATCCGTATATATACTGATAACAGTTTTTCGTGGATGAGCAGCAATAAGCTCATGTTGAACACTGACAAAACAGAAGTAATGGCTCTTAGTGCTTCATCTCGTCGCAGACTGGTAGCCAGTGATTCGGCAGACAGCGGGGGTAACGAGATCACCTTCAAACCGTCTGTTAGGTATACCTCAGAGATAAAATAGACCGGACTCTCTCCATGCAGGATCAAATCATCAGCATTTGTCGCGCCTCTTTTCTTGAATTAAGGTGCCTTACGTCCATCCGATTGAATCTTTCAAAAAGCATTTCTACAAGACCTGTCGCCGCTTTGATAACCTCTCGCCTTGATTACTGCATAGTAGAGCAGCTCTAGAGAAATGTACTCACCTATACGACGACACACAAGGAACAATAAAAAAAATGCAAGCGTTTTCGACACAGTCTTCTTCTGGTGTAAGAGGAGAGATTTTATTATTTTCTGTGTCTCTGCTTACACCAGACGAAGACACTGTCGAAAGCGCTTGTGTTTTTCATTGTTCTTTGTGTGTCGTCGTATAGGTGAGTGCATTTCTCTAGAGCTGTTCTATTTTGTCACCCTCACCAGTAGTTGTTCACTCATTCCTTGATTACTGCAACTCAGTCTTGGCCGGTCTGCCTGCGGAACAGATACAGAGGGTTCAGAACAGCGCAGCACGGCTTGGTCTGAAGAAAGGTAAGCGAGACCGCATAACACTACTGTTAAGTGAACTGCACTGGCTGCCTGTAAAATCCCGCTGCGAGTACAAGAATGCAACTTTTGCGATACCGTCACTTCGACAGTACACGCCCCTCTTACCTTCCAGTTTCGCTCTGCACGTATCAAACTTCACGTACCATCCGAGTGTCTTTCGAAAATTCCAGAACCTAACTTGAAATCTTTTTGTGAATCCTCCTGTCTGAAGTCCGCTGCCTGTCAGCCTGTCAGTCTGTGAAATCTCCCCACTCTGTCTGGGTGCAAAACCAGCTGAAGACTTTCCTCTTTAGACAGGTCTTCTCACAAACCATGGCAGACCATTCTTGTGGCAGTAGACTCTCTCTCTCTCTGCCAACGCGTATATAGGTACGTAAATGGTGTGTTCTACCGCATTGAATTTTTGTTTTGCAAAAAGATTTACGCTCTATAAGAGCTGTCCATTATAATCATTCCAATGTAAGTCCGTCTTTTTGCTAGTTGGTAATCTTCCCGCTGGGCCCATTTTCCGGCCTGGCCAGACGTCTGATTTATTTTTGTGGGTGCCGTTGTACAAATCGGCTTCCTCTACGTCAAAGAGTTATCGATCTCTTGTCTTTTTTATCCAGCTGAATCCTCTAACTTTCCTTTCCTAACGATAGCTTATTCTTCCTTTGGGTTTCTTTGTCTCCGGCAGTTTTTTGGCCGTGTGTCCTTGTCGGTTTTCGGCCTGATACGAGTGCGACAATACATTGATAGGGTGTTAAAATCCATCACTACTCAATCAATCCTCTCCCTATCTCCTCTGGTGGTTTGGCCTGTTGTGGGGTGGGGTTGGCACACCTTGGACATGTTCTGGTCGACCCTCGTGTTATTTTATTGTATCTGCTCATAACCTTTGTTTGGTTCTGCTCTTGTTTAGCCTTTGTTTTTGTGCCAGTAAATTGTTTTATGTTCAGATTGTGGTGTACCATTGGGTACGTGTGGCTTTTTGTCTCCTCCTTCCTTTGGTTGAACTGTCTTTTGACTCGTGAAAGCCTGCATTTGGGTCAGCTTTGTGACCCCATGAAAGCTTTCATTTGGGTCAGAATTGTGACCCATGAAAGTCTTTATTTGGGTCAGCGTTATGAAACCTTGAAAGTCTTCATTTGGGTCAGCGTTTTGACCCCATGAAAGCCTTCATTTGGGTTAGCAATTTGACCTGTTCAAAGCCTTCATTTGGGGCAGCATTTTGACTCCCTGAAAGTCTTAATTTGGGTCACTATTTGACTCCGTGAAAGCCTTCATTTGGGTCACTATTTGACTCCGTGAAAGCCTACATTTGGGTCAATATTTGACTCCTGGAAAGCCTCGTTCGGGTCAATATTTGACACCGTGAAAGCCTTCACGTGGGTCACTATTTCTCACCGTGAAAGCCTTCATTTGGGTCCATTTTTGACTCCGGGAAAGCCTTCATTTGGGTCAATTTTTGACTCCGGGAAAGCTTTAATTTGGGTCAGTGTTTTGACTTGTGAAAGCCTTCACTTGGGTCAGTGTCTTTGCCTCGTGAAAGCCTTTATTTGGGTCAGTGTCTTTGCCCCGTGAAAGCCTTCACGTGGGTCAGTGTTATGTTTAGGCAGTCGGTTGTCGTGTGCCCTTGGTTCACGTCCACGACCTGTGCTTGGCTCTCTGTCCTGTGTAACAATCAGTCGTCCTGTGGTCGTTTGCCTCCTGGTTCCTTCACAACGGTCAACACTGTGTTCTTCACTTTCGTCAAGTCCTCGTATAGTCTGTTCCAGTGCGTCACATGTCGCTACGTGTTTCTGTTCAGTCCCAACCCCTGCAGTCTGTGCAGGCCTAACGGTCTCCTTCCCACGGTTGGTGACTCAGAATTTTGAGCAACATTCTTGTCGTCTTGTTGTTTTCGTCCAACAAAGCTTGTACGTGTTGCTCTCATTCTCACCACACACAACGAAGCCGCGCGGTACCTGGTTCTGCTGCCAGCGTTATCGGCAAAAGAGGACAGTCGATTAGGAACTGAAAATCTTTAACTGTAAACTTCCCCACCGGGAATCACGTGCTGATCGAGCTGTCTCGTATCGTTTATGGCACGGACTTTTCTGGGTTTTTGTTTTGTTTTGTTTTTTGAGCGATGCATTTTCAAGCATATCCTCTGATTGCTGGTGAAATATTCATTAGTCTCATTCAAAAAACACCAAAGAATAACAACACACTACCATATACAATCGACTGAAGGTGTTCCCCCACCCCCCACCCGCCATCTCTCTCTCTCTCTCTCTCTCTCTCTCTCTCTCTCTCTCTCTCTCTCTCTCTCTCTCTCTCTCTCTCTCTCTCTCTCTCTCTCTTATTGATTCGTCTATTCTGTTAATTTATTGTGTCAATATTTCAGTTTATTGACTTCAAAACCTGTATAATTTAAATGTTTTTCAATTGTGTATATTTTTGTTTTCATATTTGAATCTTTCAAGTACTTTTGTGTGTGTGGAGTGGAGGGGTGCAAAGTCTGTGAAAATCTGGCAAGTTGCTGATGCTGAACAAGTACCGCTGCACAAGCGGGTGGCAGTCTTGTCGTTGCAAAGCGGGTGGCAGTTTTGTCGTTGCCAAGCGGGTGGCAGTTTTGTCGTTGCAAAGTTGATTTTGCTGCTGCAAACCTGCATCCCATTTTGTCTTCAGTTACAAACGTCCTCTTTGTGGCGACAAGTACCTGTAGCTGCAATTCTGCATCTGTGGCGTCATTCTGATTCGCCAGCAGTAGTTAACATTCTGCTTCAGATCAATGAATCAGTCAATGTTTTAGCTTATGTCTGCTCACAGCAAGGTGATATTAGAACACCCCACCCAAACGTCAAGTCGACGATCCAGAAAACTACCAGTTACAGGCACTTGAAAAAGAACAATTATGTTTTGTTGTTTCGTCTCATGCATTTCTCTGAATACACAGAGTTCCTTTCCTGGTTTTGATACCATACATATATGGTTTCACGCCCCTATATCCATAAAGATTACACAGCAATGTAATATATGAAAGACTCGACTTGTTCCCGTCTCTACTCCCAACGATAAAGGATGCTAAAGTCCTATTACTAACTAACCTACTCTTTTTAACTATGCTTTTTGTCTTTGATATTATCACAGGCGCTCAATTTGAACGGTTTTCTTGCTTTGAAATTTGCCTGAAATTGGAAAGACACAAAGCAAACATTCAGTGACAAAAACCCTCTTCCGTTGCAGATTAAAATATGCACAGAGTTTATAACTGCTCCATCTTTCAGTGCACAATGTCAAGCAGGTTGTTGTTGTTATGCTGTTAGTGTTTGCTTTTTTTGTTGGCAAGGGACGTGGACATAGGAGAGAAAGAGAGCAGACAGCAGCCCTGAGATGTCATCACAGTTTGGTGCTTGGCTTAAGTCACGACATCCACCGACTCTGCCTTTCTGCAACACCTCCGTCACGGCACAGCAACAACCACTCATTTCACCTTTCTTCCCGATTCATTTGTACTCTCAGACCAACGTAAAGGACTACATACATGTAATCTCTGATTTGGTAATGGCTGACTACGAATGTAAAAGGTCAAATAACGTGATATTTGTATCCACGCCACACGGACCGATGGGGACACGGTTGATTTAGCCTGATGTTTGGTTCGCCAGATCGCCATGGAGGTGGACGGCATCCACCGGGCATCCGGCAGCACGACGGGCCGCTACACGCTGCTGTCCAGCAAGCTGTTGTACGTGGCCGGAAGTCCGGACACCGCCACGCTTCCGGGATCCAGGGTCAGGACCAACTTCAAGGGATGCATGAGGAAGGTGCGTATGTTCACACTGCTCGCAAAGGAGTCTTCTCCTGCCTTCCTCTTTGTAGGGAGGTAGTACATTCGGCCGTTTTGACGTTTTGTTGTTGGTTTGGTTTTTTATCGGGTTTTTTGTTGTTGTTTTTTGATCTGTTTTTGTTGTTTGGTTTTTGTTGGGGGGGGGGGGGGGGGTTGTTATTCGTTTTTTGTTGTTTTTGTTTGTTAGTTTGTTGTTCTTGTTTTTTGTTGGGGGTGGGGTTACTTTTTGTTTGTTGGGGTGTGTTGTTGTTTTTGTGGATGGGGTGGAAACGAACCGCGTTGTGACCGATTTCATTTGTCCTGCCACTTGGACTGCCACACTCCGTCTTCGGGGGTTGCCAGAGGAGTAAGTTTAGACTCGTTTTATTCACACACACACACACACACACACGCACACACACACACACACACACACACACACACACACACACACACACACACACACACACACACACACACACACACAACAAAAACAAAACAAAAACACCGCATGAGCAGATAATAAAAGAATATGCAGTTACAGCGAGCATCAAACAAAAGATAAACTCAGGGACAACGGTCAGAACTGAGTCGGCCTTACAACACACACGGGAACAACGGTCAGAACTGAGTCGGCCTTACAACACACACGGGAACAACGGTCAGAACTGAGTCGGCCTTACAACACACACGGGAACAACGGTCACAACTGAGTCGGCCTTACAACACACACGGGAACAACGGTCAGAACTGAGCCGGCCTTACAACACACGGGAACAGCGGTCAGAACTGAGTCGGCCTTACAACACACGGGAACAACGGTCACAACTGAGTCGGCCTTACAACACACACGGGAACAACGGTCAGAACTGAGACGGCCTTACAACACACACGGGAACCGCGTGAATTATGAGTGTATAACGTTGACAGTGCGGACGGTGGTTCCATGGTGCGCTGTCTCCATCGGCCCTGTTGTCCGATGTTTAACCCGCTGATTAAGTGGTAAACTGTTAAAAGCAATCAAGCAAAGAAATGGAGGAGGGGGGTAGGGGGGTGGGGAGGTGACCCAGGTAGCTGGCTAAGCACTCAAGGCTATATAAATTGTGCCTTACTCCAGGACCGCCTCACACGCTCAAACGGAGATGCATTTCTGTGCGTGTAGAGTACATCACGGAAGAAAGGAGAAAGGAAAAGTGGCAGACGAAAGATAAAATGCAATGAAGCAGCGGAAAAGCAAGAGAAGAACAAGAGAAAGATAGAAGGCCGGCTTTTGCTGCAGATTCCGTCCGCGTGCCCTAGCTGTCCTTCTCTTTGTCTCCTCGCCTCCACCCCATGCACCCAGCCACCCGCCGCTCTGCTCTTGCTCTCTCCTCTCTCCCAGGTCACGTGAGCGAGCTCAAAGCCGTAATTCAATGATACCAAATAAACGAGTTCTTCTGGTGTTTCGTTTCAGCGCAGCCCTGTTTGGTCTCGGTGGATTGATGCGCCAACACAACGTTTTAACTCGGACATGATATTGATTTCGCCTGTGCACTCCCCGAGGATTCTCCCTCGGCTTGTAATGTTACACCGATGCTGGAGGATAATACCAAAAAAGCGACTCTTGTTTTGCAAATTGAATGCTGAAGATGTTAAACCGATAAATAATTGTATGAGACGTGCGCACATAAATCTTGGATGCTTCGACGGTTAAATTGGTTTAACCAATTTCGGCGGTTTCTGGCAGATGAAAGTTACGTTCCAGGCAAACTATAGACACAGAGTTCGCCACGGCAAACATGTAATCTACTGCCTCTGTCTTCCCCGTCCTGCAAAGGGACATGGAACTCTTTCTCTCTCTCTCTCTCTCTCTCTCTCTCTCTCTCTCTCTCTCTCTCTCTCTCTCTCTCTCTCTCTCTTCTCTCTCTCTCTCTCTCTCTCTCTCTCACCCACACACACACACACCACACACACACACACACAACACACCACACCATCTTCTCTCTCTTCTCTCTCTCTCTCTCTCCTCTCTCCTCTCTCTCTCCTCTCTCTCCTCTCTCTCTCTCTCTCCACCACCAACACACACTCTCTCTCTCTCTCCTCTCTCTCTCTCTCTCTCTCTCTCTCTCCTCCACACACACACACACACACACACACACACACACACACACACACACACACACACACACACACACACTCTCTCTCTCTCTCTCTCTCTCTCTCTCTCTCTCTCTCTCTCTCTCTCTCTCTCCACAATACACACACACACACACACACACACACACACACTCTCTCTCTCTCCTCTCTCTCTCTCTCACACACCACACACACACACACACACACACACACACACACACACACACACACACACAAACCAAAACAACAACAACAACAAAAACGTTTCCCCCACGCTTCGCAGCAGAACAGAAGACCTAACCGACCTCTGGTGTTATTATTGTCATTGTTTCATAGCGTAATGTCGTGTGTGAAACTAAAAACGTTACAACTATCAAAGCACGTGGTGCAGTCCAACCGGCGGCAGCGGCGAGCACGTACCTCCCCCATCTTCCAGTGCGCATCGGTTCTGATCCTCCGCCGCCTTTGGACGTCAGGCCTAACTTAAAACACACACAGAAGCTCTGCTGTGTGTTGGAGTTTCCTCCAACAAAGAAGCGCAATTTGTTTAGAACACGAAAATCAATACCGCACTAATCTGATCAACTGTCAACCGCTTTGATTGAAACGGTCCGCACTTAGTTTCAATATTTGCAGGCAAGTAAAATTGTGCAAGATTTCCTCGACCGCCGTTTGTCAGAATAGGAAAAGAAGAACAGAAAGGAAATCACATGTCTTTTGAGAATTGTAGGCTGCTTTCACATTTGTGTATCCTGTTTGAATTTATAATATTTTGCGTGTTGTCATGTACTGAATAGATGATAGCACCACTTTCATCTAGGGGCAAGCAACTCATTTTCTTTAACGCGCTTCTGATTGGCTGAACAACCTCAACACTTGCCCTGTTTGCCCGCGCATGACGAAATTGCCGGAAGCTGTATTCTGTGTTGGGGGTGGGGGGGGGGGGGGGGGGGGGGGGGAGGACACTGGTGGCAAGGACGAGAGTCAAGCCCTTACAGCAATGACTTGCAGCCCTCGGAAAGACCCGGCTTCCCACCGCTGCTGATTCGAAACGTGTGCGGGAGCCGTTGAGATAGTTTGGGAGGTCGCCCTCGATCTGTTCTTTGATGTGTCAAGGCGCCGTTCGTGACGGCCGTTGGAGTCAAGGGCTGGCCACAGCGGGCCCGATGGGTGGCCGCTGATTCCGCCCTGATCGCAGACCGCGTTAACCGACAAAAGGACAGGACGAGGAGGGGGGCTTTGCAGGGAGCGTGTTTGCTGAGCAGTCCCATCGATGGCTGGAGTTCACCTTTGATGGTCCGCCGAGTGTTGACGCAGTCGATGGTACGAGCAGCGGTACGAGGATGTAGTGCTTTCCTTTGCGCTTCGTGTTGGCCAACCGAGGTGCCCGTGCCGAAATCTGGACTCTGGCAACTTGGGAAACGGTCGGCGGAGCTACCAAACAACAATAGTACTGCTGCTGCTACTTCTAATGATAGTAATCATAGTGGTGGTGATACTGCTACTGCGAATAATGATGATATTAATAATAAACGCATTCATTATACCTCCGTAAGGAAGTTAGGGGGTGGGGTATATTGGAATCACCGTGTCCGGGTCTTGGTATGTCCGTGTGTCCGGACTTTGTCCAGAAGACATCGTCTGAACCGCTCAGCCTTTCGTAACCTAGCATGTATAGTGGTACACCATTGGGTGCTGGGGTGTCACGCAAAAACAGCTGGGTTGCCATCGTTACAATTGGCCAAGAAATGAGCACAAAGCTCCTTGTCAGCATTTTGAGTGTGACATTTCCTTGTGAATTGCATTTTTTGGCCATATGTGTGTGTGTGTGTGTGTGTGTGTGTGTGTGTGTGTGTGTGTGTGTGTGTGTGTACAGCACGCACTTTTTCATGATTAGTTTATTTACAGTTTATAGCTTAATTCATCGTCAACATTTGATCAGATGATTTAACCGAAGAACCCGTCAGATCTAAAAAGCCGCACAGTCCTGAAGGTGACCGATTGAACCAGTTCTCTAGAACTAAGCTTGTCGCGGCGTTTTGTCCTCTCTGTCTGCCTGTGTGTTTGTTTGCTTAAGCGAGTGAACAAAGCAACCTTCAGACACTGTGACCGTCACTGTGTTCACTGCTCTCCAGGTGCGATACAAAGCGGACAGCGTGGAGATGGACCTGACGGAGCTGGCGCGCTCTGAGCATCCGCTGATGAAGGTGACGGGCGAGGTGATCTACGACAAGTGTCAGGAGCTGGCCGAGTCCCGCCCCATCACCTTCACCACGCCCCAGTCCTACCTCACCATCCCCACGTGGGACAAGGCCCTCGACAGGGGCACGCTCGCCTTCCAGTTCCAGACGGTGGAGCAGAACGGGCTGCTCATGTACAGCACGGGAGTCACCGCCGGCAACTCCGACTTCTTCGCCCTGGAGGTGGTGGACGGCTACCTCAACCTCGTGCTGAACCAGGGCTCGGAGTCCATCCGCATCATCTGCCGGAGCCAGCCTGTGAGCGACGGAAAGCCGCACAACGTGTACTTCGAGTACGAGGGCAGCCGCGGCTACATCACGGTGAACGGGCAGAAGGAGGTGTTCGCTTCCCTGTCCCGCCTGGACCGCTTCGACCTGGACGGGTCCCTGTCCATCGGCGGCGTGAACAAGAACGTGGACTCGACCACGCTGCCCCGGGAGCTGTGGGTGGGCATGCTGGGCAACGGCTACGTGGGCTGCCTGCTGGAGATGGTGATGGACGGCAACAAGATCGACCTGGTGACGGCGGCGCAGATCCAGGGCGCGGCAGGCGTGGCGCAGTACTGCCAGGTGATGGAGCCGCACTGCCTCAGCCAGCCCTGCATGCACCAGGGGGTGTGCGTGGAGGGCTGGAACCGATTCACCTGCGACTGCCGCGCCACCGGCTTCATCGACAGCGTCTGCCAGACCGGTGAGGAACCAGTCTGTCTGTCTGTCTGTCTGTGTGCTGCCTGTCTGTCTGTCTGTGTGTTGCCTGTCTGTCTGTTACCTGTCTGTCTCTGTGTTACCTGTTTGTGTGTACTACCTGTCTATGTGTTACCTGCTATGTCTGTCTGTGTACTACCTGTCTGCGTGTGGGTGCTACCTATCTGTGTGTGCTACCTGTCTGTCTGTGTGTGCTACTTGTCTATGTGTGCTACCTGTGTGTGTGCTGCCTGTCTGTCAGTATGCTACCTGTCCGTCTGTGTGCTACATGTCCGTGTACTGCCTGTCCGTGTGCTACGTGTCCGTCTGTGTGCTACCTGTCTATCTGTCTGTGTCTGTCTGCCAGACCGGTGAGGAACCTGTCTGTCCTTGTGCTACATGTCTCTGTGTGCTGTCTGTCTGTGTGCTACCTGTGTATATCTGTCAGACCGGTGAGAAACCTCTGCATGCCTGCCTGCCTGTCTCTCTCAAACACACAAACGGTTGAAAAGAGTGGAAAATAATGGACAATACAATTCTAATGGACAATACCCAAAAAAACTCTCTCTCTCTCTCTCTCTCTCTCTCTCTCTCTCTCTCTCTCTCTCTCTCTCTCTCTCTCTCGGACAGCTGAAAAACCTGTATGTCACCCACTGTATGTCGGACCTGTGAGAAATGTGTCTGTCTGCCTGCTCGTCTGGATGTCGGTCGTTTGTTTTCTGTCTGTCTGTCTGCTGTCTGTCTACATATGTGAGAAGAGTTTAGAAATGTGTATTTGCTTATGACCTGAGTTGGACTGTCCTGAGGTGACCCTGTGTGGTTGACAGGACATCAAAATCCAATTACTACTACTACTGTCTGTCTATCTGCCCGTTTGCCAGACAAGAAGTGTGTCTGTTAGACGTTGAAAAATCTGTCTGTGAGTTCGGTGCCGGACTGGCGAGGAACATCTGCCTGTCTTGTGGTTTTGACTTTGACGGGAAGATGTGTGTCTCAGTGACTCCTGTCCTCTCTCATCAGTCCTTCCGTCTGACTTGGCGATGGCTTGACTCAACCTCGCTCAGTCTCGTCTGAAGTGACGGTCTGCCTGTCTGCCTCTTCAGACTCCGCTGGCTGCTGTCTCCTTTTTTCTCTTCTTTTACTTTGCGCGTGGGTGTGTGTGTGCGTGTGTGTGTGTGTGTATGTGTGTGTGTGTGTGTGTGTGTGTGTGTGTGTGTGTGTGCGCGTGTGTGTGTGTGTGTGTGTGTGTGTGTGTGTGTGTGTGTGTGTTGCGCGCGCGCGCGCGTCTGTGTGTGCGTATGTGTGTGAGTGAGTGTGTGTGTGTGTGTGTGTGTGTGTGTGTGTGTGTGTGTGTGTGTGTGTGTGTGTGTGTGCGTGCGTGCGTGCGTGTGTGTGTGTGTGTGTGTGTGTGAGAGAGAGAGAGAGAGAGAGAGAGAGAGAGAGAGAGAGAGAGAGCACAGTACACAACAAACACAAACACAACTGTAGATCATTATTAATTAATTAATTTGAGTACGTACAAATCTCATTCGTGCAGTACAAATTGTGCTTACGCGCACTTCTTCACTGATCAGGCCCATTATGCATGATGAGCAGATAAAGCTAAAGGCAGGTAGCCCCTAATCCCGATTTACTAAAGAGTCCGGAAGTCAGGCTCTTTTTCCACACGTGTGAGTCGTCCTTAGCCTCCGAAATAGTGGCTTGATTGTGTTTAGTTTTAGAACGGGAAAGTCCTTTTTCAACAGTGAAACGCGTGTGACGTCGAAAACCGGGACATTGTCCATTTGAGGTTCAAAGTTCGTGGAGATCGAGTGTAGCAGATGTTAGTGACCCAGTGACCCTTTCCCATTCAAGATTATACGTCTGTGTTGATTATGGTACAATGGTACAAGGATATTTGTTCGCCAGTGACGTTAAAATGTACACAGGAATTTGTCTTGGTGACGTTCCATTCGTGCAGTGCATTTACAAACAGTGTGTCTTGATGCGTGAATCCCAACGTCGTTGAATAGTTTGTGGTCTTGAGTGGTGCGTGGGACGGTGTTGGGCCGGCCATACAGGTGTTCGTTCTCTCCTCAGCAGTCACCTCTGTGGGGAACGGCAGATGATGATGATGTAGAGCGTAATGTCCGCGGATGTCGGTTGACATATTAGGGACAAACTGTGACCAATGCGTGAGCATGGTTGAATGTTGCTCTACGTCCACAGAAACCGTAAGGCTCGTTAGGACGGAAAGCCCAGGACGGCCACCTCGACTTTCACACAGCTCCTGAACTCTGTGAAGTTAACGGCAGCACCAGAGCCGCCTTTTTATACGGCGTTTAGACTGCTTCAACGTAGAAAACTGAGCCTGTAACTTTAAGCGTTTAGACTGCTTGAACGTAGAAAACTGAGCCTGTAACTTTAAGCGTTTAGACTGCTTGAACGTAGAAAACTGAGCCTGTAACTTTAAGCGTTTAGACTGCTTGAACGTAGAAAACTGAGCCTGTAACTTTAAGCGTTTAGACTGCTTGAACGTAGAAAACTGAGCCTGTAACTTTAAGCGCGACTAGGCCGGTCGGACAGCCCTGTTTGTGCTTCACACATGCCGAGTTTTTTCAGTGTTCTCAGCGTTTAGGATATAAATGCAATTTCGAGGGGAAGGGGGGTGGGGATTTGCTCTTCTTCTTCTTCTCCTTCTTCTTCTTCTCGTCAAGGACCGGGCTTTGTCAGAGCGCTGCAAGTCCTGCAGTGATGTGTGTTTAAAAGGTGGTCACGTCAGCACCTTGGGTGTTATTAAAACAATGAGCATTCAGCTAAAAATCGGGAATCCCTAACCCTAAACCTTCCGCAGCTCAGTGCAGTGGCTTGCGACATTCACACCTGCTGAGTGTTCACGAACCATGTCCGGAGTAAAGGCCGCTGCCAGTAGACCCGTTCCTCCCCAGTCTCGTGGGGCCCGTGCAGCTAGATGGCTGCAGCAGATTGGCGGCGAGTTCATTTCACGGGGATTAGAACAAACGGTGGATGACGCCGGAGATCAATGAGGTGCAAGGGAGGTGACACTGTTGGAATCAGCGTGCAGGTGGTGCGTGTCAATGGACTTCCGCGGGTGGATGTTCGGGTGGCTGCTGTTATAACAGGGTTTTGCTGCACAGGCTTCTAGCGGTTACGAAGTTAGAAGTCGCTTCCTCTTTTTACCCCGTATAACCACGTCCCTTTTTATTCTTCTCTTCTCTTCTTCCATAAAGCGACCAAAATCATTTTGTTGATGATTCTGTCGCTACTGAGGAGGTTGCGAGATTTGGGTCATTGTTGTAGTACTTAGTGAGCGTAGGCAAGGGAATTGGGGTGAGGGGGGCAGTTGAGCAAGTTGAGCCTGGACTTAAAACAGTCCAGTGACTCGGCTGTCACAACCTCCTGGGGCAGTCGGTTCCAGTCTGGTATGGTGCTGGGGAACAACGCCATCTGTCTGCAGGATTTTGACTTAAGATACTTAAAAAATATGTATATAGTCTTTTCGTAGGGTCCGACTATAGGCCGTCCGTTTGTCCGTGTCAGAGTTAGTGCCGTTGGCATTTTGTTGGTGGGAGATCGCATCTCGTTCAAGGTTGCCGAGTGCTGTCTGTGCACGTTGGGCGGGCGTTAGTGGGCGGAGGTGGCCTTTCTGTACCGGTGGTCGTGTCGCTGGTGTCTGCAGGCCTGCCCTCCCTGTGCTGAAGCGGCGTCATTATTTCTGGAGGCAAGTGCTGACAATCGAGTGTCCTCTCCACAACACACCCTTTTCTGTTTCACAAGCACGTGAGTGGTAGAGCTGATTATTTACTGCACGTGCAACTCTACCCTGCCGTACAACTCTACCCTGCCGTACAACTCTACCCTGCCTACAACTCTACCCTGGCCATACAACTCTACCCTGCCGTACAACTCTACCCTGCCCGTACAACTCTACCCTGCCCTACAACTCTACCCTGGCCCTACAACTCTACCCTGCCCGTACAACTCTACCCTGCCCTACAACTCTACCCTGCCCTACAACTCTACCCTGCCCTACAACTCTACCCTGACCGTACAACTCTACCCTGCCCTACAACTCTACCCTGCCCTACAACTCTACCCTGCCCTACAACTCTACCCTGCCTACAACTCTACCTGCCCTACAACTCTACCCTGCCTACAACTCTACCCTGCCCTACAACTCTACCCTGGCCGTACTACTCTACCCTGCCCTACAACTCTACCCTGGCCGTACAACTCTACCCTGGCCCTACAAGTGACAAGTGGACCAGTTTCCTTTCCTGGCATGGCCGGATTTAATGAGAAATACGTGCGTGCGTGCGTGCGTGCGTGCGTGCGTGCGTGCGTGCGTGCGTGCGTGCGCGCGTGCGTGTGTGTGTGTGTGTGTGTGTGTGTGTGTGTGTGTTTGTGTGTGTGGTGTGTGTGTGGTGTGTTGTGATGTGTGTATATGTGTTGTTGTGGTATGTGCTGTGGTGGCGTTGTGTGTTGTGTGTGTGTGTGTATGTGTGTGTGTGGTGTGTGTGTGTGCGCGTGTGTGTGTGTGCGCGCGCGAGTGGTGTGTGTGCGTGTGTGCTGTGCGGTGTGTGTGTGTGTGTGTGTGTGTGTGTGTGTGTGTGTGTGTCGTACACAATGGTTGTA
>JABMCL010000436.1:310000-327500 GCA_018857735.1 Alviniconcha marisindica | reverse complement strand
AAGGTGGGCTATCAAATGACGATTCCGGTTTGGATACAAATGTCAGTGGTCTTTTACAACAGCAATATATTTTCTCCAGGAAACCTTTGATCGATCACCCACGCCTCCGCCCCCACCCCCACCCCCACCCCTCCCCCGCCTTACTGATGCTGGGGTTTTCTTGCAGAGAAGCTGCCGGGAAGACAGACCTCTCTCTCCATCAAAGCTTTCTTTATTGGCTATCCGTCCGTTTCCAAGTCTCTGCCCGGTACTACACACTTTTCATTACCTCCATTTTTCTCCGTGTTTTCCCTCAGCCTTCATTTTTCTCCGTGTTTTCCCTCAGCCTTCATTTCCCTTCATGTCCCTCCGTGTTTTCCCTCAGCCTTCATTTTTCTCCGTGTTTTCCCTCAGCCTTGATTTCCCTTCATGTCCCTCCGTGTTTTCCCTCAGCCTTCATTTTTCTCCGTGTTTTCCCTCAGCCTTCATTTCCCTTCATGTCCCTCCGTGTTTTCCCTCAGTCTCGTGTTTTCTCTCAGCCTTCATGTCCTTCCGTGTTTTCCCTCAGCCTTCATTTCCCTTCATTTGCCTCCGTGTTTTCCCTCAGCCTTCATTTCCCTCCGTGTTTTCCCTCAGCCTTCATTTCCCTTCATGTCCTTCCGTGTTTTCCCTCAGCCTTCATGTCCTTCCGTGTTTTCCCTCAACCTTCATTTCCCTTCATTTCCCTCCGTGTTTTCCCTCAGCCTTTATGTCCCTCCGTGTTTACCCTCAGCCTTCATTTCCCTTCATGTCCCTCCGTGTTTACCCTCAGCCTTCATGTCCCTCCGTGTTTACCCTCAGCCTTCATGTCCCTCCGTGTTTACCCTCAGCCTTCATGTCCTTCCGTGTTTACCCTCAGCCTTCATGTCCTTCCGTGTTAACCCTCAGCTTTCATGTCCCTCCGTGTTTACCCTCAGCCTTCATGTCCCTCCGTGTTTACCCTCAGCCTTCATGTCCCTCCGTGTTTACCCTCAGTCTTCATGTCCCTCCGTGTTTACCCTCAGCCTTCATGTCCCTCCGTGTTTACCCTAGTCTTTTTTCCGCTTTCTTGCTAAAGAAAATGGCTTACGTGCTTTTTGTCAATAGTTAGTTGTTTGCCTTGGTGTTTTGTCGCACAGCCTATTTCTAACCACGGAGCCCTTGCATTTTTTTGAGAAAAAAAGACAGTCACCTGTTGTTGTTACCTTTTTGTCTGTTTGGTGCTTCCATGGCTTTGCTCTTTATATATATATGCGTCTTCTTTATACTTAAAACGACTTCCAGTTTTGTTGGTCTGGATGTTTTGTTGCGCACTCCTACTCCCCCCCCCCCTCCCCCCCTCACCCCCCCCCCTTTAAATTTTTGTTGTATTTGTTGTGTTTTTTGTTGTTTGTTTTGTTTTGTTGTTGTTGTTGTTTCTTTTGTTTTCTATTCTATATTTGTTCTTCTTTCTTTTCCATGACCTTCACACATAGCACCTTGCACACCTCAACCGCCTTCTTTTCTGATTCCCCCGTCTCTCTTTTGACCACTTTTTCATCTCCTTTGATATTTGCTTCACTACTTGCCACATTTTATTGTTGTATTTTTTATACTTTATTAATCCAGGGGGAACTTTCCCATGGGAAAGGGAGTCACTTCCCGAGACAGTTTTGCGCTACTGAGTCTTTGTGTTTCCCAACGCTGGTGGCTGGTGGCTGGTGAAACCTGTACAGAAACTTGCCAAGACAACGTTACAACGTCTTGAGTTCTTTAACGTGTGCAGGCCTGTCGCAGAGGGGATTTCAGTCTTTAAGTCTCACGGGAAGCTGTGGACATTTGAGTTTGTGTCGCCCTAGCTAGACAAGCTGATAAGGACATGAGTTTGTGTCACCCTAGCTAGACAAGCTGATAAGGACATGAGTTTGTGTCACCCTAGCTAGACAAGCTGATGAGGACATGAGTTTGTGTCACCCTAGCTAGGCATGTTTCAGAGGACATGAGTTTGTGTCACCCTAGCTAGACAGGCTGATAAGGACACGAGTTTGTGTCACCCTAGCTAGGCAAGTTTCAGGGGACATGAGTTTGTGTCACCCTAGCTAGACAAGCTGATAAGGACATGAGTTTGTGTCGCCCTAACTAGACAAGCTGATAAGGACATGAGTTTGTGTCACCCTAGCTAGGCAAGTTGCAGGGGACTAGATGAGTTTGTATCGCCCTAGCTAGTCTAGTTGCAGAGGGCGTGATGCTCTAGTGTTGTGCAGTCTTGTTGCCACCGGTCAGCGCCAGCAACACCTGCTCTTGCTGTTTCTTGTTACTTTGTCCTCGCAGCGCACTCTCTGTGGACAAAATACTGCAGGCTGTTATTATCGTGACATTTATCTTTTCTGCGGTTGATTTTTTCCGCCATTGCGGCTCAATAGATTTGTATCCAGCTCTGTCAGAACTGCTGTACCTTTATTGATTTTCCCTGCCCTCCACCCCTCCACCCCTCCATTCCTTCGCTTTGCTTTCCAAATCCGCTGATGACATTGTAGACCGTTTCTGCCCTCTTGCCTCTCCGTCTGCTGCCTGCTCTTGAAGCCCCTCCCGCCCACTTTGGCGTTGTTGACAAATGTCGTGGCATTCGTAGCTTGTTCAGCAGAATGTAAGCTTTCCAGGAGCTTCCAGTCCCGTTTTTTGGTCATTTTCTGTCATTGTCTTTGAAATTTTCATCCGCATTTTGCCTTTGACTTGAGGTTTTCAATGTGTGTGGTTTTTTGTTGTTGTTTTGGTTTTGTTTGTTTGTTGTTGTTGTTGTTTTGTTTTGTTGTTTTCTTTCTTTCGTTTCTTTCTTTCTTTTTCACAGTGTTTTTAAGTATCAGCATGCCCTTTGCGTCTCTCTCTCTCTCTCTCTCTCTCTCTCTCTCTCTCTCTCTCTCTCTCTCTCTCTCTCTCTCTCTCTCTCTCTCTCTCTCTCTCTCTCTCATGTTTTTAGTGTACGAAAACAGTCTGTTGTTGTTTGTCAATAACGAAACTTGTTTATTAGCAACGAGATTCTAAAAGTGAATTTTAAGAGTCAATGATGTTGTTAAGACAAACTGACGTTTCGGTTTTTGTGGTGTTTGGTTGAGACGTAAGAGAAAGGCAAAACTATCGATTGGCTCCGTTTTGTTGGGGACAGTTTTTGTTAGGGAGGGGGCGGCAAACCAAAAGAGCACAATGTATACCCACGAAATGTGCTAATGGCTGTGAAGTCTTCAACCCGTGCGTCACGACGTGGTTTTGGGGGAGCCTTCAGAAGTCCTCTCACAAAGGTCCTCTTTAGAAGAGTGGTCACGAATTGGTTTGGGGAGCCTTCAGAAGTCCTCTCACAAAGATCCTCTTTACAAGAGTGGTTTCAACGGGCTTCAGCCTTCTTCTTCTTTTTTCTGCGTGTTTCTGTTTGTGTGGTGTTTGTTCTGTTGTTGTCGTTTTTTGCTTGCTTGTTTAGTGCGCTGACTTCTTCGTATTTCACGAACATCCATTCCCCCAAGTGCTTGTGTAGAATGTTGGACCTGAGCTGACCCTGTGTGGCTGACGGGATGTCAGAAACCAAGAACTAACTGACGTATAGCTTGTGTTTGCTACTGTCAGTATCAGGTGACACCGTTGTCATGACTACCTTACCTACTCGCACCTCTTTCTGGGGCTGGTTTGTCAGTCATTTAGCTCCATGCCATGTGATGCCCAATCAACCGTGACGGTGCTGTCAAGGCGAAACGAAGTGTGTCCACTCACTAGCAAAGCTTCATGAAACACGTCACTGTGTTTAAAGAGGATAAGACAAAATGGAGTGGAAAGACTCGGAAAGGTAGAACCGAGAAAGGTAGAATAACTGAAGGTATGCAAAGCACGCAAGGCTATATTCTGAGCTGCTGCATTCTTTACAGAGGAGATGCAACAGACAGTAGATCATAAAGAGAAACGAAAAGTTTCTGATTTTGTATTTGTGTAAATCATTTGCGAGTCCTAGTCAGTGTGCATGTTGTACTGTTCCTGTGTTTGTTGAAGTCTAGAAATGGCTCATTACTCAGTTAATGGTAATGGCAAAGTAAGCGCAGGTTAAATAAAAGATGTGTTCTCAAAAATAACTGCATATGAAAATCAGTTTTTGCTGTTCAGCAACATTTTAGTTTAGCATATAACTTGTATCATTTCAGTCTTACGTTTCTCAGAGATTCCTACTGAATTATTAAAACATGAGAGGACATCTGTGTTTGGTTTTTTTATACCACGTATATTTCAGTATAAAATCAATTTTAACGATTGAATACCTAGCAAAAGTCGTAAGATGTGACCATGGACCTTCTGTGTGAAGATTGTGTTTCGCATACTTACGACACCGCGCTGTTTACAAGTGATTTCCTTTGGCTCTCTCACAGCTGAGATATCCCGGCGTGCAGCGCAGTTTGACTTCCGGCGCGTGGACATCGGCCACGTGCTTCAGGACGACAACCAGCTCAACAAGTTCGACGGCTTCATCGGCTCCATGCAGCAGTTCATCTTCAACGACAACCTCTTCTTCGAGATGGCGAGGACGGGGCAGGTCGAGAACATCCAGCTGACGGCCAGACTGAGCTCGGAGGGCTACGTGGTTGCGGACCCCGTCACCTTCAAGTCCATGGAGGCCTTCGCCGTCCTGCCGCGCCTGCAGGCCCACGACAAGTTCTCCGTTTCCTTCCAGCTGAAGACCACGGAGAGCGACGGCCTGCTCCTCTACAACGCCGGCAAGGGGCAGGACTTCTTCGCCATGGAGTTGACGGGCGGATTCCTCTACTACGTGTACAACATGGGCTCAGGCACGCAGCGAATCCGTGTCAACGTCAACGAGAAGCTCAACGACAACCGCTGGCACGAGATTCGGCTCATGCGCACCGAGACTTACAAACAGCTGATACGGGTGGATGACAACACGCCAACGGTGGACGACCTGTCGGGTGCCAAAGCGATTCACTTCGACTTGCAGGACCACCTTTTCCTGGGTGGGGTGAAGAAGACCATGTACCACACCCTGCCGAAGAAGATCGAGGCTCGTCACGGGTACATCGGGTGCATCGGGTCCTTAGATCTCAACGGCTATCTCCCCAACATCCTGCGTGAAGCCAGTCCTGTCCACGAAGCTGTTGGAGACGGATGTCAGGGTAGGTGCAGCCAGGACAGGGTTATTCTTTGTGTTGAAATCAGGGATAACTCATTTCAGCGCTCTGTGAGTATCACGACGAGGGCGTTCTTAAGACAGCGTGAAAGCGCTTGGCGAACTGCCTTCGGCAACTTCTCCAAGCCTTCACCAAGGTCGTTCTTCGCCAAGCGTGCATCGCAAGTCTCATTGTGCGAAGCCTTGGCGAAGTGGCCGTAGCTGCCACACGTTGCACCTGATTGGCTAGTCAATTTATGATATGACGGAATTGTCGGCCATTAAGACAGTCTCGACATGCGAAAAGTAGAAGACAAAACTGCCACCACTGAGGATAGGACTAACGTTTGTTTTGCCCTCAGCGGGAGGACCAGCGGATGCTGGGACAGCCATCTGATCCCAGCTCCAACAACACAAATAAAAGTGATGCGCGTGTGCGGCAAATTACCGGAGATACGGGTGCGAAAAGCCGGCTGTTTCAGTACTGGGACCGAAGGTACCGAAGACCTAATCGTCGACTGGGCCACGACAGGTCGGCGAAACTATACTTTGGACAACCGACACTGGTCCCCCGTCCCACGAACTGTTTGCCGCTCTGCCTTAAGCCCGTTCTTAACTGGGCGAATGTTTGTTCGCCGAACATACTTCGGGCAGTTCGACGAACTATGATTCGTTTCTTAATTGAACTTTTAGTTCGCCGAATATGGTTCGGACAGTCCAAACTTTACTTCGTTCTCAACTGGCTCGTAATGAGATGCAAGCTTCGGTCCGAACTTGCGGCAGACGCGCAGCAGACAGCATGATCGAAAATGTAGGCTAAAGTCAAGTCATGTCAAGTCAATATACTTCATCATCCCTCACAGGGTAATTCAACTAACTACTATCTCATTCTGGGTCTCCGAGACAAGGCTGCGCCTCCACAAGTCAACAAATAAACCAATTCCCTCCGAAGCGAGTGAAAAACCTAGCGACACCAACCATTTTTATTTTTATTTTTCTTCATCCACAGGAGAGCTCTGCTCTCAGCCATCAGAGGCAATGATCGTCGAATAGGGCAAATGTTCCCAGAACATGTTGAGCGAAGCTTTTTGGACCCCGAATATAGCTTCGACGAATACTTCCAACTAGGTTCGCGAAGAAAAGTTGGCCCAATTAAGAACCAACTAGCTTCGCCGAATACTTCCAACTAGGTTCGCGAACAAACATTCGCCCAATTGAGAACGGGCTTTAAATGGGTGGGGGAATAACGTTGCGGGTATATTATGACAATGGCACGAGGAATGGAGAATGTTAAATGTCATGACACTGGGATCTGGGCAAGTCTGCTAGGACTGGCCATGAGTGTGAGTGCAATGTTGTGTTGGTGGACTGCCCGATCATTAATAGGCTCATTCAAGCGTTCAGATCAAAGTAATTTGTTTCTCTTGATTCTAACAATCTGAAACAGAACGAGGCCCAGAGCGCACGTGCAGAATAAATAAGCAAGGGAGCTAATTAGCGTTTGAAAGACGTCACACAAGCACAACAACAAAGACCCGAGTCGCCTATGCTAACTCTCACCTGGCATGCGAGTAAATAGAAGCTGCGTGAACTCCACCAGAGGTACATCCACAGGTCTTTGTTGTTGTGTTTGTGTGACGTCTTTCGAGTGCTAATGACCTCCCTCGTTTATTGATGATTGATCACTTGGTTGTAATCGATTCTATCATCATCAGTGAAGGCGCGCCATAGCGTAGTGTGAAGGTGACGGTGGGTGGCAGGGTCAGAGTTCACAGCGGAACCCGGAAGGTGACGGTGGGGGCAGGGTTACGGTGGGGGCAGGGTTACGGTGGGGGGCAGGGTTACGGTGCAGGGTACGGGGGAAGGGGCAGGGTTACGGTGGGGCGGTTAGCACAGCGGAACCCAGAAGGTGACGGTGGGTGGCAGGGTGACGGTGGGTGACAGGGTTACGGTGGGTGGCGGGGTTAGAGCTCTCAGCGGAACCAACGTGGAACGGTGTGAGGTTCGGTGGGGCAGGGTTACGAGTGGGGGGCAGGGTTACGGTGGGGGGCAGGGTTACGGTGGGGGGCAGGGTTACGGTGGGGGGCAGGGTTACGGTGGGGCAGGGTTACGGTGGGGGGCAGGGTTAAAGCTCACAGCGGAACCCGGAAGGTGACGGTGGGTGGCAGGGTTACGGTGGGGGGCAGGGTTACGGTGGGGGGCAGGGTTACGGTGGGGGGCAGGGTTACGGTGGGGGGCAGGGTTACGGTAGGGGGCAGGGTTACGGTGGGTGGCAGGGTTACGGTGGGGGGCAGGGTTACGGTGGGGGCAGGGTCAGAGCTCACAGCGGAACCAGTCATGCATGGCGAAGCCTCCTCAGAGTCCTGTGTGTTGTGCAGGCCCCACGTCACAGTGCCAGAACGACTCCTGTGCCAACGGTGGGCGCTGTGTGCAGCAGTGGAACTCCATCTCCTGTGACTGCGACATGACCTCCTACACCGGACCACCTGTCTGCAAGGTTAGTAGCCTTTGACCCGTTGTATATAGTGTGTCCATCTCCTGTGACTGACATGACAAAGGCCCACCTATCTGCAAGGTTAGTATCCGTTGACATGTTGTGCATGGTGGAATTCATCTCCTGTGACTGTGACATGACAATTTAAGGTCCCACCTGTCCACAAGGCTAGTATCCGTTGACCTGTTGTGCATGGTGGAATTCATCTCCTGTGACTGTGACATGACAATTTAAAGGCCCACCTGTCCACAAGGCTAGTATCCGTTGACCTGTTGTGCATGGTGGAATTCATCTCCTGTGACTGACATGACAAAGGCCCACCTGTCCACAAGGTTAGTAGCCGTTGCCCTGTTGTATATGATGGAATTCATCTCCTGTGACTGTGACATGACAAGGTCCCACCTGTACGCAAGGTTAATAGCCGTTGACCTGTTGTATATAGTGTGTCCATCTCCCGTGACTGTGACACGACCTACACAAGGCCTGCCTGTCTGCACGGTCAGTGACCGATGACCTGTTGTGTAACTATAGTGTGTATAGCGGGACTCCATCTCCTGTGACTGGGACATGCCTCCTTCACAAGAAACCAAGGGTCTGCGAGGTTAGTAAATGCCTACCTGTATTTCACACATGGATTTCTGATACGCTTTGCAGTCATATTGTGTTTTCTAGTTACAACTAGTCGGACCAAACAGCGAGACTGAAGTGAACATGTGCAGAGTTGTGCTTTAATGTGGAATAAATGGACAATTCGGGTCTTTTGCTGAACTACTTTAAGCACAAAAACTGAAGCAAACAGCTTCCTCTTCGGGAACGGCAAAAGCCTGACATACTAATAATGTTTTTGTCGTTCTTCCCAAGTATGGATCGCAGCTTGTATCGTAATCAGCGTGGTTCACGTCGATGTTGGGGAAAATAGACCTTTGGATGAACTCTGTTGAGGACATAATGCAACTGATGAGGCGATATTGTCAGACCAAACAACTGACGCCGTGACATTTAACTGGAGTCAGACAACTGTCAGGAAGTGGAACAGCGCTGTAACACACGAGTTCAGGAAATGGAACCCCTAACACTGATCAATGTTTTGCAGGCCTCGTCCGTCAGTGTGGCTATAATTCGATCCGTACGACTGCAAAGGATTTACGCGTCTACAGCTATAATTATACTGTCTTTCGTTTCTTTCTTTTGTCAGTCTCTCTTCTCCTATTTTATTTTTTATCCCCCCGCCCCCTTTTTTCTTCTCTTTTTTTTCTATTTTCTTTTTTTATGACCCGTTCTTGCCTTCTTTCTTTCTCGTTTGTTTATTAAACTGGTTGGTCATGTAGTTGTTCGTGCAGTTTGCTTTGTTCGTACATCCGTTCGTGCAGTTTGCTTTGTTCGTACATCCGTTCGTGCAGTTTGCTTTGTTCGTACATCCGTTCGTACGACCTTTCTCCTTTCAATCGTCCGTTCCTAGATCCTTCATTGATTTGGGTCTTGGTTGTTTCCGCTCGTTCACTGCCGGGTTCTTTGAGCGTTGCCTTCTCTCCGCACCAGCCTTGTCCACCCTGTACGGGGCGCGACAGCACCTCCAGCACCACGCGCTCGCCTGCCCATGGTCAACATTCCGCAGTGCAACACCTGGAATTCATCTTAACTAACGTGTGTGTATGTGTGTGTGTGTGTGTGTGTGTGTGTGTATATGTGTGTGTGTGTGTGTGTGTGTGTCTGTCTGTCTATCTGTCTGTGTGTCTGCCTGCCTGTCTGTCTGTGTGTCTGTGTCTATGTATGTGTGTATGTTCGTGTGTGTGTGTTTGTGTGTGTGTGTGTGTGTGTGTGTGTGTGTGTGTGTGTCTGTCTGTCTATCTGTCTGTCTGTCTGTCTGTCTGTCTGTCTGTCTGTCTGTCTGTCTGTCTGCAGAGAGCGTGGCCTACCAGTTCGGGCCGGGGCCGGGGGTCATCTCGTTCCGACACCCGATGGACAAGCTGCCGTCCACCACCCGAGAGAACCTGGCGCTGGGCTTCAGGACCCGCCTGGAGAACGCCGTGCTCGTCCGCATCGACAGCTCCACCTTCGACGACTACATCGAGCTGGAACTGGTCAGTGGCCCGGCCCGCCGTCGTTTTCTGAATTCGATATGAAATCAACTGGGCATTTAAAAAGGGTTCCTTAGTTCTATCGTTTCCGTTTTGTTCCCGTGCTACATGTTGAACAAAACATGATATGAGAAGGCTGAACGTTCAAATAGTCGGCCTTGTAATTCGCCTTGCCCCGGCTGGTCGTACGGGGCTTCTTTGCCCGGACAATATAGTGACGTCATTGAGTCAGGTGGTAATTCCCCTTGCCCCGGCTGGTCGTACGGGGCTTCTTTGCCCGGACAATACAGTGACGTCATTGAGTCATGTGGTAATTCGCCTTGCCCCGGCTGGTCGTACGGGGCTTCTTTGCCCGGACAATACAGTGACGTCATTGAGTCAGGTGGTAATTCGCCTTGCCCCGGCTGGTCGTACGGGGCTTCTTTGCCCGGACAATACAGTGACGTCATTGAGTCAGGTGGTAATTCGCCTTGCCCCGGCTGGTCGTACGGGGCTTCTTTGCCCGGACAATACAGTGACGTCATTGAGTCAGGTGGTAATTCGCCTTGCCCCGGCTGGTCGTACAGGGCTTCTTTGCCCGGACAATGCAGTGACGTCATTGAGTCAGGTGGTAATTCGCCTTGGCCCGGCTGGTCGTACGGGGCCTCTTTGCCCGGACATCTACAGTGACATCATTGAGTCACATTGTAATTCGCATTGCCCCGGCTGGTCGTACGGGGCCTCTTTGCCCGTACAACTGCAGTGACGTCATTGAGTAAGGTTCATCCGAAGGTGCAGGCTTCTTCTCGTCCTTTGCCGTGTTCTTTGCTTGTTTGTTTGTTTGCTTGTTTGTTTGTTTGTTTGTTTGTTTATAGCAATATACTGTTCAAAACTGGGTGGCATGCTTTGTCTGCTGGTTTTCTCAGTATTAACTGCTCAGCTCTCGTTGCTTTCCTCTGATGACAGTGTGCTGCACTGGAAGATTATCAGTTATGAAGACCGGTTAACGAGTAGCTTGAATGGAACAGTTGGATGTTTTCTGTTTGTTTATTCCTTTAAGCTTGTTTAACGCCGTGTGGTCTTCAAGAGGCAGGCCTGCTTGTTTATTCCTTTAAGCTTGTTTAACGCCGTGTGGTCTTCAAGAGGCAGGCCTGCCGGCGAAGACCAAGACCCCAGAAGGTAGAAGAATATGGAGACTACAGCTGTCGCTACACTCTCACCACCAGAATGAATCCTGCATTAAGATGGGCAGCGATGAGAGCCAGTTTAATGTTTCATTAATTGTGAGGGACAAAATAACAAGACACAAATCAAAATTATTGAAGAGAAAGGAGAGCCGAAGCGGAATCGAACCGAGGTCCCTCTGCTTACCAGCCTAACGCCTTAGCCATGGACGTAGATATACTGCTAGGTCAAACCGGTGTGACTCGAGTCTGATGTTCAAGTGATACCGAACATCTTTTAAGCCCACATGATACAGAGACGCACCGATCCAAGGGAAGCAACTCATGTTAGAAAATGTGTTGTGCATTAAGGGGAAACAATTTAGATTACTGTGTTAGAAAGATGTTTGACAGTCGTAGTACTGACGTTGTTTGCTCATTGCCTTTCTATCGCGTGGGTTTTAGAATCAGCTACGGTGTGTGTAGTTGTTACAGTCACTACAGTAACGCGAGACTTGATCTTCGCTAGAGCTGTTTGAAAACCTAAACGACATACCAACCACATCGTTCACCTCGTCCAGGTGCTTTAAGCCTCATGCAGTTCCTGACACCGGAGAAGGAAAAGTAGAGGTGTGTGAGTTCTACAGCAGGAACACAGGGTTCTTCTCCACAGGGAAGGTGCTGAGGAAGCTGAACGACGTGTGGCGTGGGTCGCTTCGCCCGCTCGCTTTTACCGTGACCGTCACGCTGAACTGATTCTGCTGCTGATGATGAAGTGATGCTTAATGTCCTCAGATGTCAGTTGACATATTAGGGGCAAGCTGAGACCAATGCTGAAGCATGGTTCAATATAGCTTTATGTCCACGAAAACCAGAAGGCTCGTTAGGACGGACAGCCCAGGACGGCCACCTCGACTTTCACACAGCTCCTGAACTATGGTGATTCTGCCTCAGATATCGCCCTGATATAATCGTGCTGGTTGACTGACTGGGCATAAAACACCAACTTACTTACTTACTTACTTACTTACTTACTTACTTACTTACTTACTTACTAAGTACGATTTACCTTCTACAACATGCACAAGGGACTTCCTACAGGAGAGATGCTTAAGCTTACCGACATACATGGGCAACAAGGGGCTTTAAGCGAGATGTGAAGCTTAGACATACATTAGCATGGGTCATGACAATGCGGGGCTTAATGCGCTCAGATGTCGGCTGACATACATTAGCATGGGTCATGACAATGCGGGGCTTAATGCGCTCAGATGTCGGCTGACATACATTAGCATGGGTCATGACAATGCGGGGCTTAATGCGCTCAGATGTCGGCTGACATACATTAGCATGGGTCATGACAATGCGGGGCTTAATGCGCTCAGATGTCGGCTGACATACATTAGCATGGGTCTGACAATGCGGGGCTTAATGCCTCAGATGTCGGCTGACATACATTAGCATGGGTCATGACAATGCGGGGCTTAATGCGCTCAGATGTCGGCTGACATACATTAGCATGGGTCATGACAATGCGGGGCTTAATGCGCTCAGATGTCGACTGACATACATTAGCATGGGTCGTTTCATCCTCTGGCTTTACCGTCACGCTGGTTTGACTGTGCCTCAGGTGAAGGGGAAGGTGTACGCGTTCTACAACATGGGCACGAGGGACTTCCCCATCGGAGAGATGTTCGAGAAGCTGAACGACGGCAAGTACCACGTCGTCCGCTTCACGCGCTCGGGGCCCAACTCCACCATCCAGGTGGACGACCTCATGATGCAGACCAAGATGCCGAGAGGTGGGTGAGCTAAGGGTCTAGTCCTCGCGTCTCTTGACAGCCTCCCGCGTGATTTGGTACCTGCTGTATGTCTTGTACCTGCTGTATGTCTTGTACCTGCTGTATGTCTTTGTACGTGCTGTATGTCTTGGTACCTGTTGTATGTCTTGTACCTGCTGTATGTCTTGGGACCTGTTGTATGTCTTGGTACCTGTTGTATGTCTTGTACCTGCTGTATGTCTTGGTACCTGTTGTATGTCTTGTACCTGCTGTATGTCTTGGTACCTGTTGTATGTCTTGGTACCCTGGGTGACTCTACCGACAATCTGCAAGTTCAGTGTCTGCTGCTAGTAAGGGTGGATGGATGACAAGAGGCCAGGCTTAGTACCCCGTTGCTCCCATTGGGGTGCATCGGCTAGGCTTACCCAGGTTAGGCGGTAGGCCTTGTTTAGCAACAGCGTCATCGGCGTTACGTAGTCATATCGATGTATATGCAATGTACTTTCAATGTTTACATTTCCCGGTGTAGCGTTAACGACGTGCCTGGATGCAGACGTACCTGACCACTAAAGAAGTAAGGGGTACGTCAGGGGTACGCCCCGAAGCTTTACTGCATGCGTAAATAGAACGGTTTGGTTCAAAGCAGCTTCCCTGCTGGGTGTGGCTGATTATGTTATTGCTTGCTGACTACAGCTGCAAAGGAGCTGCACCTCAGTGTTCTCATGGACCATAGATTGGTCAGAGTGTGTGTGTTTGTGACTCCGTCTGTCAGGGTGATAGACATGTACATGTCGTGTGTGTGTGTGTGTGTGTGTGTGTGTGTGTGTGTGTGTGTGTGTGTGTGTGTGTGTGTGTGTGTGTGTGTGTCTCTGTGTGTCTCTGTGTGTCTCTGTGTTTGTGAGTGTGTGTGTGTTTGGGTGTGTGTGTGTGTGTGTGTTGTGTGTGTGTGTGTGTGTGTGTGTGTGTGTGTGTGTGTGGTGTGTGTCTGCGTGTCTGTGTGTCTGTCCGTGTCTGTGTTTGTCTCTCACTATGTGTATGCGTGTGCGCGTGTGTGTGTGTGTGTGAGTGTGTGTGTGTGTGTGTGTGTGTGTGTGTGTGTGTGTGTGTGTGTGTTGTGTGTGTGTGTGTGTGTGTGTGTGTGTGTGTGTGTGTGTGTGTGTGTGTGTGTGTGTTCATATACTGACATTAAGATACAACGTATTCTTCTTATGTGCGTTGATCAACATTATTTAGATATGAGACTATGTGCAGTGTGACATAACGTTCTTCTTCACAAATGTAATATTCTTTTCTGTACTTTTTATGCAACGCCTTCTGGAGTACTGTAGTTCGTCATCCTAGCCTTTGAAAATAACTATGTCGATCTGTGATTTTGTAGTTCAGTTTGGCTACCGGTTTTCCTTTGTACATCAAAGACCTTTCAACGTGACCAATTTTCTGTGCATAACATAGTACATAGACACGTTATTATTATTTATTGTACAGTTGGGTTACACTTTTTTTAAATCGTTGACTAAATGAAGGACATTATGTGTGACGTTTTGAATTTGCTTGTCCATTATTTCTTTTTTAAGTCCGTCTATGTTAATGAATTGCAAGCTCATCTGATTGATTGTGTCCATTTTCTCCAATGACACTGCCAAGATGGGACAGATATCATGTACATCTTTATCATTGCTCTTTGTATTAAAGTCAAATCAATGGAAACTGTACATATATTTTGAAGAAAAGCTTTTTTTCTGAATGTACATCCTTCTCTTCATCATGAGTCACGTATTGATTGCTTCACATATAAAAGGGGTACAGGTCTATGCAATGATGTGTGTCTAGCTGTTTGCTATACAAAGCTTTAACCCTGACTTATTGCGCAGTAACTCTGTGAGCAACATCTTTCAGACTTTGCAAGCTGCTGGCCGGCATTAAGCTGTACACTGTGCTACTGTTTTGATGACCACTGTCCCTTCTTCTGTTTTTGCTTCCGTTTTTCTTTGTCACCGGCATGTCAAAACTAGAAGAAAAATAAAGACAAGAGAAGGAAGTTTTTAAAATATGCGTGCAAGTTGTATTTGCTGAAACGTTTTTATCCGAAGAGTTTCGGCATTGTATGGTTCTCACATACATGGACATGATCACGCGCAATAAGTTATTATTTAAGACTATGCGTGATTTTAGCTTGTATTTAAGGGAGATAATTAACCCGTGTTTCTGGACCTGTTAAAAACATCAACAAAAACAAACACTGTTGGCTTGTTCTTCGGAGACATTTGGAAGAAATCGTTCAAACCTTGCACGTTCATGTTACTTGCTTTATGTTTTATACTTCCATTTGCTTGACCGTCATTATAATTCAAGGTCACAGTGGCGTCGGAAATTTGAACACAAAATGTTTCTCTTGAAAAGTTATTTTCTATTCAAGTTCAGGTTGCGTATGGTTGTAACAGGTATGGACCTACTGGTGAACAACATATGCGTTTAGTCACTTTAGCGGTGTGTTCAAGGGATAGTTTTACTGCATTGTCAAATATTTTAACCTTGACGATTTCTCGGATGCTGTATAAGCCCTATATTTGAAATTCTGCAGGATAATTACCTCTGTCGAACTTTACAGTTGTTGACACCGACCTCTTTTGAGTGTCACAGTAGAGGTACGAAATCGTAAAAAAAGAAAAGAAAAAAAAAGGTTGAGTTGCCATTTTGAATGTGAGTCGACTGAGTGTTAATCTTTTTTGTTTCTTGGAGTTTTGATGTACAGCACACAATTGTACATACACGGTCGGTGCTGTGTGATGGACTTTGAATGTTTTCATTGTGAATAAACCTTCTCTACAAAATATGTGAGTCAAAAACGAAGGCTGCCGCTAGCGCACACTCGTAATCATTCCACAGCGATGGATTCTGCTAGCCAAGCCTTAGTCCCGAGACTGGCATGCGCATAATTATCGTATTCAGCACGCCATGCCTAAGCGCGAGAAAGACATGGCGTATTGCTGAGTCAAGTCAAATCAATATATATTTGAATCATCGCTCACAGGGCAATTCAGCTAACTACTAAAGGCCCATTAACTTAAATACAGCATGTAAAGAGAACACCAGGGCAACGTCAAAAGCATTTAAATTGATAATAATAGACTGACATACTGGATTTAAAAGCCAAAGTGCGCGACTGACGCTAGGGGCCCTAAGCCAGGTTCAGACACCAAGCTAAACCATCCGTGTCCTTCACTGCAGTCTTCTCGGCGTTGCCGCGCGTGTTGCCGGCCACCCTCTGCAGCACGTCAACAGCAATGCGCTGCAGTTCGATACGTTGCCTCTGCTGTAACGGAATCCTGCTTGTCAGCCCCAGTGCCAGAGGCAGCCTTTGCTTTTGTCTCACTCGCTGATTGTTTCACTGCTTCTGTCAAGAGAACTGTCTTCCCTCGTGCAGTAATCCTTGGATTCTGACCTCCTAATCTGAATGCGGTCTGACCTGTTCTTGCACAGTATTGCCCTCCATTTCTGCTCCCGTCTTCCGGTTTTTATCATCCCCACCACAACCTCCCTTCCTCCTTCATTCCTTTTCCCTCTAGGCGGGAGTGTGTGGCGCCATTTTGATACGCATGGTGTCTTTCGTGGGTAATGGTTCACTGTTAAAAAAAAAAAATAAAAAAAAAAAAAATCCCAAACCAACGATAACTGTTGACAACATTCACAACACAAACAAGTATACTGCTGGAACTCGAGAAGAAACACCATTTACATGATTTTTTGACAGACAAGGTAGTCGCAAAGCTCTTGCCAGAAGCAATGTGCCAATCTGTTGTGAATTGTGTGATAATGTCTTTTGTTTTCCTCAAGTCTTCTTCTGGGATTTGGAAGAGCCGTTGGAGCCAGGTAATTACCAGTTAACCTCTGGGATGTCCAGTCTGCTTCCTGCTTTCTTGCCTCAGCTCTGTGTCACCACAGCCACCATTTCTGTTCTGACGGACAAGACAACTGTCATGACTGACAAACAGACAAATGTCACGTGTGGTTTGTCACCACAGCCATGACAAACAGACAAATGTCACGTGTGGTTTGTCACCACAGCCACCATTACTATTCTGACTGACAAAAAGACAAATGTCACGTGTGATTTGCCACTACAGCCACCATTTCTGTTCTTACTGACAAAAAGACAAATGTCACGTGTGATTTGTCACTACAGCCACCATTTCTGTTCTGACTGACAAACAGACAACTGTCACGTGTGATTTTTCGCTGCAGCCACCATTTCTTTTATGATTGACAAACAAATATCACGTGTGATTGTTCTGAGTGGCACTCTTTACATGTCGATCATTTGGCTGGTAGGTTTGGTTTGGTTTTTGTTTTGTTTTTCTCTCTCTCTCTCTCCTTTTTTTTTTTTTTTTTTTTTTTTTTTCGTTTTATCCACAAGTACATCACGTTGTTGTCAAGCTTTAGACAGCCACTGGGATTTGCAGAAGCCTTTGGTTCACTTATTTGACAATAGGGGAAAGGGGCAAGAATTTACACCACGTGCATGCATTCTGCCCCAGTGTGGCTCGAAAAGGAACAGCATAGCTGCAGTCCAGCAATAGGGGAAGATCAAAACGGTACTGGGGAATACAGGACCAAAACAGTTCTACCAACTGGAATGGTTCAAAATACAATATTGATCTTATCGAGGAAAGTTATAGTGTCAAACTGCGTATGAATATGCCATAGAAGCAAATCAGAACCAAAATCACAATGCGTACAACAGTATTGGTGTCATTACGTGCGCACCACAGTATCGACACAGGGATTTCACACACGCGCGCATGAAGACATTGTGCTCGTGTGACTTGCAAATATAAAATAGTGATTTCAGTCATGATCTGAAACAACGCGACGGT